>CM060683.1:101387859-101987859 GCA_030686995.1 Artemisia argyi
GAAAATTCAAGAGAAAGATGTTTCATGGTGTGGACCCTTATTGTTGTATCTGGATCCTCAAATAAAGTAATGTGAAACCGAGGTTCAAAAGATAATGCATTTAGAAGAAATTGGAAACCAGTTACCTGATGCATTTACAGATACAAAAGAGTGACTAAGTCACATATACCAGCTGTTAATACCCCGACTCGAGTTGAAATACCAAATAAGCAAGCTGATGGTAACATCGCTCAAGAATCTCAAAAACGTTTGAAACGTGGAAGAACAATTGGTTCAAAAGATAAAAATCCTCGTAAAAGAAAAGAAATTGGCCATGAGGAAAGTGTTCTCAATGAAACCTAAAATATCAAAACCTCCCCCAAGGAAGAAATGAGTGATATCGATAAAGAAATGTCAATCAATTATAGTCAAATACATCTTTTATGGGACCGAAATGAAATGAGATATTGATGAGATATTTTCTTATTCTGTAGCAAGTGATATTATGAGCGGAGATGATGATCCCGAACCAAAGTTTGTAATTGATTGTCAAAGTCGACATGATTGAGTCGACATGATTGGGATAAATGGAAAGAAGTTATGCAAGTTGAATTATATTCACTTAATAAACGAAAGGTTTTTTTGGCCTATTGTTACCACACCTAAAAAAAATGAAACCTATAGGATACAAGTGGATTTATGTGCGGAAAAGAAATGAGAAAAATGAAGTAACAAGATATAAAGCTCGCCTTGTAGCTCAAGGTTTTTCTCAAAGGAATTAACTATTAACATATTCTCGTGTTATGTATGCAATTACTTTCACATATATAATCAGCTTAACAGTCTCTAAAAATTTAGAGATGCATCTTATGGATGTTGTTACATCTTACTTTTATGGTTCACTTGATAGCAACATCTATATGAAAATTCTAAAGCATTAAGTTCACAACCCAAAGAAATGTGTTCCATAATACAAAGATCTTTATATTGGTTGAAACAATCTGGAAGAATGTGGTACAATAGTTTGAGCTATTATTTGATAAGCAAAGGCTATAAAATAATCTTATTTGTCCATGCGTCTTTATTAAGAAGACAAATTCAGGATTTGTGATCATAGCTATATACGTTGACGATTTAAACATAATTGGGACAAATAAAGAAATCCAAGAAGTTATTGTTCTATTAAAGAAGGAATGTGAAATAGAGGATCTTGGAAAAATAAAATATTGTCTTGGTTTGCAAATTGAGCACATGCCTAATGGCATTCTTGTGCATCAATCGAATTATACCGAGAAAGTCCTAAAACGTTTCAATATGTACAACGCAAAATATTTAAGTACACCAATGGTTGGTAGATCACTAAATGTTGGCATTGATCCGCTTTGCCCATGCGAAGAAGATGAAGATATCCTTGGTCTAGAAGTACCATACCTCAGAGCAATTGGAGCTCTTATGTATCTAACAAATTGTACTAGACCCGATATTTCTTTTGCAGTTAATTTGTTAGCAAGATTCAGTTCTTCTCCCGCAAAAAGGCATTGGAATGGAGTCAAGCACATATTCCGATATGTTCGAGGAACTACTGACTTGGGTTTATTTTACTATAACTATTCAAAACAAGTATTGATTGGTTATGTAGATGCAGGTTATTTGTGTGATCCTCACAAAGCTAGATCTCAAACTGGTTATGTGTTCTTAAATGGAGGCATTGCTATTTCATGGCTTTCTCAAAAGCAAACACTTGTAGCAACATCATCTAATCATGCTGAAGTTATTGCACTACATGAAGCTAGCAGAGAATGTGTATGGTTAAAATCGATGACACAACTCATTACGACTTCTTGTGGGATTGAGAAAGAGAATAACCCAACACTCATCTACGAAGACAATGCAGCTTGTGTCACACAAATGAAAGAAGGGTATATCGAAAGTGACAGGACGAAACATATACCTCCAAGATACTTCGCATACACTCAAGACCTTATAAAGGATAACCAAATTGAAATGAAGTATCTCCAATCAAGTAACAATTCAGCAGATCTTTTCATTAAGGCACTCCCAACTTCGGTTTTTAGGAAACACGTTTATATTATTGGAATGCGGCATGTACAAAAGATATAACACCCTATGGATGTCCACATCAGGGGGAGTCAACTATACAATGCATCTTTTTCCCTTAGCTAATGTTTTTCCCCACTAGATTTTTTCTTTTAGTAAGGTTTTTAATGAGGCAGTACTTCAATTTGACTCTATGTTGAAAAAGTGGCATCCAAAGGGAGTATTATAAATAATCAGCTGAAAACACGAGCATCTATGTATGCCATCTTTTTCAATTGTAGATAAATAATGCACCTATATTATTTACCTTAGTGTAATATGTGAAATCAATAGTATTTTATAGTAGTATTAATAACCCATCAAACTATGAAATACAATGCACCATCTCACCATTTCCAGGTGATACTTCTTTCCCATCTTCGTCTAATGTTCTAATATTTCTATAAATGGTACTTTAGTAGTTCTTGGAAGTTCTTGATTATACCTATAATCTTGTGTTAAAACCCGTTATTTATAACAAAAAGAGTATTTTTGTGGTCCCTTTTAGTAATTTGTTTTTGCAATTATATTACACTAGATGATACTCGCGCAAAGTGATGGTGTATGGCAGCAAATAATTATACTTGCACACTTGTGATTTTGGTGTTACCCTTGTGGGTTCAGTTTGTAGTCATTGCGTGAAAGAAAGTTTATTGGTTAAAAATGAAAAATATGAAAGTTTGAGGACTAAACAATATTTAAATTATTTAATTAGTGGTAGATGTTGTTATCATTTTTAATTAAGGGTAAGGAATGTTTAAAAGAGCACTTTAGATATAACTAGCTTATAGACCCGTGGAATCACGAGGATATTTAAAGTAATTATTTATTAAGGAGTTACATGTATGAATAAAGTAAGAAACAACATCAAACATAATCAGGTTCCATTACTTTTTGAAGTGAATAATAAGTAATATGTCAATGATACGATAAACAATTTGATTTGTAACTAGAAACAAAATAAGCTTGCATGCATCGTCTTCTCCAACTGGTAGATAGTATTGGTGAGCAAAGCTATTCGGTCAACGTCAAACCTCTTCAGTAATCCATGTTCATCTCCGGACACCTATATTTGAGAACGTTTGCACATATATGTTGAACATAGACCTTTAAGTACTTCGTTGTAGACAACGTTTGTAGTACTATTGTGTTACAATGGTAAATTTAAGTTCCTTATGTTTCTAAAATTGAGTTCATTACGCTAATGTATGTTTTGGATAGAAACTACTAATGCACACTAATATACTATGATATTATGACAAATGAAAATATAGGAAATGAAGCGAAAGAACATTAAGTGGGCCTTGATTAAGGCTAGGAAAAACTTTGTTAAGTTTCGGTTTAGGACACTTAGTTATTTGTTAGAAACATAAATAGCCAACAATTTGTTACGGGACATTCATATGAACTGAGATTAGCATAAGATCAATTTCAATTAAGATTTACCGATCTTCATCTACAAAACAGCTTGCATTATATATACTATAGATCACTCAATACATAACATAACTAAACAGCTTCTGTAAACTTTTTCAATTCAGTGATCTCAATATGATTAATATATCTAAAACTGGAGATTAACATAAGATCAATTTCAATAAAGATTTACTGGTGCAATGGCAAACACCAGCACCACCCACTGGTGCAATGCCAAACACCCTAAACACAAGATTATACTACACTAATTAATAACATGAATGCCAAACACCCTAACCATAGCAGACCATGTGCCAAAAAGCCTACTGCAACCCAATTCACAGATTTAGACAAACTTGCAGATTGCACACCTGATACTGACCAAACGACCCTACAGACCCAATGTAGCACACTTGCATATTTGATTGTGAACTGGTCAAAACGATAGTTTTTTACATCATCCCTCCTCACAGCTTCTGCAAACTTTTCCTTTAATCCAGCAAGAACTAACAACAAAAACACAAATCAGGTCATCGAATTAATCAATCAAACAACAGATGTACACAAAAGCCCATAAATTAAACAAAAGTCAAGATTTAATACAGTTGAACTAAAGATCCACCGGATGCAAATCTTGCATTAAAAAAAGAGTGGGACTCCCGAATCATAAATAATGTATTAGAAATAACTCACAAATCAAACGGAAACTACAAAGTTATTGGGACTCCCCAATAACAAATACTGAAAGCAGATTGTCTAAAATATCACATCCCGTGATTTTCCCTATAATTAAAAACGTTTAATTAAATATTAATCTATATCATTATTTTAATCACCATTTTTACAGAAAAATTTAAAATTTTTCTTATTATATTAAATGGTCATGATTACGATATGGCAAAATTCACCAAATGACAAAACAAGTTCTCGGCACGTTTAACGAAACTTAAATATTTCACTAATCTTAATTTATCCTTAAACTATACTAAACGGGCCCTTAATAATTTCAGCCCAACATCTCAACCGATCCACCAATGTTCATCAGGCCCAAACCTTAAAGCCCAATTCTAATCCTATTAATTTCATATAATCGATTAGTAGCATGCTTCAAAACGCTCTTCTTTCTCTCAATTCTTAAAGACGACACCTATATATTTTTGCACCATCTTGTTCCTCACCTAGCCGACTACAAGTATGTCAAATCTCATGATCATATATCGAGATTTGCTATGTATTCGAAAGGCAATTCATTTAGTTCAACTAAACCCATTTGATATATATTTAATCCAAAACTTAACCGTTTTAAACCCGGTTTGTTTCTATGAGTTCCTAATAATATTTTAAGTATTATTTTATGTTAGAAGTCGATATTCACCAGCTAAAAACCAAGTCTTATTCGTTTTTCCAATTCATGTACATATATAAATGCTAGTCGACATATGTATTAAATCACAAAGACAAGCTCCCATCTTTTATGCTCTCACAAACTTATTGTAGAGTTCCTAGGCTAGTTGAAAAATCTAAATTGAAGTCTTTCAAATACTAGTTTGCATTTTTCTTAAAAACCCATACGTATAACCAAATAAATAAACAACACAAACTAACCTTTTGTTTTGACTTTGCTTGTGTCGACAAGCTAGAAACAAAAGAAACATTTTACACCCTACCATTCACTCTACAACACTCTTCCATCATGTCTCATTGATGAGGCGAAAAGTGTACCGCTTTTAAGGGGTCATTTAAGCCCGAATTCGAGAGTATTTGATCAATTATTGCCCTAAATCGTTCCTTTTGTCATTTTAGGTACTTTTGAGGAAGAATCTAGAAAAGGAAGCATTTTTTAGCATAAAAATGAAGAAAACGGCAAAGTCTCAAATTTCCTTGCTGGGAACAGTATCTGACGGCGTCAAGCCTTTGTACATGACGACGTCAAGAGTTACAAAAGAGGTGGAAGTGGAAAATGCACGTGACGATCCAGAGAGTTTTCAAGCTTAGGACCTGACGGCGTCACCAAGGCCGTTAGGGTCCAAGTATTAGTGACGGCCCAGAGCATTTCTCCACATGACGGCGTCACAAATAGATCTAGGCAATACGATTTTATCATGGCGGCGAGTTGACGGCGTCACGAGCTAACACATGACGCCGTCAAAGTGTAAAGTCTATATATAGTTTTCCAAATTTCATTCATTAGTGTGCAATTTTGAGGGAATAAACCCTAGTCCGAATTTTATCAGTTTTTCAAGGGTTCCAACCCCTTGATTCTTCCATGTTCAATTGAAGATAAGTATTCATTCAAATCATTCAATATGTCTATGTGTTGTTTGATTATATCTTACGCTTGTCTTCTCTTTAACATGCTAGGCTAGATTTTTATTATGTTTGCTTAGATGTAGTGAAACCTAGGTGTTAATTATGGGTTGATTGTTTGTTTATAATTGTTATGGATGATTGTATTCGATGTTAGGCTTAAGAAAACTGGCAGACTTCCATTGGTAACTTGCTTGAACGTCTTAAGAAACATGATCAGAGGTGTACTACGATTTTTGGTTGTATTTAATGCGTAGGAGAATTCTAATGATCCCATGTTAGGAGCTTCTAACGGCTCGACATAGGAGTGAAGTAGGATCCTATAGAGTTAGGGAATATTGTACACGGCCCTACGACTAGTATTATGGAATATGACCCGTCATCCATGCAATTGTAACAAGCTAATCAATCTGTAAAAGATATCTAGGGAGTAATGACATCTAAATAAACACAACTTTCCTCATTATTGTTTCCACCACATTAGTTTAATAGCTTTATTTTCATTCTTGTTATTTTATTTTGATTGCATCTTTAGATTAATTGGGTTAGTTGGCTAGCAACTAATTCCGCCCACTCCTTCAAAACCCGAGATTTTACTTGCTTTTCATAAAATATAAAAATGCAAAAAGAATCATCCCTCACCTCTAGACCTAGTTTAGTAGGCTTCCTAATCCTAGCGACACTATTCCTGAGTTGAACGATCAATCCCCCGGTACTTGTCACTATACTATACTACAACGATCAGGTACACTACCTGGTGGGGGTTGTAAGCTTCTCGAAATCCCTTGAGAGGTAAAACCTGTTGCGAGGGTGCAATTCCCACGTACATCAAGTTTTTGGCGCCGCACCCCGGGGAATAGTTATTGTCTAGGTTAGGATTTCTTTTGATGAGGCGAAAAATGATCCGTTTTTAGGGGGTCATTTAAGCCCGGAATTGAATTTATTTGATCAAATATTGCCCTAAATCATTCCTTTTGTGATTTTAGGTACTTTTGGAGTGAATTCTAGAAAAGGAAGCATTTTGGACATTTTTGGAGCATAAAAGTGAAGAAAACGGCAAAGTCTTAATTTTCCTTGCTGATAACAGTACCTGACGGCGTCACAAGCTTCTTAATGACGGCGTCAAGAGGAAAAACAAGAGGTGAAGAGGATGGAGTCCATGACGATCCAGAATGTTTTTACACTAGGGCATGACGGCGTCGCCATAGGCCGTCATGGTCCTTTAACACGTGACGGCCCAGAGAAAAATCACTCTTGACGGCGTCAGATCTGGATCTAGGCAATCCGATTTTATTATGGGCGACGGGTTGACGGCGTCAGAATTTCCTTCTTGACGCCGTCACCTTGGAAAATCTATATATATTTTTGTAATTTTCATTCTTTAAGGGAGGACAATTTTAGGAACGACTTGGAGAAACCCTAGCACAATTTTAATAGTATTTTCAAGGGTTTTCACCCCTTGAATCCTTTCATGTTCAATTAAGATAAGTATCCTTTCAATTCATTCAATATGTCTATTTGTTGTTTGAATATATCTTACGCTTGTCTTGATTTTAACATGTTAGGCTAGATCTCTTGTGTGTTTGCTTAGATGTAATGAAACCTAGATGTTGATTATGGGTTGATTGCTTGTTTATAGTTGTTACGGATGAATGATTTCGATGTTAGGCTTAAGAAAACTGGCAGACTTCCATAGTGTAACTTGCTTGAACATCTTAAGAAACATGAACCAATGCGTACTAGGTTTTTCTGGTTGTATTTAATGCATGAGCGAATTCTAGTGATCCCATGTTAGGAGCTTCTTGCAGGCTCGACATAGGAGTGAAGTAGGAGCTTATAGAGATGGGGAAGTACGTACGCCACCCCACGACTGGTATTAAGGAATATAACCCGTCATCCACGCAACTGTAACAAACTATCAACACGTAAAAGATATCTAGGGAGTAATGAAATCTAAGTAAACACAACTTTGCCATTTATTGTTCACACCACTAGTTTAATTAGTTTAATTTACATTTTTGTTATTTTATTTTGATTGCATCTTAGTTATTGGGTTAGTTGACTAGCAACTAATTTCGCCCACTCTTCCAAAAACCGAGATTTTACTTGCTTTCATAAAAATACAAAAAGAATCATCCCTCACCTCTAGACCTAGTTTTTAGGCTTTCTAATCCTAGCGACACTATTCCTGAGTTGAACGATCAATCCCCCGGTACTTGTCACTATACTATACTACAACGATCAGGTACACTGCCTGGTGGGGGTTGTAAGCTTCTCGAGATCCCTCGAGAGGTAAAGCCTGGTGCAATTCCCACGCATCAAGTTTTTGGCGCCGCAGCCCGGGGAATAGTTATTGTCTTGGTTAGAATTTCTTTTTATTAGGTCTACTTGCTAGATTCCTTTCTAGTAAGATTTTATTTTTATTTTTAGGTTTTCTCTAGTCTATCTATTTCTTCGTGTCTTTGTTCGTAACTTTTACCATCCGACATCATGGAAGGTGGTAACATCTTTGAACCCATCAACCCGCCACAACAAAACCACCAACAAAACCCACCACTAGTAAACCAACCTCTTGCGATCCGAACCCTAGGAGAGTATTCCCGACCGAGCCACCAAGGCTATCGAAACACAATTGAGCTCACCCAAGGAGCCAATGTGTCCCTTTTGCGATCCGACACCATCCGGTTGATGCAAAGCGGATGTGCATTCCATGGACTTCGTTCTGAAGATCCTAATCAACATCTCAAGGACTTCCTTAAAATCGTAGATTCTATAGACCTTGATGTTACAACTAGAGAGTCGACTCGATTACGCCTATTCCAATTCTCTCTACGTGATCAAGCTAGTCAATGGCTTGAACGTTTACCCGCGGGATCCATCACCTCATGGGATGATCTCACCACTCGTTTCCTTGCTCAATTCTTCCCACCGGGGAGAACTACCAAGCTTAGAAATGATATCTTGATGTTCCAAAAACGTCAAGGTGAAACTCTATATGAAGCATGGACTCGTTTCAAGGACTTACTCCAAAAAGTCCCTCATCATGGCATAGATCTTTGGCTCCAAGTCCAAATCTTCTATGACCATATCGATCTCTCCATAAGGCGAACTAAGTGCGGAAGAATCATGGGAACTCATAGAAGATCTTGCTCTCTATGACAACGAAAGTTGGAATGATCCTTGTGATCTGAACAAAACGGTCAAGGCAATATCTTTGCCTTCGAACAATTCTAGCACTCCCGACCGTAGGATCATGGAACTTGAAGACCAAGTCAAGTTTCTCATGAAATCTTACGAAGCTCCTAAGCCTTCAAGCCACGTAAACAAAATCACTTCTTCATGCGAATTATGTAGTGGTCCCCATGACACTCGTGATTGCGTGGAACTCCCCGGAATAGCTTTTGCGGACTACGCATCTTCGCGTACCGACGAAGCGGGAGATAAGTGGTACACTTTCAAACCCGAGCCAAACCCTTACGGTGATTCCTATAACCCTTCTTGGAAAAATCACCCGAACCTTAGGTGGAAACAAAACCAAAACAATTCTTCCAATCCGCCTAATCGTTACCAACCAAACGGTCCACCCTCCAACCGTACTTTCAACAACAATCCTTCTAACAACTATGGTAGTACTAACAATCTTGAAGGATTGATGTCCAAGTTTATGGCATCTCAAGAATCTCGCATATCTAAGTTTGAAGCCGATTTCAAACAAAAGCAAAGCGAGATGACCACCAAAATTGACACATTGTTGAAAGTTCTCAATGACCGAGAAATGGGAGCACTCCCAAGCGACACGGTCAAGAACCCGAAACTAAACGTTAATTCCATATCATCAGTTTTGTCACCCACTTCTTGTCCGCAATACTACTCGGTTAAATCAATGAGCACGTGTTTCAAGCAAAACCAAATTCTTCAAAAGGACCAATCAAATAAAACACCCGATATCAAACCGGTCAAAAGCGTAGTTGAAACACCTCCTACACAAGACCTTGACGATGAATTCAAGGAGCTTCACCTTGAACGTCCCGCCATTGATGTCTTAGCCCGTGCTCCCTACTATAGTGCCCTCCTAGAAAAATATGAGAAATCTAAACTAGATAAAAATGGGACCGCCTTCGTTCAAAACAAGTTGCCTAAAAAGCTTGATGATCCGGGTATATTTATTTTGCCTTGTAAGATAGGAAAATCCGAAGCTTTCGACACACTAGCCAATTTAGGGTCAAGCCTCAACTTGATTCCCTTATCCCTTTTCACCACTCTCAAGATAGGAAAGTTAGAGGAGACAGAGGTATTAATTGGTCTAGCGGATGGGAGTATTGCCCACCCGGTTGGGATGATCAAGGATGTAGTTGTTCACGTAGGGAAGTTAACTATTTTAGCGGATTTTCACGTCCTAGATATGGTTAGTGATACTACATGCCCATTATTAGTAGGAAGAGGATTTTTAGTAACCGCTAGCGCCGTGATAGATTGTAAGGAGTCTAAGATAGCGGTAGGTGAGGGCGATACTTGGTCGATATATGATGTTAAGAAACATAGCTACGATTGTGAGGATGAACCGACACCACATTGGGTAGAGATGAATAGGAGACCATCTAGATATGGACCTTGGATAGAAAGAAACTTTATAGGACCTCAACGCCCATTCTATCTAGAAAAGGATTTCATCGATAAAACACATTCGGTGGAACAACTCATACCTAAAGATGAAGAGCTAGACCCTTTTGAGGACCCCCTAGTCTTTAGGAAAATGATTGAGTTCTTGAGCGTAATGCCTATTAACATAGAGATGAACAAGTGGAAAAGAGAGGGGGATAAGTGTAAATGGAGGTGAGACAAGCCACCTAAGGAAGGTGACGGATCATGGCATATAAAGATGATTTTGTATGATCCGGATGGAGAAAAGTTTGAAAGGTCATACCGTACTAAGAAAACCGATAGGAAGTTGAAACCTAAGTTTGATCCCAAAGATGTCCTCAACGAGGAACTCACCCATATCACGTAATAGCCCATGACCTTGAGTCTAGCTACAAGACTCGTAAATAAAGAAAAGCGCTTCTTGGGAGGCAACCCATGCTTTGTGTGATTTTTATTTGTTTGATTGTTATTTGTTTCCGTATGCATGCTTTATTTTTATTGTTGGTAGATCATGTTTCAAACTAAATGGTGAAAATACTTAATTTTGTCGTTTAGCTTTGTCTTAACTTCATCCAAAGGTGTTTCGCAAAAGATAAGTGTAAGGGGAAACCCAAAATATGTTTTTAAGAAACAAAATTGATCATGATTCTCCACAATATTAGATGGACATGTATGTTCGTATTTGTTAGAGTCAAATGCTTGTATCGAGTCATAATGATGTTTTGCAGGATTTTCCAGGAAGTAGGACATAAGTTTTCCAGAAACTTAACATAAAGATTTCTGCAGGTCACTTCTGACGGCGTCAGGAAGAAATTACTGACGGTGTCATGTGTAAAATTCTGGAAATTTTGCTTGTTTTGTTTTTCTAACGGAGTCTTAAAGTTTTTGTTAAATCTTTAGTTTTATAAACTCCAGGAAATCTGCAAACATTCATTCCACAAGCATTATATCTTACATTGTTTTCTAGGATTTGTTAATATATATAGATTGCCGCCGATTTTACACGAGGTTGCCTTGTTTGTTTTCTCAGGTTTAACAGGTTATGTATGA
Organism: Artemisia argyi; assembly: GCA_030686995.1. Lineage (NCBI taxonomy): Eukaryota > Viridiplantae > Streptophyta > Magnoliopsida > Asterales > Asteraceae > Artemisia > Artemisia argyi. The sequence continues at coordinate 101,399,350 of CM060683.1, forward strand.
CAAGAAGATGATTTATATTCAGAAAGGGAAGCTTTGATTGTTCATTTTCTTGGAGGAAGATCTAACCTTGTTACCATACTATCCACACCGAGCGAATCAGGGGAGTATTTGATTTCATTCTTTTACCTGTTTTACTTTTACATTCTTTAATTGAACATTGGGGACAATGTTCATCCTAAGTGTAAAGGGAGGGTAAATGATGATACCTTATAGGATACACTTTCACTTGAGTTTGTTTGTTTGATAGTAGGTGTGTAATAAAACTATGAGAAATACTTGTTAGTGTAATTTTAGCGCCAAATTTAAAATTTTTTACAACATTCAGGAGTGAAACTTTAGCCTTAGCAAGCGTCTCATGGATAGGAGATTGTATGACTAGCACAAAACCGTACTATTCAGAAAAATTTTCCACCCAAATATGTGAGGTTCGCCTTTAGATTTGATAGGAAAAGCATTCATTATTAGTGCTTATGAGTGTACCGGTAGCATTTAGATTCTAGAACTTGCGTTCGTGATGCATCCCGAGACCGCTAGTGAGACTACATTCGTGTAGTAGGATTTACTACATGATAAGAGGCATTAGGATCACCCTTGTGTTAAACCCGTATCATAATTACTTGACCATTTGAGTCATATTACTTGGCTAGTTAAGTCAACTAATTTTTCCTACACCCTTAGCATTGTACTCATTTTTAGTACACGAAACCCCTAGTACACCCCTCCGAGCCTATCTTTTCGTTTCTAACTTTAAGCATCTTACTTAAAGGAAGAATTTGTTACACCCCACTTAAATGTACACCCAAATCGCCTTAGCCTTCCGTGTATGCACTCATCTTTAGTGCATTATTATTATTTGTTTAAACCCTTAGTTAATTATCTAATTGATTACATGGTTGCTAAGTCGAGTCATATCCTTGTACATATTGTTTTGGGACGATTGGGACTCATGGGTAAAGTACTAATGTTATGGAGTAATGGGGAAGAACATCATATTATTATCCCCATATGTGCGTTAATCTTAAAAGTACTCCAAGTGTTTTGATTATCTTAATTCGAGTCATTAGATTAGTTTATTGTAAAGTATGTATTATTTTGGATGGTAGGGTAAGAATGTATGCAAAAAAAAAATCGAAAAAATTAAGAAAAAGAAAGAAAAAAAAAAGGAAAAAGAAAAAAAAAAACATACGGACTACCATCCCGTTTCATTCTATGTTTATTTTATGTTTTTGTTATTTTTGATTTATTAGCTTAAGTCGAGTCTAGTCTTGGTTTAGCAACGCCATATTGTACATGTAATTAACCAAGATGATTAACTCGCCACCAGTAAAGATTGCCTATATCCAACAAAACCGTGTATTCCATATCCCTACACCTAACGTTATAACCCTTTGAAAGACCTCTTTGATAGTTATCCTAGGTGCTTAAACCATGTGGTGGAGGTTTGATCCTTTCCCAAGCCTATGGTAATCTATTTTGCTATGACAGGTAGTGAGAGATGTTTTACATTTCCATATTGTGATATATACTTTATTACACCCGAGAGATGTGAGTATCTAAACACTATTTGTGAGGTGCTAGTATATGACCTCCGTGTTTGTCTTTGGTCTTTAGTGGAACGATTATTTGTTGTAATTACTTTTATATTAGTGTTAAATGACCCCTAACTTGTATTTTGATTAGAATAAAAGTGCATTTGCTTGAGGACAAGCAAATCTCAAGTGTGAGGGTATATGATGAGGCGAAAAACGATCCATTTTTAGGGGGTCATTTAAGCCCGGAATTGAATTTATTTGATCGAATATTGCCCTAAATCGATCCTTTTGCGATTTTAGGTACTTTTTGAGTGAATTCTGGAAAAGGAAGCATTTTGGACGTTTTTGGAGCATAAAAGTGAAGAAAACGGCAGAGTCTTAATTTTCCTTGCTGGGAACAGTACCTGACGGCGTCACAAGCTTCTTAATGACGGGATAAGAGGAAAAACAAGAGGTGAAGAGGATGGAGTCCATGACGGTCCAAAATGTTTTTGCACTAGGGCATGACGGCGTCACCATAGGCCGTCATGGTCCCTTAACACATGACGGCCCAGAGAAAAATCACTCTTGACGGCGTCAGATCTGGATCTAGGCAATCCGATTTTATTATGGGCGGCGGGTTGACGGCGTCAGAATTTCCTTCTTGATGCCGTCACCTTGGAAAATCTATATATAGTTTTGTAATTTTCATTCTTTAAGGGAGGACAATTTTAGGAACGACTTGGAGAAACCCTAGCACGATTTATTTTCAAGGGTTTTCACCCCTTGAATCCTTTCATGTTCAATTAAGATAAGTATCCTTTCAATTCATTCAATATGTCTATTTGTTGTTTGAATATATCTTACGCTTGTCTTGATTTTAACATGTTAGGCTAGATCTCTTGTGTGTTTGCTTAGATGTAATGAAACCTAGATGTTGATTATGGGTTGATTACTTGTTTATAGTTGTTACGGATGAATGATTTCGATGTTAGGCATAAGAAAACTGGCAGACTTCCATAGTGTAACTTGCTTGAACGTCTTAAGAAACATGAACCAATGCGTACTAGGTTTTTATGGTTATATTTATCCCATGTTAGGAGCTTCTTGCAGGCTCGACATAGGAGTGAAGCAGGAGCTTATAGAGATGGGGAAGTACGTACGCCACCCCACGACTGGTATTATGGAATATAACCCGTCATCCACGCAACTGTAACAAACTATCAACCTGTAAAAGATATCTAGGGAGTAATGAAATCTAAGTAAACACAACTTTCCCATTTATTGTTCACACCACTAGTTTAATTAGTTTAATTTACATTTTTGTTATTTTATTTTGATTGCATCTTAGTTATTGGGTTAGTTGACTAGCAACTAATTCCGCCCACTCTTCCAAAAACCGAGATTTTACTTGCTTTCATAAAAATATAAAACTACAAAAAGAATCATCCCTCACCTCTAGACCTAGTTTTTAGGCTTTCTAATCCTAGCAACACTATTCCTGAGTTGAACGATCAATCCCCCGGTACTTGTCACTATACTATACTACAACGATCAGGTACACTGCCTGGTGGGGGTTGTAAGCTTCTCGAGATCCCTCGAGAGGTAAAGCCTGGTGCAATTCCCACGCATCATCTTTTTATTAGGTCTAATTGCTAGATTCATTTCTAGTAAGGTTTTATTTTTATTTTTAGGTTTTCTTTAGTCTATCTTATTTCTTCATGTCTTTGTTCATAACCATCACCATCCGCCATCATGGCAAATGAAGATCTCTCTAACCTTAGAATCACTAGGAGTCGTAGTTCCGTTAGAAATCTTGTTTTGCCATATGCAGAACCTGAAAGGGAAATGCATAAGCTAAAGCAATCTCTCTCAACACCCGAACCATCTAACATAGCCATAAACTTTGATGAGGCCCTTTCTGAAGAAGATTCAGATAATCACCTCATACCCTCTAGCCCCCAATCCAACAACGATATGAGCACCCCTAAAACTCCCACCCCTAAGCGCCTTAAGGACTAATCCTCCCAGAATCCTCGTGGCTTCTCAAATGCCATTGTTTTCCCAAACGAACACACCGATGAGGTCTTGCGTGCAAGCGATGTTTGGCTTGTCCAAAGTGTATGCAAGTTTCGCGGACTACATACCGATGACCCAATTCAACATATCAGGGATTTCTTGAAGATAGTGGACACCCTCCATACGGATGGGGCCACTAGAGACACGACCCAATTATGATTCTTCCCTTTCACTCTTTATGAAAAAGCCAAAGAGTGGTATGATAGACTTCCCTCCGAGTCTATTTTTACATGGGAGCAACTTATATCCAATTTTTATGAGAAGTTCTTCCCAGCAGGGAAAACCTCACTATTTAGGGATAGGATCCTCTGTTTTCGAAAGGAAAAGGACGAACCCATCCATAAATCATGGATTAGATTCAAGGATTTAATAAGACAAGTTCCCCATCATGGAATCGAACTTTGGCTTCTGGTCCAAATCTTCTACGACAATGTCTCCCCAAATGACCAGAACGGAATCAATAATTCAAGAAAAGGGAAAATAGCTAATCTGAGCGTCGAGGAAGGGTGGAATAGGATTGAGGAATATGCTCAAGACCAGGACGATACTTGGGATGAACCCGATTCGACTATGAGCACATCCGAAATCACACAAACACCCTCAGATCGGCTAAGAAAAATTCATGAAAGGGTGGAATACCTTGCAGGGTCGCGAACAACTAAACAACTTTCAAATCCTTACTTGATCTGCGACTACTGTGGGGGCCCGCACGAGGTAGAGGAATGCGAAAGAGAAACCACGACCGAACATGCGTGTTTGTCAGGACATGACATCTACGCTGACCCCTCCCTTTTGCCTTTTTACCAAAACGATGATTATACCCTTTGGGGGAATCTAGTGAAAAGAAAAGGAGAGGAAGGCCCTGAATAGAAAATCAGGAGCACTTTTGAGGATGACCTTGGGCACTTTACTCAGGAAAAAGGCTTACAACTGAAAGGGCTTGACGAGCTCATCGCTGAGCAACAAAATGACATGTAGAAATGGTTCAATAAGCTTAATGCTACCCTTGATTGCCATAACAGGCCCCCAGTGAGCCAAAAAAATCCCCTGCTCGCACTTACTACTCGAGCTGGAACAACAACCAAGACCCTCCTTATCCGAGCCAACATCCTGTCACCATTGAGCCAAATGATCCCCGCGAGGAGGAAGGTAACGAGGCTCCTGAACAACCTTCTCTGGTGACCCCATCTCCACCAACTCCACCTAACCAACCTATGAGAATCCCATTTCCATCCCGCCTAAAAAACCAGAAGATTGAAAACGATAATAAGAGATTCTTGTCATATCTAAAAGATTCAGTGGTCACCATACCTCTCCTTGATGCTTGCTATCACATGCCCAAGTATAGCTCATACTTCAAAAGATTGCTTGCTAACCGAAAGAAACTCGAGGGTCTTGTGACTCTGGGAGAAGAATGTTCGGTGGTGACCCAACGAGGGCTACCAAAAAAGGTAGACGATCCAGGCAGCTTCACTTTACCCTGTTCCATAGGATCTCTATCGATAAAGAATGCTCTTGCCGATTTAGGGGCAAACATCAACCTCAAGCCCCACTCCATGTTCCTCAAACTAGGATATTCCGGACTAAATCCTACCCGTATGAACATCCAGCTAGCCGATAGAACGGTCAAATATCCCTTGGGGATATGCGAGAATGTACTAGTCAAAGTAGGGAAGTTCAAATTTCCGGTTGACTTCGTGATCTTGGAGATGGAGGAGGATGACCTGGTGCCCATCATCTTAGGGAGACCCTTTCTTGCTACCACTCGTGCAGTCATTGATGTTCATGACGGCAAGTTAACCTTACGAGTAGGAGCCGATAGCTTGACCTTTGATATTAAAGACACTATGAATCTATCTCTCGAAGCAGCTAACCGGCTCTATTTCATCGGAGAGGTCGATGAACTAACTGATGTCATTGACAACTGTGTTGATGAACAAATCGAAGAAGGTTGGTTACGGGATGAGATTTTCCTCCCCATAATGGAGGAGGAGAAGACGGAGGGCGCTAGCGCAGTCTCCTTCTATCCCAGACAAGAGACCACTGAACAGCTCGAACTCCGTAAACCTGAAAACAAGCTAAAGCCCTCCATTATCGAACCACCTAAGCTAGAACTTAAAGAACTCCTAAACCACCTGGAGTATGCCTTCCTCCAGGGAGAGGATCAACTACCAGTAATCATAAACTCTTCCCTTGAACATAAGCAAAAGGGTAGGCTCTTAGGAGTCCTAAAGAAATATAAGGGAGTCCTTGCATGGAGTGTAGCCGACATTAAGGGGATTGACTCAACCTTTTGCACGCATAAGATTCTTATGGAAGAAGACTATAAGCCAGCCGTGCAACCCCAGAGGCGGGTGAATGCCAACATTAAGGAGGTGGTGAAAAAAGAAGTTATCAAACCTTTGGATGCAGGGCTGATTTACCCGATTTCAGATAGCCCGTGGGTTAGTCCTGTACAGGTAGTACCAAAGAAAGGAGGAATGACTGTGGTGAAAAATGACAACGGTGAGATGGTACCCCAGAGAACGGTTACTGGGTGGCGGGTATGCATCGATTATAGAAAACTCAACGATGCCACCAGAAAGAATCACTTTCCTCTCCCGTTCATTAACCAAATGTTGGAAAGATTATCCGGGCACGAGTACTACTGTTTCTTGGATGGATTCTCAGGATATTTCCAAATCCCCATAGCCCCTGAGGACCAAGAAAAAAGCACATTTACTTGCCCTTATGGAACATTCGCCAATAAGAGGATGCCTTTTGGGCTGTGTAACGCTCCCGCCACTTTTCAGCGATGCATGACCGCAATCTTTCTCGAGTTAATGGAAGACAACATGGAAGTTTTCATGGATGATTTTTCGGTCTTTGGGGACTCTTTCGACCGCTGTATCGCTAACCTCGAAAAAATGATCAAACATTGCGAGGAAACCAACTTGGTCCTAAATTGGGAGAAATGCCATTTTATGGTAAAAGAAGGGATTGTGCTAGGGCATAAGGTCTCAGGAAATGGGATTGAGGTGGACCAAGCAAAGATTGAAGCTATATCTAAACTACCTTATCCCACGGCTGTTAAAGCAACACGTGGCTTCTTGGGTCATGCCGGGTTCTACAGGAGATTCATTAAAGATTTCTCTAAAATAGCTCGGCCAATGACTCAATTGCTTGTAAAGGATGCCCCTTTCGATTTCTCTCAAGAATGCAAGGATGCATTCAATCTCCTAAAAAAGGAACTCACGCAAGCCCTAATCATGGTTACACCCAACTGGGAGTTACCTTTCGAAATCATGTGCGACGCTAGCGACTATTCTGTTGGGGCAGTATTAGGCCAAAGGTGTAACAAACAATTCCAACCTATATACTACGCTAGCAAAACTATGAATCCTGCTCAAGAGAATTATTCTACCATCGAAAAAGAACTATTAGCCGTGGTGTTCGCTTTCGACAAATTCCGCCAATATCTTGTCCTTTCAAAGACGGTCGTTTTTACTGATCATTCGGCTCTCTGATACCTTTTTGCTAAGCAAGACGCTAAACCACGACTAATTCGGTGGATCTTGTTATTACAAGAATTTGATGTTGAAATTCGTGATAAAAGGGGGCAGAGAATTTGGCTGCTGATCACCTCTCTTGTCTCAAAAATCCCCTCCTTAGTGAGCTTGACAAAAGTGAGATTCGGGATTCATTCCCTGACGAACAGCTCATGTCAATAACAGATTTTGAACCATGGTACGCTGATTATGCTAATTATCTTGCAAGCAGGCTCATTCCGGAACACATGACTAGACACGAAAAGAAAAGGTTCTTTGCCCAACTAAAATACTACTTCTGGGAAGCACCCTTCTTATTCCAAAGATGTCCTGATCAAATAATTAGGCACTATGTTTCGGGAAAAGAGGCGATAAAGATTATGAAAGAATGTCATTCGGGCCCTTCTGGGGGCCATCATGGGATAAACACCACCGCACGAAAGATTTTCGATGCAGGATTCTATTGGCCCACAATATTTCATGATGTAAAGGAGATGATACAGGCATGCAATGCATGTCAACGGGCCGAGAATATATCAAGTAGAGATGAAGCGCCTCAGAATTTTATACAAGTTTGTGAGGTTTTCGATGTTTGGGGAATTTATTTCATGGGACCCTTTCCATCTTCAGGGGGGAACGAATACATTTTAGTGGCCATTAATTATGTTTCAAAATGGGTAGAGGCACAAGCCCTTAGGACCAACGATGCTAGGGTAGTTATTCATTTTCTGAAAAAGCTATTTGCTAGGTTCGACATTCCTAAAGCTCTCATTAGTGATAGGGGGACCCACTTTTGCAATGCGCAAATGGAAAAGGTCATGAAGAGGTATGGAGTTTCCCACCGGTTCTCCACCGCTTATCACCCACAAACCAACGGTCAATTCGAAAACACCAACAGGGCAATTAAGATAATATTGGAAAAGACAGTCAATCAAAACAGAAAGGACTGGTCATTTAAACTCGATGAAGCCTTACGGGCATTCTGAACGGCCTACAAGACACCTATTGGAACGACCCCGTTCCGCATGGTTTATGGCAAGGCGTGTCACCTTCCGGTGGAACTCGAACACAAGGCTTATTGGGCACTTAAGGCATGTAATTTGGATTATACGGTCGCTAGAACGAATAGGTTCTTGCAACTCCATGAGCTTGATGAGTTAAGGCTAGAAGCGTATGAATCCTCCGTTACATATAAAGAAAGGGCGAAAAGATGGCATGACCAGCGAATTAAGAAACCTAAGGAGTTCTCAGAAGGAGACAAAGTTCTATTGTATAATTCTCGCTTAAGGTTATTTCCCGGGAAACTTAAGTCTAGATGGTATGGGCCCTTTACGGTGAAAAGTTCCTCTAAAACGGGCACTGTTGTGTTAATGGACGATGAAAATAGAGGGTTCACTGTCAACATACAACGCGTAAAACATTATCAAGAAAGTAGTAATGAGATGATTAGTGAGGAGGATGTAACATTTTAAGATGAGGTCATGTAATTGCCTATGACCTTGAGTCTAGCTACAAGACTCGTAAATAAAGAAAAGCGCTTCTTGGGAGGCAACCCATGTTTTGTGTGTTTTTATTTGTTTGATTTTTAATTGTTGATGTTATTTGCTTCCGTATGCATGCTTTATTTTTATTGTTGGTAGATCATGTTTCAACTAAAATTGTGAAAATGCTTTATTTTGTCGTTTAACTTCGTCTTAATTTCATATAAAGGTATTTTGCAAAAGCTAAGTGTAAGGGGAAACCCCAAATTTGTTTCTAAGAACGAAAATGATCTTGATTCGCCACAATATTAAATGAACATGTATATTAGTATTTGTTAGAGTCAAATGCTTGTATCGAGTCATAATGATGTTTTGCAGGATTTTCCAGGAAGTACGACATAAGTTTTTCCAGAAATTTTCCGGAAACTTAACATAAAGATTTCTGCAGGTCACTTCTGACGGCGTCAGGGTTTAACACCTGACGGCGTCACGTGTAAAATTCTGGAAATTTTGCGAGTTTTGTTTTTCTAACGGAGTCTTAAAGTTTTTGTTAATTCTTTAGTTTTATAAACTCCAGGAAATCTGCAAACATTCATTCCACAAGCATTATATCTTAAATTGTTTTCTAGGATTTGTTAGTATATATAGATTGCCACCGATTTTATGCGAGGTTGCCTTGTTTGTTTTCTCAGGTTTAACAGGTTATATATGACAAGAAGATGATTTATATTTCTGGAAGGGAAGCTTTGAACGTTCATTTTCTTAGAGGACGATCTAACCTTGTTGCCACACTATCCACACCGAACGAATCAGGGGAGTATTTGTTTTAATTCTTTTACCTATTTTACTTTTACATTCTTTAATTGAACATTGGGGACAATGTTCATCCTAAGTGTAAGGGGAGGGTAAATGATGATACCTTATAGGATACTATTGCACTTGAGTTTGTTTGTTTGATGGTAGGTGTATAACAAAACTAAGAGAAATACTTGTTAGTATAATTTTAGCGCCATATTTAAAATTTTTTACAACATTTAGGAGTGAAACTTTAGCCTTAACAAGCGTCTCATGGATAGGAGTTGTATGACTAGCACAAAACCATACCATTCAGAAAAATTTTCCACCCAAATATGTGAGGTTCGCTTTTAGATTTGATAGGAAAAGCATTCATTATTATTGCTTATGCGTGTACCGGTAGCATTTAGATTCTAGAACTTGCGTTAGTGATGCATCCCGAGACCGCTAGTGAGACTACATTCGTGTAGTAGGATTTACTACATGATAAGAGGCATTAGGATCACCCTTATGTTAAACCCGTATCATAATTACTTGACCATTTAAGTCATATCACTTGACTAGTAAAGTCAATTAATTTTCCCACACCTTAGCGTTGTACTCATTTTTAGTACACGATACCCCTAGTACACCCCTCCGAGCCTATCTTTTCATTTCTAACTTTAAGCATTTTACTTAAAGGAAGAATTTGTTACAACCACCCAAATGTGCAACCAAATCGCCTTAGCCTTCCGTGTATTCACTCATGGGTTGCTAAGTCGAGTAATATCTTGTACATATTGTTTTGGGACGATTGGGACTCATGGGTAAAGTACTTGTGTTTTGGAGTAATGGGGTAGAACATCATATATTACACCCATATGTGCATTAATCTTAAAAAGTACTCCAAGTGTTTTGATTATCTTGATTCGAGTCATTTAATTAGTTTATTGTAAAATATGTAAAAAATCAAGTGTAAGGGGAATGTACATTCCCTATGATGTATTATTTTGGATGGTAGGGTAAAAATGTATGAAAAAAAAAATCAAGAAAAAGAAAAAAAAAATAGAAAAAGAAAAGAGAAAAACATACGAACTACCATCCCGTTTCATTCTATGTTTGTTTTATGTTTTTGTTATTTTTGATTTATTAGCTTAAGTCGAGTCTAGTCTTGGCTTAGCAACGCCATATTGTACATGTAATTAACCAAGATGATTAACTCGCCACCAGTAAATATTGCCTTTATCCAACAAAACCGTGTTTTTCCATATCCCTACACCTAATGTTATAACCCTTTAAAAAGACCTCTTTGATAGTTTATCCTAGGTGCTTACGCTAAGTGGTGGAGGTTTGATCCTTTCCCAAGCCTATGGTAATCTATTTGCTATAACAGGTAGTGAGAGATGTTTTCTATTTCCATATTGTGATATATACTTTATTACACCCGAGATATGTGAGTATCTAAACACTATTTGTGAGGTGCTAGTGTATGGGATCTCGAGAAGCTTACAAACCCCACCAGGCAGTGTACCTGATCGTTGTAGTATAGTATAGTGACAACTGACAAGTACTGGGGGATTGATCGTTAACTCAGGAATAGTGTCGCTAGGATTAGAAAGCCTAAAAACTAGGTCTAGAGGTGAGGGATGATTCTTTTTGTATTTTTATATTTTTATAAAAGTAATTAAAATTCTTGGGTTTTGGAAGAGTGGGCGGAATTAGTTGCTAGTCAACTAACCCAATAACTAAGGCGCAATCAAAATAAAATAACAAAAATGAAAATAAAGCTAATTAAACTAGTGGTGTGAACAATAAATGAGAAAATTGTATTTACTTAGATTTCATTACTCCCTAGATATCTTTTACAGGTTGATAGTTTGTTACAGTTGTGTGGATGACTGGTTATATTCCTTAATACCAATCGTGGGGTGGCGTACGTACTTCCCCAACTCTATAAGCTCCTACTTCACTCCTATGTCGAGCCTGCAAGAAGCTCCTAACATGGGATCACTAGAATTCGCTCATGCATTAAATACAACCATAAAAACCTAGTACGCATTGGTTCATGTTTCTTAAGACGTTCAAGCAAGTTACCCTATGGAAGTCTGCCAGTTTTCTTAAGCCTAAAATCGAAATCATTCATCCGTAACAACTATAAACAAGCAATCAAACCATAATCAACATCTAGGTTTCACTACATCTAAGCAAACACACAAGAGATCTAGCCTAGCATGTTAAAATCAAGACAAGCGTAAGATATATTCAAACAACACATAGACATATTGAATGAATTGAAAGGATACTTATCTTAATTGAACATGAAAGGTTTCAAAGGGTAAAAACCCTTGAAAATACTGATAAAATCGTGCTAGGGTTTCTCCAAGTTATCCCTAAAATTGTCCTCTCTTTAATGAATGAAAATTACAAAACTATATATAGATTTTCCAATGTGACGGCGTCAAGAAGAGAATTCTAACGCCGTCAACTCGCCACCCATAATAATATCGGATTGCCTAGATCCAGATCTGACGCCGTCAAGTGCAAATTTCCTCTAGGCCGTCACGTGTAAAGGGACCATGACGGCCTATGGTGACGCCGTCATGCCCTAGTGTAAAAACTCTCTGGATCGTCACCTACTCTATCCATTTCACCTCTTGTTTTCCTCTTGACGCCGTCATGTAGAACTTGGTGACGCCGTCAGGTACTGTTCCCAGTAAGGAAAATTAAGACTTTGCCGTTTTCTTCACTTTTATGCTCCAAAAACGTCCAAAATGCTTCCTTTTCCAGAATTCACTCCAAAAGTACCTAAAATCACAAAAGGAACGATTTAGGGCAATATTTGATCAAATAAATTCATTTCCGGGCTTAAATGACCCCCTAAAAACGGATCATTTTTCGCCTCATCATATACCCTTATACTTGAGATTTGCTTGTCCTCAAGCAAATGCGCTTTTATTCTAATCAAAATACAAGTTAGGGGTCATTTAACACTAATATAAAAGTAATTACAACAAATAATCGTTCCACTAAAGACCAAAGACAAGCACAGAGGTCATACACCAGCACCTCACAAATAGTGTTTAGATACTCACATCTCTCGGGTGTAATAAAGTATATATCACAATATGGAAATGGAAAACATCTCTCACTACCTGTCATAGCAAAATAGATTACCATTGGCTTGGGAAAGGATCAAACCTCCACCACATGGCATAAGCACCTAGGATAAACTATCAAAGAGGTCTTTTTAAAGGGTTATAACGTTAGGTGTAGGGATATAGAATACACGGTTTTGTTGGATAAAGGCAATCTTTACTGGTGGCGAGTTAATAATCTTGGTTAATTACATGAACAATATGGCGTTGCTAAGCTAAGACTAGACTCGACTTAAGCTAATAAATCAAAAATAACAAAAACATAAAACAAACATAGAATGAAACGGGATGGTAGTCCGTATGTTTTTTCTCTTTTCTTTTTCTATTTTTTTTTCTTTTTCTTTATTTTTCGATTTTTTTTTTTTTTTTTTTTTTTTTTTTTTTTTTTTTTTTTTTTTTTTCATACTCTTACCCTACCATCCAAAATAATACATCATAGGGAATGTACATTCCCCTTACACTTGAATTTTTACATACTTTACAATAAACTACTCTAATGACTCGAATCAAGATAATCAAAACACTTGGAGTACTTTTAAGATTAACGCACATATGGGGGTAATAAATGATGTTCTTCCCCATTACTCTATAACACAAGTACTTTACCCATGAGTCCCAATCGTCCCAAAACAATATGTACAAGGATATGACTCGACTTAGCAACCATGTAATCAATTAGATAATTAACTAAGGGTTTAAACATGTAACAATAATGCACCTAAGATGAGTGCATACACGGAAGGCTAAGGCGATTTGGGTGTACATTTAAGTGGGTTGTAACAAATTCTTCCTTTAAGTAAGATGCTTAAAGTTAGAAACGAAAAGATAGGCTCGGAGGGGTGTACTAGGGGTTTCGTGTAATAAAAATGAGTACAACGTTAAGGGTGTGGGAAAATTAATTGACTTTACTAGCCAAGTAATATGACTTAAATGGTCAAGTAATTATGATACGGGTTTAACACAAGGGTGATCGTAATGCCTCTTATCATGTAGTAAATCCTACTACACGAATGTAGTCTCACTAGCGGTCTCGGGATGCATCACTAATGCAAATTCTAGAATCTAAATGTTACCGGTACACTCATAAGCATTAATAGTAAATGCTTTTCCTATCAAATCTAAAGGCGAACCTCACGTATTTGGGTGGAAAATTTTTCTGAATGGTACGGTTTTGTGCTAGTCATACGACTCCTATCCATGAGACGCTTGCTAACGCTAAAGTTTCACTCCTAAATGTTGTAAAAAAATTTAAATTTGGCGCTAAAATTACACTAACAAGTATTTCTCATAGTTTTATTACACACCTACCATCAAACAAACAAACTCTAGTGCAAGTGTATCCTATAAGGTATCATCATTTACCCTCCCCTTACATTTAGGATGAACATTGGCCCCAATGTTCAATTAAAGAATGTAAAAGTAAAACTGGTAAAAGAATGAAATCAAATACTCCCCTGATTCGTTTGGTGTGGATAGTGTGGTAACAAGGTTAGATCTTCCTCTAAGAAAATGAACAATCAAAGCTTCCCTTCCAGAAAAATAAATCATCTTCTTGTCATACATAACCTGTTAAACCTGAGAAAACAAACAAGGCAACCTCGCGTAAAATCGGCGGTAATCTATATATACTAACAAATCCTAGAAAACAAAGTAAGATATAATGCTTGTGGAATGAATGTTTGCAGATTTCCTGGAGTTTATAAAACTAAAGATTTAACAAAAACTTTAAGACTCCGTTAGAAAAACAAAACTAGCAAAATTTCCAGAATTTTACACATGACTCCGTCAGGAATTAATTCCTGACGCCGTCAGAAGTGACCTGCAGAAATCTTTACGTTAAGTTTCTTGAAAATTTCTGGAAAACTTATCTCCTACTTCCTGGAAAATCCTGCAAAACATCATTATGACTCGATACAAGCATTTGACTCTAACAAATACGAATATACATGTCCATTTAATATTGTGGAGCATCATGATCAACTTTGTTTCTTAAAAACATATTTGGGGGTTTCCCCTTACACTTATCTTTTGCGAAATACCTTTGGATGAAGTTAAGACTAAGTCAAACGACAAAATAAAGTATTTTCACCATTTTATTTTGAAACATGATCTACCAACAATAAAAATAAAGCATGCATACGGAAATAAATAACAATCAAACAAATAAAAATCACACAAAGCATGGGTTGCCTCCCAAGAAGCGCTTTTCTTTATTTACGAGTCTTGTAGTTAGACTCAAGGTCATGGGCTATTACGTGACCTCGTCCTTGGTCTCACTTTCTAGGTCATCTCCTATATTAGTTTTGTATTCCGGACCTAGCTGCAAGCATTCTTTGTTGAAACCAAGTATTCTATTCATAACATACTCTACTCCTCTACGTCTATCCTCATCATTCCTATAGTAAACCGCTTGTTTGTGTTCCTTTTCTATGTTCGATAGGAGGCGGTATTGTTCAATCTTATAGGGCATTTGGTAAGCAATCTCATCATTCTCTTCCTTGAATCTAACTATCCCTAGAGTTGGGTCATAATTCATTTTAGATGCCCCAACGAACGGTTTTCCGAACACTACTTGACTTAGGTAGTCATCTATCACCGGACGAGTATCCTCCACTATCACAAAGTCGGTCTCATAAGTGAAGTTTCCAACAATCACATGCAATCCTTTCACTCTTCCTACAAAATTACTTATCAAATTCTTGTTGGGCATCATCCTATAACCAAGTTGCTTCTTCATTACCCAATTATAATAAGTCCTAGTCATGATGTTTATAGGAGACCTAGGATCGATATAAGCTTTCCATACATGCATATGCCCAATGTTGCATGGTATGCTTATGTTAGAGGGATCACCTACTTTAATAAGGGGTGAACCAAGGATATATGGTCTCTCGGGATCATCGAATAAATCCTTGTGATATTCCCGTTCTTCCTTGGTGGGCAACTTATCAAAGTACTCTTCTACATTTTCTACTTCCTCGAACTTTTCTCCCTTATTAACCTCAACTTCCTTAATTTCATCCCTAGTCTCGGTTTCTACTCCAACTTAATCCTTGTCACTTTCTTCTATATCCTTGTCTATTGGCTTAATGGTGACAACATTGACAAAGTGGACGTGTTTGGATGACGAGGGGTCCTTAATTTGGATTCCGCTATTGGCGTCCCTAGTGTCCTTCCTAGGTGTAGTTAGCTCTTGGTTGTTGAGGGCTTTCAACAAGTTGTCAATCTTATTGGTCATCTCCGTTTGTTGTTGATTGAACTCAGTTTCAAACTTAGCTATGCGAGCTTCCTGAGATGCCATAAATTTAGACATCAATCCTTCAAGATTATTGGTACTACCATAGTTATTAGAAGGATTGTTGTTGAAAGTACGGTTGGAGGGTGGATCGTTTGGTTGGTAACGATTAGGCGGATTGGAAGAATTGTTTTGGTTTTATTTCCACCTAAGGTTCGGGTGATTTTTCCAAGAAGGGTTGTAGGAATCACCGTAAGGGTTTGGCTCGGGTTTGAAAGTGTACCACTTATCTCCCGCTTTGTCGGTACGCGAAGATGCGTAGTCCGCAAAAGTTGTTCCGGGGAGTTCCACGCAATCACGAGTGTCATGGGGACCACTACATAATTCGCATGAAGAAGTGATTTTGTTCACTTGGCTTGAAGGCTTAGGAGCTTCGTAAGATTTCATGAGAAACTTGACTTGGTCCTCAAGTTCCATGATCCTACGGTCGGGAGTGCTAGAATTGTTCGAAGGCAAAGATATTGCCTTGACCGTTTTGTTCAAATCACGGGGATCATTCCAACTTTCGTTGTCATAGAGAGCAAGATCTTCTATGAGTTCCCATGATTCTTCCGCACTTAGATCACGTAGCTCGCCACCGGCCGATTGGTCAATGGTTTGCCTTGTGGAGAGATCGATATGATCATAGAAGATTTGGACTTGGAGCCAAAGATCTATGCCATGATGAGGGACTTTTTGGAGTAAGTCCTTGAAACGAGTCCATGCTTCATATAGAGTTTCACTTTGACGTTGTTGGAACATCAAGATATCATTTCTACCTTGAAACGAGTGGTGAGATCATCCCATGAGGTGATGGATCCCGCGGGTAAACGTTCAAGCCATTGACTAGCTTGATCACGTAGAGAGAATTAGAATAGGCACAATCGGGTCGACTCTCTAGTTGCAACATCAAGGTCTATAGAATCTACGATTTTAAGGAAGTCCTTGAGATGTTTATTAGGATCTTCGGAACGAAGTCCATGGAATGCACATCCGCTTTGCACCAACCGGATGGTGTCGGATCGCAAGGGGGACACATTGGCTCCTTGGGTGAGCTCAATAGTGTTTCGATAGCCTTGGTGGCTAGGTCGGGAATACTCTCCTAGGGTTCGGGGCCTAAGAGGTTGGTTTGCTAGTGGTGGGTTTTGTGGGTGGTCTTGTTGTGGTGGGTTGATGGGTTCAAAGATGTTACCACCTTCCATGATGTCGGATGGTAAAAGTTACGAACAAAGACACGAAGAAATAGATAGACTAAAGAAAACCTAAAAATAAAAATAAAGTTTTACTAAAAAAGAATCTAGCAAGTAGACCTAATTAAAAGAAATTCTAACCTAGACAATAACTATTCCCCGGCAGCGGCGCCAAAAACTTGATGCGTGGGAATTGCACCAGGCTTTACCTCTCAAGGGATCTCGAGAAGCTTACAAACCCCACCAGGCAGTGTACCTGATCGTTGTAGTATAATATAGTGACAAGTACCGGGGGATTGATCGTTCAACTCAGGAATAGTGTCGCTAGGATTAGAAAGCCTAAAAACTAGGTCTAGAGGTGAGGGATGATTCTTTTTGTATTTTTATATTTTTATAAAAGCAATTAAAATTCTCGGGTTTTGGATGAGTGGGCGGAATTAGTTGCTAGTCAACTAACCCAATAACTAAGGCGCAATCAAAATAAAATAACAAAAATGAAAATAAAGCTAATTAAACTAGTGGTGTGAACAATAAATGGGAAAATTGTGTTTACTTAGATTTCATTACTCCCTAGATATCTTTTACAGGTTGATAGTTTGTTACAGTTGCGTGGATGACGGGTTATATTCCTTAATACCAATCGTGGGGTGGCGTACGTACTTCCCCAACTCTATAAGCTCCTACTTCACTCCTATGTCGAGCCTGCAAGAAGCTCCTAACATGGGATCACTAGAATTCGCTCATGCAATAAATACAACCATAAAAACCTAGTACGCATTGGTTCATGTTTCTTAAGACGTTCAAGCAAGTTACCCTATGGAAGTCTGCCAGTTTTCTTAAGCCTAACATCGAAATCATTCATCCGTAACAACTATAAACAAGCAATCAAACCATAATCAACATCTAGGTTTCACTACATCTAAGCAAACACACAAGAGATCTAGCCTAGCATGTTAAAATCAAGACAAGCGTAAGATATATTCAAACAACACATAGACATATTGAATGAATTGAAAGGATACTTATCTTAATTGAACATGAAAGGTTTCAAAGGGTAAAAACCCTTGAAAATACTGATAAAATCGTGCTAGGGTTTCTCCAAGTTATCCCTAAAATTGTCCTCTCTTTAATGAATGAAAATTACAAAACTATATATAGATTTTTCAATGTGACGGCGTCAAGAAGAGAATTCTGACGCCGTCAACTCGCCGCCCATAATAATATCGGATTGCCTAGATCTAGATCTGACGCCGTCAAGAGCAAATTTCCTCTGGGCCGTCACGTGTAAAAGGACCATGACGGCCTATGGTGACGCCGTCATGCCCTAGTGTAAAAACTCTCTGGATCGTCACGGACTCTATCCACTTCACCTCTTATTTTCCTCTTGACGCCGTCATGTAGAACTTGGTGACGCCGTCAGGTACTGTTCCCAACAAGGAAAATTAAGACTTTGCCGTTTTCTTCACTTTTGTGCTACAAAAACGTCCAAAATGCTTCCTTTTCCAGAATTCACTCCAAAAGTACCTAAAATCACAAAAGGAACGATTTAGGGCAATATTTGATCAAATAAATTCAATTCCGGGCTTAAATGACCCCCTAAAAATGGATCATTTTTCGCCTAATCAGCTACGCAGTAGAAAGACGGTGAGTTACGCCATACTTTTGCATGACTTTATCAAATTTGTCATTGCAAAAATGCGTACCACGGTCACTGATAATAGCACGTGTAGTTCCAAATCGAGCAAAAAGAGCTTTCAAGAATTTCACAACAACTCGGGCATCATTAGTGGGTAAAGCTCTCGCTTCAACCCATTTTGACAAATAGACAACAGCCACGAGTATGTATTTATTTCCATGAGATGACGGAAATGGCCCCATAAAGTCGATGCCCCATACGTCAAAGATTTCACAAACTTGAATTGCATTTTGAGGCATTTCGTTCTTTTGTGAAATGTTCCCGTGACGTTGACAAGTGGCACAGGATTTGACTAATTCCTGGGCATCCTTGTAAATCGTGGTCCAGTAGAAACCGGAGTGATGAGTGCTCAAACACTCATCATTTTTGGTCAAATCTGAACTGCAAAACTTACAAAAACACTCAAAAATGCATCAAAATACTGAAAATATTTCAAAATTGTGCTTTATATGTTTTAGATGCAAAATGAGTAAAAACAGATGAAAAACGTACAAAGTTTGCAAAATTGGCAGTTTCAGTCCCCCAACTTTCAAAAATTGGCAAAAATAGTCCTTGAGCTCTTATTTTAAAATAAAAGTCACCAAAGGTCCTTTTGAAATCATAGGTTGTCATATTTTGTCCTTTGGTGAAAAATTGGAAAAGTTTTGAGAAATTACAAGTTTAGTCCCTGGAGTTTAAAAATTGGCAGATTTGGTCCTTGGTGGGATATTTTTGGAAGAAAAACCATTTTTAGTCCTTGGAAATTTAAAAATGTTCAATATTGATCCTTGGATAAAAGTTTTCAGGAAATGGCAAAACAGGCCCCTCAACTTTACAAATTTGGCAATATTGGTCCTTGGGGTTTTAAATTTTGGAAAATATGCATTTGTGGTCCTTTGGTAATTGAATAATGGCATAATTGGTCCTTGTATAACTTTGGTCAGTTGGCACAGTAAGCCCCTCCAAATTCAGCATATTACACATTTAGTCCTTGTTGTTTTTACTAAATAAACCAAACCACCCTTTGTATTATTATCCAATCCAAAAAGAAGCTGACCCAATACCTTTTACCCAAAACCACCCCTCCAAGCCCAATCCTTCCCAGCCCACATCCCTTTTAAATATTAAGCCCCGGTCAAAAATTGGTCAAACACCCACCCAGAAATACTATTCATCGCCCCTAACCTCCCTGATTACACGCTTCACTGTCTCCCCCCTCCTCTCATATTTTCACCAACCTCATTAATACCTTTCACCAAAACCCTCCCCCTCATTTAATGCCTCACCTACCTCACCAAACCCACTAATAAACTTCCACACTTCTTTTCCTGCCAAAAACAGTTTGAACGGTTGGGATCAATCTAAGTCATTCAATGGCTGAGAACAGGTGTGGGAAAGTCAAAGAAACATGCCAGGACTTATAAATATGAAGAAAAAGGGAAGAAGAAGACATAACTAGAGTAGCTTAGGAGTAGTGTAAATCAGCTTATTGCTTTAGCTTAATTTTCACAGTCTGTTGTAATATTTTGCTTAAAATCTCTGTATTGTGTATTCTTAGTGTATAACAAACTCATTTGAATCATTAATTTCAGATTTTCAGTTCTAGTTTCCAAGTTTGCAATTTCAATTAAAAATCTCAATTTCTTAGTAAAGCACTGAATCTTGTTGCTCAGTGTGTGTTCAAGCTTACCTGAGTTTATTTATAAGATCTTATGGGTAATTGAAGCTTTAGAATCTATTTTCATTCAGTTTCATAAAAATTCGTAAAAATACCAAATAAATAGTATAAAAATAAAAAATAGGTTTTAAGGGAGAAGGAAGCCAAGGAAGCTGTGGATTTTGGATTTTATTGGTTTAGAACTCCTGGTGAGTGCATAGGATAGGTTTTATGCCCTGGTTTCTCATTTCTTAGTTTGAAAACCTTTGTAAGCCATCTTTTCAATTTTTGTTATTTACTGTAGAAGTTCTTAAATATTTCTTAATTCTGGTCTTTTGCACTTATTTGGTACATGTTAGTAGTTATCTTGCTCTATATTGCTAGTTTGTCCATCAGGTTGCATGTGTGTTCACCATCACTCCTTAACTGCCATTTAAGTATAAGAATGATTTATAGGTTTTAGTTGAGTAGATTGATAATTCAGTGCTCAATGGAACTTGTTCCATCCTATTATAACTAGTGGCATTGGTATTAGGGCCTGAATCCCTCACTTGCTTCACAAATCTTATTTACAATCCAATAAAGGAGTGTTTGGGATTGGTTGATATAACTGTGCTCTGGCTTGTTTCTGTGTGTGAGTTTGGTTGTAACATGTATCTTTAGGTGTATTTAGGTCAGGTAAGTCATTAAATACTTAAGTTTTTCAGTAAAAGGTCACAATCAAAGAAATTCCCCCTCAACTGTCCACTGTTGGACTTTTTGAATCCAAGCTCATCAATACTGATTCATAAGATGTATTTTTAGATTGCTTTAACTTTATTTTAGCTTATTGTATCTTAATTAGTCCTTAGATTAATCCTAAAGTTCATCAAAGTCAAAGTTAGTAGTTCATATAGAAAGTCAAAATTGCACCATTTTGTAGAAAACCAAATCTCCCAAGAATTTTCATGATTTTTCTGTTCCATATTAGCACTTGGTATTTTCAGGGATTGAAGTCCCTCACCTAATCTCTGGATTCCACCATCTAGCTTATTTTTGTGAATTTTTCTGTGGGCCCCATCTTTGCCCAAAGTCACCTGCAAGGGGAGTGTTCTCCCCTGCATCAGCAGGTCACCACCACACCACCATCTTTGGTGGTGGTTTCTGGCCACCACAGTGGTCCCACAGGCCCCCTCTTTGGTTCTTTGAACTCACTAGCTGGCCCCCAATCCATTTCAAGCAAGGTTTGAGCTTCAAAACCCCTGGGACCCACCTGAATCATCCTATAAACCTTGTCCCATTTCTGTGTTGGCTGTGGTATAAGCCAAGTGCTTATTGTGGTTCAAAGGCTTAATCTGTGAGCTTATTTGTGATATTCTGGCTTATACATGTCCAATAAACTTAGTTGAACCAGAATCCACCATTGTGGACCCCACATAAGCTAATTTGAGCTTATTTCCTTACTTGGTCAACCAAAGTCAACTGCTAAGCCAATAAGCACTCAAAGTGCTTATTATTGAATTCCAAAAAATTTGTTTTTATAAAAGTTTCATGTTTTTAGGTATAAAATAGTTTTCAAAAAGAAAAATCCACAAAAACCAATTTAATTTCAA
Organism: Artemisia argyi; assembly: GCA_030686995.1. Lineage (NCBI taxonomy): Eukaryota > Viridiplantae > Streptophyta > Magnoliopsida > Asterales > Asteraceae > Artemisia > Artemisia argyi. The sequence goes on from CM060683.1 coordinate 101,421,265, forward strand.
GTGATAGTTTCTATTTAATGTAATTTAACTTTTTAATTTTCCTTTTTAGATTTTTGTTAAGCACTTAGCATTTTTATATTTTTCTTAAATTCCTTTTATGTTAAAGTAATTTTAGTAATTTTCTCAGATTTTTATATTATCATTTGGTATTTATTAGATTTAATATTAGTTTTATTTATAATTAATTAATAATTAAGTTTTAAATAGCAAAATTAGTTTTTATAAAGTAACACCTAGTTTCTATATTTTTCCTAGCTTTTATATAATATAATATAATTTTAGGAATTTTTCTAGAATTTTTACTGTTCATTTGCTATTTTTTATAATTTAAATAGTTTAATTAGTAATTAATTAATATTTAATATAATAATTAGTAAAATAGTGTAAAGACTTATAAAACAAACTTTTTATAATTTTTTAGGATTCCTGTGATGGTTAATTAGATTTGTAAAATTTTTCTTAATTTTCTAAGTTAGTTTGTTATTTTTAATAATTTAAATTAATTAAATTAGTTAAGTAATCTTTAAATTAGTAATTAATTAATATTAAATAATTAAATAGAATAAAAATTAATTTTAATTTTATAAAAATTTTCTTTTATTATTAGGATTGTAAAAATGTAATTTCCATATCCGTAGGTATTTTATTTCTTAAAACTCGCGTTTTATTTCGTACGTCTACGTAAATTTAAATCAGACGTACGCGTTTTTAGGTTAAAAACGTTTCTGGGTTTTCCAACTTTACAATCTTGTTAATATAACCTATTTAATTTATTTCCTTTCAAAATTCCTTAGTGTAATCAATCACAACCCTTTCTTGTCCAAATTCACCCGATCACAGATCCGTTTGAATACAATCTACACCTCGTCGGGACATAACGACCCGGGGAAACCCTATATTCCACGGAGATTGATTCTAGGCAGTTTGACCTTGTTGACCATTCACCTGGTCAATTAGGTTGACCGTTTGGAGCCAATCAAAATTTGGCGCCGCTGCCGGGGAGGTGTGCGCGCTATTCTGAACGGTTTTGCGTATTGGTGAACCTGGATATACATCCATTGTATATTTACCCATCCTTGTTCATATTATCTTATTATTATCATATAAAAACAAAACTGTTCCCGAAAACATTTTAAAATCAGTTTTCAACGAACACGAAAACACAAAAAGATTTTCTTTCTTATTTGTATATAAAATGTCTTTCCAAAAATCCAAAAATATCCTTCTTCACCCTCCTACCCTTTTGATTCTCCATTCCTACTCCTCTATGAACTTTTGATTCTTTCTATGTCTCATCAACACCTTCTTATTTGCCATTGGTGTGGTAATCCTTATAATGGTGGCAATTGCCCCAGCTGTGGCATGGTAGAGTCAGGAAACGGGTCTGTCAATAACCAGAATCCCTATTCCTACCATGACATGACTGATTCATTCCATCAGCTACCACACCATGAGACTCAGCAGTTTTACTGTTGTGAGTACTGTGGTGGTTCACATTACAGTTCTGATTGTCAATCGGGAAACACGCTTGTCTATGAGCAGTTTCCTGATAACAATTATAACTCAAGCACATACAACCCACAGCCACATCAGTTTCACTGTTGTGATTACTGTGGAGGTCCACACTCTAGCTCGGATTGTCAAACAAGGAATCCATTTCCTTGTAACAATTACGACTATTCGTTTTCAGACCCACCTCCACAGTACCAAATGATCCAAGCAACTCCTCATGATACTGAGCAAGACCTTTTACTAAAGGCTCTTGATATATTGAAAGAACTTAAGGAGGAGTTGGTTACTACATCGTTTCGAGACTCTCGTGAGAAATCTATGGCAGAATTACTTGCTGAAGAACGAGATGCTAGAAATGAATTGAGCATGGAAGAATTGCTAGTCTTAGAACAAGCAGCTATAACACGTGCCAAATTTCGTAAAGCTGTTCTTCTAGACTGTGATGATGATAGTGATAATGAAGACACCCTTGATATCCTTCAATTTTATAAGGGTTCGTCAGATTCATCATTTGTGATTCCTCCCATTGAAAATCAGGGAGAAAATAATGTGACGGAGAAATTACTAGCAGAAGATCAAATGGAACTTGTACAATCCATGAATGCTAGCTCCTCTCATCTCCCTCAGTCTGTTGTTATCACACCCGAAGTTCACACTCACTCTCTAAACATGGGGGATGAGCATCTTAACACTGTTCCTAATAAGGAATCGGATGAATTAATAAAGTCTAGTGTTGAGATCCTTGTCCCAATCCCGAGAGAGTCACAGGGAACTTTTGATCAAGTGTGTGATATTCCTTCACCCCCTGATAATCCAAATGATCAAAATGAGACCGTCTCTGATTCCAGTGATGATTGTTTATCTTATGGAGACATTGAGTATGTTGATGCATCCCTTCCCTACTCTAATGTTGACTTTCTTCTCGAGGAGTTCGCCGATGAACTCACTCACACCAATCCACTTCCATCGGGATGTGATGATGATCTCTTTGATTTCAAAGATGATCTGGAAGAAGTCGAAGCATTCCTTGCCCTAGATAGTTCAACTTCGTATGAAGTTGATGATAACTATCTTGATTCTGAGGGGGATATTCTTTTCCTTGAAAGCTTATTGAATGATGATCCATCACTCAATTCCTATCTCAACACCGGGCTTAGTGATTCACACACTGATGAAAATTCTTTATCTTATGGAGACATCAGTGATGTTGATAAAATACCTTCTGAGCCCATCATTGATCACCTTATCATGACTCCTCCGGAGTATGATGGCAAGAAACATCATGATCGGGGGGAAAGATTCTCAATCATGAGAATTTGTATTTCTATGACAAATTATCCCACCCTCCCTCCCGGGATGTTTTCTAACCCTAAGAGCTTAACCGACAAAATCCAAATTCAGGAAACTAAACCTGATCTTGAGGATGAGCAACCTTTCATGATTATTCTCATGACCTTCTCGGTGCCTTCCTCTCTTCTTCACTCCTTCGGGAATGAAGATACCATCTTTGATCCTGGCATTTTCATTTACCAATATCTTAAGCCAGGGTCTGTATATCTCATCGGTGTGGAACTTTTACGTGCTTCATATGTTTGTCCAAACATTTTGAATGAAAGTCCGATGGAGATTGTCTTTTCCACATCATGCTTCCCCAAGGACAAATGAATTCAGGGTCGAGTCAAGCTAGCGACTCGGTAAACAAAAACAGTAGCTTGCTTATAGGGTTTTCACCCTAAGTGTGGGGGAATTACCCTTGCTATGGTTACAAAGAAAGTGAAAAACAAATGGTGTTTCCACATTTAGCTTGTAATGTTTCCCTTTTACGTTCAAAGAGTCGGCATAATAGCCGGGACTTTGAATATTGAGGACAATATTCATTCTAAGTGTGTGTGTGTGTGTGTGTGTGGGGGGGGGGGTATTCTAGCGAATTTTATCACATTTTACCATCTAGTACCCCCCGTTTTTGGCCAAAATCTCAAAAATTTTAAAATTTTTTTCACTTGAGTTTCAAAATTTTTTGTGGTTATCAGTCCGCCATGTCTAAACGACAAAAGGATTGGCTAATCCAGGAGCAAACGGCTCTTGGTAAAGATATATCAAATCCGTTTACGGCTTGCAATTTGCCCAAAATTGTATGGTACCTCAACTCGCCATATCCTAAAAAGTGAATGAGTTGGCTAGCCCGCAAGATTATGGTTTGTGGTAAAGGCAGTGGAAAACCATAATTGGTAATCAGCTCACCAAGATGTTGACTATTCCATCAAGAGTTGGCTAGTCCAGAAGCAAACGGCTTTTGGTAAAGACAAATCAAATCCGTTGACAGCTGGTGGTTTGCTCAAAATCACATGGTTATCAAGTGGACCATAGTTCTTACTTGAACTGATACATTTGGCTACTCTAGAAGTAATGGCTTTTGGTAAAGAGATTAAAATCCATTAAGTTTTCAAAATAGTTTATTGCTAGGGACTAGCAATATTTTAGTGTGGGGGATTGATGAGTGCTCAAACACTCATCATTTTTGGTCAAATCTGAACTGCAAAACATACAAAAACACTCAGAAATGCATCAAAATACTGAAAATATTTCAAAATTGTGTTTTATATGTTTTAGATGCAAAATGAGTAAAAATAGATGAAAAACGTACAAAGTTAGCAAAATTGGAAGTTTCAGTCCCCCAACTTTCAAAAATTGGCAAAAATAGTCCCTGAGCTCTTATTTTAAAATAAAAGTCACCAAAGGTCCCTTTGAAATCATAGGTTGTCATATTTTGTCCTTTGGTGAAAAATTGGAAAAGTTTTGAGAAATTACAAGTTTAGTCCCTGGAGTTTAAAAATTGGCAGATTTGGTCCTTGGTGGGATATTTTTGGAAGAAAAACCATTTTTAGTCCTTGGAAATTTAAAAATGTTAAATATTGATCCTTGGATAAAAGTTTTCAGGAAATGGCAAAACAGGCCCCTCAACTTTACAAATTTGGCAATATTGGTCCTTGGGGTTTCAAATTTTGGAAAATATGCATTTGTGGTCCTTTGGTAATTGAATAATGGCATAATTGGTCCTTGTATAACTTTGGTCAGTTGGCACAACAAGCCCATCAAAATTCAGCATATTACACATTTGGTCCTTGTTGTTTTTACTAAATAAACCAAACCACCCTTTGTATTATTATCCAATCCAAAAAGAAGCCCACCCAATACCTTTAACCCAAAACCACCCCTCCAGGCCCAATCCTTCCCATCCCACATCCCTTTTATATATTAAGCCTCGGTTAAAAATTGGTCAAACACCCACCCAGAAACACTATTCATCGCCCCTAACCTCCCTGATTACACGCTTCACTGTCTCCCCCCTCCTCCCATCTTTTCACCAACCTCATTAATACCTTTCACCAAAACCCTCCCCCTCATTTAATGCCTCACCCACCTCACCAAACCCACTAATAAACTTCCACACTTCTTTTCCCGCCAAAAACAGTTTGAACGGTTGGGATCAATCTAAGTCATCCAATGGCTGAGAACAGGTGTGGGAAAGTCAAAGAAACATGCCAGGACTTATAAATATGAAGAAAAAGGGAAGAAGAAGACATAACTAGAGTAGCTTAGGAGTAGTGTAAATCAGCTTATTGCTTTAGCTTAATTTTCACAGTCTGTTGTAATATTTTGCTTAAAATCTCTGTATTGTGTATTCTTAGTGTGTAACAAACTCATTTGAATCATTAATTTCAGATTTTCAGTTCTAGTTTCCAAGTTTGCAATTTCAATTAAAAATCTCAATTTCTTAGTAAAGCACTGAATCTTGTTGCTCAGTGTGTGTTCAAGCTTACCTGAGTTTATTTATAAGATCTTATGGGTAATTGAAGCTTTAGAATCTATTTTCATTCAGTTTCATAAAAATTCGTAAAAATACCAAATAAATAGTATAAAAATAAAAAATAGGTTTTAAGGGAGAAGGAAGCCAAGGAAGCTGTGGATTTTGGATTTTATTGGTTTAGAACTCCTGGGGAGTGCATAGGATAGGTTTTATGCCCTGGTTTCTCATTTCTCAGTTTGAAAACCTTTGTAAGCCATCTTTTCAATTTTTGTTATTTACTGTAGAAGTTCTTAAATATTTCTTAATTTTGGTCTTTTGCACTTATTTGGTACATGTTAGTAGTTATCTTGCTCTATATTGCTAGTTTGTCCATCAGGTTGCATGTGTGTTCACCATCACTCCTTAACTGCCATTTAAGTATAAGAATAATTTATAGGCATTAGTTGAGTAGATTGATAATTCAGTGCTCAATGGAACTTGTTCCATCCTATTATAACTAGTGGCATTGGTATAAGGGCCTGAATCCCTCACTTGCTTCACAAATCTTATTTACAATCCAATAAAGGAGTGTTTTGGATTGGTTGATATAACTATGCTTTGGCTTGTTTCTGTGTGTAAGTTTGGTTGTAACATGTATCTTTAGGTGTATTTAGGTCAGGTAAGTCATTAAATACTTAAGTTTTTTAGTAAAAGGTCAAAATCAAAGAAATTCCCCCTCAATTGTCCACTGTTGGACTTTTTGAATCCAAGCTCATCAATACTGATTCATAAGATGTATTTTTAGATTGCTTTAACTTTATTTTAGCTTATTGTATCTTAATTAGTCCTTAGATTAACCCTAAAGTTCATCAAAGTCAAAGTTAGTAGTTCATATAGAAAGTCAAAATTGCACCATTTTGCAGAAAACCAAATCTCCCAAGAATTTTCATGATTTTTCTGTTCCATATTAGAACTTGGTATTTTCAGGAATTGAAGTCCCTAACCTAATCTCTGGATTCCACCATCTAGCTTATTTTTGTGAATTTTGCTGTGGGCCCCATCTTTGCCCAAAGTCACCTGTAGGGGGAGTGTTCTCCCCTGCATCAGCAGGTCACCACCACACCACCATCTTTGGTAGTGGTTTCTGGCCACCACAGTGATCCCACAGGCCCCCTCTTTGGTTCTTTGAACTCACTAGCTGGCCCCCAATCCATTTCAAGCAAGGTTTGAGCTTCAAAATCCCTGGGACCCACTTGAATCATCCTATAAACCTTGTCCCATTTCTGTGTTGGCTGTGGTATAAGCCAAGTACTTATTGTGGTTCAAGGGCTTAACCTGTGAGCTTATTTGTGATATTCTGGCTTATACATGTCCAATAAACTTAGTTGAAACAGAATCCACCATTGTGGACCCCACATAAGCTAATTTGAGCTTATTTCCTTACATGGTCAACCAAAGTCAACTGCTAAGCCAATAAGCACTCAAAGTGCTTATTATTGAATTCCAAAAAAGTTGTTTTTATAAAAGTTACATGTTTTTAGGTATAAAATAGTTTTCTAAAAGAAAAATCCACAAAAACCAATTTAATTTCAAGTGATAGTTTCTATTTAATGTAATTTAACTTTTTAATTTTCCTTTTTAGATTTTTGTTAAGCACTTAGCATTTTTATATTTTTCTTAAATTCCTTTTATATTAAAGTAATTTTAGTAATTTTCTCAGATTTTTATATTATCATTTGGAATTTATTAGATCTAATATTAATTTTATTTATAATTAATTAATAATTAAGTTTTAAATAGCAAAATTAGTTTTTATAAAGTAACACCTAGTTTCTATATTTTTCCTAGCTTTTATATAATATAATATAATTTTAGGAATTTTTCTAGAATTTTTACTGTTCATTTGCTATTTTTTATAATTTAAATAGTTTAATTAGTAATTAATTAATATTTAATATAATAATTAGTAAAATAGTGTAAAAACTTATAAAACAAACTTTTTATAATTTTTTAGGATTCCTGTGATGGTTAATTAGATTTGTAAAATTTTTCTTAATTTTCTAAGTTAGTTTGTTGTTTTTAATAATTTAAATTAATTAAATTAGTTAAGTTATCTTTAAATTAGTAATTAATTAATATTAAATAATTAAATAGTATAAAAATTAATTTTAATTTTCTAAAAATTTTCTTTTATTATTAGGATTGTAAAAATGTAATTTCCATATCCGTGGGTATTTTATTTCTTAAAACTCGCGTTTTATTTCGTACGTCTACGTAAATTTAAATCAGACGTACGCGTTTTTAGGTTTAAAACGTTTCTGGGTTTTCCAACTTTACAATCTTGTTAATATAACTTATTTAAGTTATTTCCTTTCAAAATTCCTTTGTGTAATCAATCACAACCCTTTCTTGTCCAAATTCACCCGATCACAGATCCGTTTGAATACAATCCACACCTCGTCGGGACATAACGACCCGGGGAAACCCTATATTCCGCGGAGATTGATTCTAGGCAGTTTGACCTTATTGACCATTCACCTGGTCAATTAGGTTGACCGTTTGGAGCCAATCACGGAGTCAAACACCATTTTGGCGGTGTAGTTTGGATTGTGGTGGCCCCCCGTGAGACCAGCATGGCAAGCCTTTAGAATTTCAGTGGCTTCTTGACCATAAACACACCGCCGGATGACCTGATCCGCACAATTTTGAAAAGGTAGGGGTCGTCCCAGAAATAATGTTTTACATCTTTAAAGAACTTATATTTTTGTTGGGACGACATCCCTTTCACAACAAAGTTACCCGCATGGTAATTTGCAAAGTCGGCAAACCATGGGGTAGTCGAATCTCCACGAAAAGAAACCGCATTGAGGGTTTCGAGAGGAAATGTTTCATTTATTTCCTTTTTCTCAGAAACATCCTGATGAGGGTTTTCAAGACGGGACAGATGATCAGTAGCCAGGTTCTCAGCTCCCTTTTTATCACGTATAATGATATCAAATTCTTGCAAGAGGAGAACCCAACGGAGCAATCTCGGCTTTGCATCTTGTTTTGCAAAGAGATATTTGAGAGCCGAGTGATCCGTATACACTATGCATTTGGTTAAGATCAAGTATGGCCGAAACTTTTCAAATGCATACACTACAGCCAACAACTCTTTTTCTGTTGTGGTGTAATGAGCTTGAGCCTCGGTCATTGTTTTGCTTGCATAGTGTATTGGCTGAAAGTATTTTAATTTGCGTTGCCCCAAGACTGCCCCTATTGCATAATCACTAGCATCACACATGAGTTCAAAGGGCAAGTCCCAATCGGGGGCAACAAGAATCGGTGCCTCAGTAAGCTTTTTCTTCAATGTTTCAAAAGCTTCAATGCACTCGGGGGAGAAGATAAAAGGAGCATCCTTTTCGAGGAGATGGGTCATGGGCCGGGCGATCTTAGAAAAATCTTGAATAAACCTACGATAAAAACCGGCATGACCCAAAAAGCTCCTAATACCCTTGACGGTAGTGGGATGAGGTAATTTTGCGATGACATCAACTTTGGCTTTGTCAACCTCAATCCCGTTTTTTGAAATTTTATGGCCGAGGACAATGCCCTCTTTGACCATAAAGTGACTCTTCTCCCAGTTTAGACATAACCTTGTATCTTCACAACGTTTGAGCATGTTGTCTAAATGGGAGAGACATGATTGGAATGATTCCCCAATGACCAAAAAATCATCCATAAAGACCTCCATGGTTTTCCCGATCATGTCGGAAAATATGGACATCATGCACCTTTGGAACGTGCCTGGAGCATTACATAAACCAAATGGCATACGTTTATAGGCAAAAGTTCCATAGGGGCACATGAAAATGGTCTTTTCTTGATCCTTCGGATCAATGGGAATTTGAAAGTAACCCGAGAAACCATCGAGGAAGCAATAGTACTCATTCCCGCTAATCTCTCGAGCATCTGATCCATAAAGGGTAGAGGAAAATGGTCTTTGCGGGTGGCGTCATTTAACTTGCGATAGTTTATGAAGACACGCCAACCCGTAACCAGCCAAGTTGGAATCAACTCGTTTTCTTCATTTGTGACAACAGTAATGCCACCCTTTTTTGGAACGCAATGTATGGGGCTAACCTAAGGACTATCCGAGATAGGGTAAATCAAACCGGCATCGAGAAGTTTTAAAACTTCTTGTTTGATGACCTCATGAATTTTAGGATTCACCCTTCTTTGATGTTGGACTGCTGGTTTGAAGTCATCCTCCATTAAAATTTTGTGAGTACAAAATTCTGGGTCAATGCCCTTGATGTCGGAGAGTCTCCAAGCAATTGCTTGTTTATGTGACTTCAAAACCTTTATTAGAGCAGTCTTTTCCTCAACACTTAGATCCTTAGCAATTATGACGGGTAATTTATCATCAACCTCCAGAAATGCATATTCAAGATGAGGCGGTAAGTCCTTAAGTTCGACCTCAGGAAAATCATCAGTTTTTTCAACATTTTTGACTTCCTCTTTATGAAGTGTTTGTTGTAGAACAGGAAGAGGAGAGGGATCTTCTTTCAATAATTTCTCTAGTAAGAGAATATCCCTCTCAGGGTCAATTTCTTGGTTATCGATTCCATCGGGAACCGAATCACTCTTGAGAAAGGCCTCAATTTCTTTTAAGACGAAGTCACTTCCCTCAAACGGAGTGAGGGAAGGAGAAGAATTGGCAATGATGGGATGAGAAGATGGAGTGAAGTTTTCACTCGGAGAATCAACAATGAAACCTAAAACCTCTTGAGCGTACTCCTCAGCAGCAACATCGATGACATCTATTCGGTTAACCGATTCAGAGTCATAATTGGAGGAGTACCTCGAAGTTTAATTGAGGTTGAAGGTGACTACTTCAGTTCCAACGCGCAATGTGATCTCTTGCTCAAATACATCGATAAGAGCACGCCCAGTTCTAAGGAATCCCCTTCCAAGAATTAGAGGGACCCTTGAGTCGGCATCAAAGTCAACACTCACAAAATCGGCCGGAAAATGGAACTTTCCCACTTTAAAGAACACCCTCAGCAATGCCAAGAGGACGAGATATTGAATGATCGGCAAGCTCTAGAGTCATGCACGTGGGAGTAAGTTCGGGAAGAGATAGTTTCTTCCATACAGAATATGGCATAAGGTTAATGCTAGCACCAAGGTCGGCCAAGGCGAAGCATTCAACCATCCCCGGAAAAACACATGGGATGAGGAATTTTCCGGGGTCTCCAAGCTTCTCGGGAAGCTTTTTCAAAATAACTGTTGAGTAGTTCTCATTCAATGGAGTTCTAGCCATTTCGAAGAGTTTTTCCTTATTACTTAACATATTTTTGATTATTGATGCGAATTTGGGCATTAAGATGATAGCATCCGCAAAGCTTATGTCAAAGTGCAAATCTTGAAAGATTTGGAAAAATTTATCCATTTGGTGACTAGCCTTTTCGCGGAGCTTTTGTTCATTCAAGCGTGATGGGTAAGGAATAGAAGTTTTGGATTTAGGGTTATCAACTGGAGTTTCTGGTGGATCAAAGACAACTCCAGGTTTTGGCATGGTTTATGGGACAACCTGAGGATGGACGTGTGTGGTACTTCGTGAACTAGTAGATTGCACCTTGTCCTTTGTCACCTCAGGTTCTCGTTCCACTACCTTTGGAGGAGAGGAAGAAGAGGTAGTAGGAATCGCGGGTTCCTTATATGAAGCACCACTACGGGTTGTGATCTCTTTTGCATCGCCCCTCGGATTAGCGATCGTATTGCTAGGTAAAGTAGTACCTGAGCCCGAGGGTCTATCATTTAAAGACTTCTTGATTTCAGAAATCTGGCTGACCAACAACTTGTTCATTTCTTCCTGGGATTTCATGAATTGTTTTAAGAACTCATCAAATGAAGGCCCAGTTGGAACAATGGCTTGATTCTGATTAGGAAAATTTAGAGCTCGGTTGTTCTGATTGGGACCTTGATTTTGAAAATTACCCTGATTAGGGTTGTTGTTTCCATGAAAATATTCGGGATTGAAATTACCCTGACCTTGGTTTCGATTAAAGTTTCCTTGATTTTGGAAACCTTGGTTTTGATTTTGAAAACCGTGACCTTGATTAAAATTACCTTGGTTTTGATAACCTTGGTTATTTCTATTTTGATTTTGATTACGGTTTTGGACATTTTGGTTTTGATTAAAACCGGGAGGTCCAGGGTAGTGGTTAGGACGATAGTTAATGTCCATAGGAGGGCGGTATTGATTGCCTCCTTGATTCGAGGACCCGGCTATAGCATGAGCTTCATACGGAGTACCATCAGTAACTGTGCAATTGTAGTAGGCATGCGGCCCACCACAAGTCACACAGACTTCCACTTTTTTAACCTCAGTAGCTGGAGGTGTGTGTGGAAATGAGACTTTCTTTTGTTGTGACAGAACCAAAGCTTGAATGGCTTCAGTGAGCTTGTCAATCTTAGCATCGATGCTAGACTGACTCATAGAAGATGAAGTAGAAGGACCCGCACTAATTTGGGAAACAACCGGCTTGCTTCGTGTAGAGCGGACCTTGGACTTGTTCTCGATGATGGCTAAAGCTTCTTTGGTGGTTCTACTCAAGAAATTTCCTCCCATGGAGGCATTGAGTGAATCCTGATCAGCTTGGCTCACACCATTGTAGAAAGTATCGAGTTGCATCAACTTGGAGAAACCATGATGTGGACACTTGCGAAGTAATTCTTTGAAATGATCCCACGCTTCACCGAATGATTCATCATATTTCTGAGTGAACTTGGTGATTTCGTTTTTAAGACTCGTGGTCTTGGAAGGTGGGAAGAATTCATTCACAAATTTCTTGACAAGATCTTCCCATGTCTCAATGGATCGAGGAGGTTGTTTTTCAAGCCAAATTCAGGCTTGCCCCTCGAGGGAGAATGGGAAGAGAAGAAGTTTTATTGCTTCACACGGGACATTATTGTATTTGATGGTTGACGTGATTTTGTTAAACCATCTAATGTGAGCATGAGGATCATCCCTCTCAAAACCGTAGAACTGACTTGAGGTTACGAGATTGAGTAACCCGGTTTTTAGCTCAAAATTATCAGCCACGATGGTTGGAACAACAATAGCATCTCCGTAACCCTCAATGGGGGCCTGGAGAAGCTCACACATGGGGCGGTCTTCCGCCATGGTGTCAGCAGATGTGGAAACAGTACGTATCTCAGATCCGACTGTTGGTGCTAAACGTCTACGATGTCTTCTAGGAATCCTTACAAGATCACGTAATGGGCTAGTAGACCTAGAAGAGCGAGTGCGCATGCACTAGGAGCAAAATCAATCAAAACAAAGGCGAGGCAAAACCACAGTGAAATTAAACCAATAATCACAAACGAATGGCTTCTTTAAGAAAGGTACACCACTCACAGGGATACAATGGTAAGTTTTAATCTTTCGTTTGGGAACTTATTAATGTTCACACCCCCAGTTGGTTGTTCTGTCTTGGTTTGCGACGGTTTATTTTTATGTATTATTATTCACAAGAAAAAGACGGATGTTTTTGGGTTTTTGTGTGTATGTGAAAAAACTTTTGGAATTATTTTTGGTATCGTTACGTTTAACCAAAATCGTATCTCTTTAAGAATCACCTTAAAAGAAATCCGATATAGAAAACGTTACGATCTGTTTTGTTTGTTTTTTATTTTTTTTTTGGTGTTTTAACACTTTAGGAAATGTGTTAATGACTTTTTGTGTTTTGATTAAAATTTACAAAATGATGGGATTTTTATAGTGACGATGGTGAAATAACACTAATCTCTTAAGACGCTGCAGACACGCGCACACCTCCTCGGCAACGGCGCCAAAATTTGATTGGTGCTAAACAGTCAACTAAAGTCAACCACAGATGTGGTCAATATAGTCAAACTCCCTAGACCAATGCTTCCGGGTAATATAGGGTATCACCAGGTCGTTATGTCCTGAGAAGGTGTGAATGGTACTAAAGCGTGCTTGTGATCGGGTGATTTTCACAAGAAAGGGGTAGGATGATTAAAAACTTAAAAGGTACGTTTAAGTTTAAATAAACGTCAACGTACCAAATAAAAAGTGAAAACTGAAATCTGGAAACCCTCAGGGGGTGAAAATGACTTTTTTACAAACCTAAGGATAAAAGAAAATTTTTAGAAAAAGAAAATGAATTTTTACACTATTAACTATTTAATATTAATTAAATACTATTTAATACTAATTATTAATATTTAAATAACTTAAATACAATATAATATTATTTTAATACTAGAAAAATGAAAATTAAATTTCTAAAATTATAAAATAATTAAAAACAAATTTTAAAATTAAAAATATATCTTTTTGTCTTTTTGTGGATTTTATATTGATTAATTACTAATTTAATATTAATTACCTAATTAAACTAATTAAAATTATTAAAAATACTAAAAGGAATTAGAAAATTAAGAAAAAAATTATAAAACTAATTAACCATCACAGGAATCCTAGAAAAATATAAAAAGTTGGTTTTATATGTTTTACTAATTATTAAACTAAATATTAATTAATTACTAAATAAACTAATTAAATTCTAAAAAATAGAAAATGAACAGTAAAAATTATGAGAAAATTCCTAAAATTATTTTATAACATATAAAAGCTAGTAAAAATATAAAAACCATGTATTACTTGATTAAAACTTATTTTGCTATTTAATACTTAAATATTAATTAATTATTACTTAAACTATATTTAATTCTAATAAATACTAAATGACAAGAGAAAAATCTAGAAAATTCCTAAAAATACTTTAATATAAAAGAAAATTAAGAAAAATATAAAAATGCAAATTAATTAATATAAAGTTTAAAAGGAAAATTAAAAAGATAAATTATATTAAATAGAAACTATCACTTAATTTAAAATTGGATTTTTCTGGTTTTTCTTTTTGAAATCTATTTAACTACTAAAAATAGGAAACTTTTTTGAAGACAACTTTTTTCTAGCTTAAAAATAAGCCAAATGGACACAAAAAGCTCTTGACAGTTGACTTTTTTTGACTTTTGATGGAAATGAGCCTCTGTGGGGTCCACAGAGGTGGATTTTGGTTCAAATAAGTTACTTGGACTTATATAAGTTAGAAACAACAAAAGTGATCCAATGAATAAGCCAATAAGCTAGAATAAGCTCTTGGATTCCTTGATTACACACTGAAAATGGGACAACTTTTGAGCTGATCTAGGGTGGGGTCCACAGAGCTTAAGCTCAAAAGCTTGGTAGAACTAGAAAGAGGGCCAGGTGGGGAGTTGAAAGGACCAAAGGGGGACCTGTGGGACCCACTGAGGTGGCCTGTAGGACCCACCAAAGTGGTGGAGCTGGTGACTGCGGTGGTGGTGCAGGGGAGTGCAGTCCCCCTGCAGCTCACTTTGGGCAAGTGTGGGGCCCAGAAAAAAAATCACAAAAATAAAATGAAAGTGGGAATCAAGAGTTTAGCTGAGGTTCTCTAACTCCTAAAAGTTTCAAGACCTAGATCTAATCACTAAATTCCAAACAATTCTTGCAAATTTTGGGATTTTGCCTAATGTGCAATATTTGACTTTTTGGTTTTTTTTTATACCTAAAGTTGACTTATCTGAGATTTGGACTGGATTAAATGACTGATTATGATGTTAGATGCTAAAATGGGACTAGATTATGCAAATACAACAACTTTTAAGCTAAATTGAGTGATTATGCTTCCTAAAAACTCCACAGTGAAACTGTGAGAGTGAATCAAAGAGAGTTTTGACTTTTTTCAAATGGACACCCAATTTTATGATTCATATGACCTATTTTAACCTAATATAGCATGTTTAAACAACAAGCAATAACTGAAACTCACTAGGACCTACAAAACTCAGTTTATCCAAACACCCCTTATTGAAGCTGTTTTTGAGATTTTCAAAACAAAAGGGTGATTCAGGCCATAAAGCAGAGTCATAAGCACTCATAATGGTATCCTAAGCTGAAGGGAACATACATACATCAACAATAACAACAATTATCTAGGAACCCAAATTAAGCTAATTAGGCAGTTAACTAACAATTTTTAAGCACAATAAGATCTAATAAGCTGATATACAATATCTAACTATATTATGACTTAAATAAACATAATAAGCATTTAAAACAAAGATTAGCAGGATATGAGCTTATCTACAGTAGAATACCAAAAAATGAGAAATTAGCTTACAATAGCTTCCAAGGTAGAGAACTGAGAACCCAGATCCAATTAACCAACCTACAGCTTCCCACAAAGCTCTATTACCATTAGCAATCCATAATTCATCATACTCCAAGCTGCTTTCATGTTCTTGAGTAAATTTTTTATTTTCTATTGATTTTCTTGATTTTTTTATTATTTTTCGTATTTAAGTAATATTGATATTTAAGGCTTCTAATAGCTGTAATAAGCTATGTCAGGAGCTTATGTGAGCTGAAGAGTCCAAAATATCAACTACAACAATATTTGTGATATATGAGATTTTTGAGGTAAAAGTTGCATAAACTGAGAATCACAATGAAACTTGAAATTGATACTTGAAAAAGAGTTATTACACACTAGAATTACTTGTTATAACATTAGAAAACTAAATCTTACACTAGAATTTTAGAACTGCAATTTTCGACATAAGAAAAATAAAAATTACACTAGATGATTATCTCTCTTGCTTCCTGTTAGCATTAGAAGTGTTGATCATTTATGTTATCAAAGAGAGATCTCAATGATCGTCCCTTAGGGGGAGATTGTTAGGATTAAAAGTGACGATCGTTATTGAGTCAAATAGTTAGTTAAATATATTAATGTAATAGTTAGTAAATGCTAGTCCATTATGTTAATGTAAAAGCCTAAATGGCTTGGCCCAAAAGAAGGCCCAAGAGAAAGCCCATGGTGGCCTAATATAAAGACTATAAATACCCTCCTAAGCTTGTTAGGAAGGGTGGGAGTTCATGCTATTCAAGGTTTATTTTACACATAGTGCTCTCCACCTCTCTCTCTCTACTTTCTCTCTCTAGCTCTTCCATCTCTTTCTAACATCATATTCTTAGGTGATAAAGCTAGATCTATGGTCCAACAAGTGGTATCAAGAGCCAAGGGATAATTTTAGGTTGTTCTAGATTGATTTTGGGTGAAAAAAGTGGATTTAGGGCTTATTTTTCGGATCTCGTTACTGTTCATCAGCATTTTAGCGAGTTAAGTAAACTTTTTGTCGAGTTAGGAAAATTTTTTCGAGTTAGAAAATTTTTTTTATCGAGTTAGATAAAATTTTTGTCGAGTTAGAAAAAATGTTTCGAGTTAGATAAAAATTTTGTCGAGTTAGGAAACAAATTTTCAAGTTAGAAAAACTTTTTATCGAGTTAGAAATTTTTCCGACTTACAAATTTTTTCCGAGTTACAATATTTCTGTCGAGTTACAATTTGGCGAGTTAGCCTTTACACCTTATCGTATATCGAGTAAGGTTCTTTGTGGCTACTACCTAAGGGAAACTCTGCCCAAATTGTTTCTTGTTACCGAGTTAGCAGGTTATCGAGTTTGCCACCAAGTTATCAACTTACAAGGATTACCGAGTTACATAGCTATACCGAGTTAGAGTGTGATACCGAGTTTGAAGACCAATACAAGAAAAAATTTACCGAGTTACAAGCACCTATCTAAGTCATACCGAGTTTGCCATCTTACCGAGTTACAAAAAAAAAAAAAAAAAAAAAAAAAAAAAAAAAAAAAAAAAGTTCAATTTGAGTAAAATTTATTTTTTGCAGGAGTCTAAACGTTCAATTTTTACGCGAGATTCAAAGTTTGGTATAACGTTGAAAATTTCGGCCGAAAATTCAAATTTTTAGGCCAAAATTCAAATTTTTTCGGTAAATTTGGCGTCCAAAATTTTCTGGTAACCTTAGATTTGCATTTAATAGTGATTTTCAAATTTTGGGAGAGAAAATTTTCAAAATCTTTTTGGAGGAAAAATTCGAAATCAGTAAAATCAACCATATTCGCTTTTCAAACTTCGCCAAAAACATCTAATCTTCAAACAACAACCTTTGTTATCTTAAAAGATCCTACGATCAACTTTATCAAACATCGTTACTCAATGGAAATGAAAGTGCAAATCCAAGAGAGAGATTTTAAGAAAAAGTTTACAGCATTCAAGTCACAAGTTGAGAAGGTTATAAACATATTTGGATATGAGTCAAGGTTCGATCAAGCATTTGAATACTACGTCAGAGACCGATTTCATTATTTCCAAGAAAAACTCAATCAAAACCTAAATCAACTTGAAAAACTACTCAATAAAGAAGAACTTCATACATGTGACTGCAGGGAAGCTCTTATAGTGATCCAAACTCAATTTCAGAGTATCTTTAACACTTGGATAATGAACCAGTCAGAGTTTATCGATGCATTTTACCAAAAATTTAGGGTAAGCTATTCGACCTTCAGAACTCAATGCATAAATGACGTGGGTGAACTCGAAAAGATACTTGATGCTGAGGAAGCTGAGTTAAATGAAATTGAGAAGCAGAAACGGGAAAGAGAGCAGATTGACAAAGATATGCATTTAAAGGAAAGAGAGCAGATTGAAAAAGATATGCAGATAAAAGAAAGAGAGACAGACAAAGATTTTCAAATAGAAGAGGAAACGGTCAATGAGGGTGATGCATCAGATGATAGTTTAGTTTTCACGGGAAGTGATTCATCTTCAGAACAGCAGGTTGAAAGCAGCAGTCCTAGCTATGATTCAGATACTGATGGTACACAAAGGAATGAAGCTTGTTTGGGACACCGAAGATGATCATATCAGACCTTCATCAGACACAGAGATATTGGCTACGGTACAACATTCACATGCTCATGATAATGTTGATATATTTGAGAATATGTTTGTTCATGATCAGACACATCCTGAGTATCCTGAGTCTATTAGTGACACTTATGTGGTGGAACAAAATGATAGTAATATCACTTTTGATACTCCAGATATGGATCCTAATAGAGGTGAGCCTGCCCAGGATGGATCTTCTTATGAACAAGATCGTGCCTTATTTGCTTCATTAATCAATAATTTCAAACATGAACTTGACAAGTGCAAAAACAACAATCGTGAAGCTAAGCAAACGAATGTCTTTTTGAACAAAGAGATTGAGAGATTTAAAGAAATGGAAAAACGTTTTGAAAATGCAACAACAAGAAATGCCAAACTTGAAATTGAAATCTCAAACCTTAAATCTCACCCTCAAAAGTTTGAAATGTATGGAGAGTCTGTCAAACCACTTTTAAAACGAAATGAAGAACTTGAAGTTGGTTATAGAGAAGCTGTTCTTCGTGAAAAACGTTCCATTCAAAATCTGGATGCTCAAATGGTTGTTAACAACAGAAAGGTTCAAGCGCTTTTAAAAGAGAACAATGATTTAAAAAGTGAAAATTCAAAACTTCGGAAAACCACATCAAATTTTGAGATTGTAAACACAAAACTTGAGAATGAAAACCAAGAGTTTTTGAAACGAACAAACGATCTTGAAAACAAACTTCAAAAATTGGGACAGACTTCTCAGACTATCAACATGCTGCCTACTAAAGATGAGGAGGTTGATAAACAAACATCTAGGATTGGTTTTTTGAATAATGCTAGAGTGGAAAATGAAAAACCTTGTTTTTTAAACAAAGTGCAAAAGTTGACACCTATTTTGTATAACGCTAATGATATGGGAAAAGAATTGTCAGATGATCTCTTGTTTGAGTCTCAAGATATTTTAAAATCTGAAGAGGAAAAACGTTTGAAAGTAAAACAAACAAAAAACCCACTCTCGTACCACGGCTTTGTGTATGGTTGTCTACAATTGACATATATACCGAAAGAACCTTTCAAAAGAAAAGACACAGATGTGAAAAGATTTTTCAAAGAAGCTCAACTTGCTACCTATGATGCTAAGTTATGGCAAAATAGAGAAAGGAGACAATTTTGTAATCTTAAACATCACATTGAGCAAACGTTAAAGGTCATTTGGTTTAAGCAAGAAAACATCACAAACAACGTTTTCTCTAATCCTCTTTCATCAGATGTACGCCTTAAGATAGAAGTCAAAAAGATTTTGAAAGATGAGATTGAACCTCGTGTGAAAGATATCAATTTATGTTTTGAGTACTTTGAAAAACATCTTGTAACTGAAATGAGAGAAGATCTTAAGTACGTTCATTCTCTTGAAGACGAATTTGATGAAAAATGCTTAATTCTAGACATTCAAAAAGAATTTTTCACAAATCAAATTGAGTCGTTCAAGTCAGCATCTGTCAGCCATGAGTATGAGAATGTGCATTTTGAACAAACATCTTCTTTGAAATCTGAAAATCTTTGTCTCAAAAAGAAAATCACCGAGCTTTCAAAAGAAGCAGCTGATGTCAAAGATGA
This sequence comes from Artemisia argyi, assembly GCA_030686995.1. Classification (NCBI taxonomy): domain Eukaryota; kingdom Viridiplantae; phylum Streptophyta; class Magnoliopsida; order Asterales; family Asteraceae; genus Artemisia; species Artemisia argyi. The sequence goes on from CM060683.1 coordinate 101,440,995, forward strand.
ATTGTCAAAAAGAACTGCTCAGTTTGGGAAACATCTTGCAAAACTCGAAGCACAAAGTATCTCTTTCCAACTAAAATTGCAAGAGAAGAATGAGAAAATGTCCTCTGAAAACTCTTTGACATCAGTGCTTAAGGAAAAAGAAAAGATTTTTGAAAAAAATTGTGATGATACCAATATCAAGTTTGATCTTGACGAACTTGATACAAAAAATATTGAATTGGAACATGCTGTGGCATCATTACAAAAAGAAAATGAGCATTTGAAACAGACTTACAAAAACTTGTTTGATTCGATCAAGCGGTCAAGAGTTCAGAATCAAACTTCAACCAAATCTGACTCTCAGATCACACAAAATCATCTTTTTGAAAAAGAAAAATATGTGCTTCAAAAGAAAATGGTTGAATTGGAAAAAACAATTGCACAACAAACCAAGGATTTTGGTGATGCCAAAAATGATTTTTCAATCGAAACAGACAAATATGAAAAATATTTTGCACATCTTGAAAATCAAAATGCTTCTTTGCAAGAAAAACTGGCATCATCAGATCATCTTTCTCTTCAAAAAGAATACAATGATTTGAGAACGTCATACAATGCCTTAAAAGTAAAGTTTGATGTTCTTAACCGGTCAAAAGGAAAATCTCAAGTTTCAAACGAGTCTAAACCACAAGTAAGTGTTTCAGAGAAGGTTTACACAGGGGAATCTTCAAAACCATTTTCAAAAAGGGTTTCTCAATTTACCACCTATTCTTTGCAAAAAGGAAGGAAGTTTTCAAAGAGACCTAATTTTTTTGAAACATTTACTCCTCAAAAGGTTTCAACAACAAGTGCTCATAAAGAAAAGAATCAAGGTTTTCAAACTCCATACTCTCGTTTTACTCCGGTAAAGCCAGTGTGGAAACCAAAGCAAAGTCGTTCAAAACATTTGAAATATTCTTACTCTGAAATGTTTCCGCTACAACAAAAGAATGGCTATGCTTTGAAAAATCCAAATTCTGCAAGGTTTCCATTCATCTCAAAAACGAATTTTCAAAATGAAACGCCGAGTTTCAACAATGGATGGAAAACCTCTTCCTCAAGTTTTAAAACTCCAAGAGAGACATCAAGTTTCTCAAACAACTTTCAAAAGCAAAAGAGTTTTAAATCACCGTTGATTCCCCGAGCTTTATTTCAAAATGAAACACCGGTTTTCAGTCCTCATTGGAAATCAATTTCTTTGTCTCGGATTGACACAACTTTCAAATGGATTTCAAAATATGGTAAACCCGTTGGCGCCGTGCTTAAATGGGTTCCAAAAGTTATTGTCTAATCCAAAAACATAATGACTTCTTAGTATTTCAGCTAAGGACTTGTTCTTCAAAGAAAGGAAAGTGCTTAAATCAAAACAAAGGTTTTAAATAATTTTTGAGCACTTATCCTAAAAACATACTGGCTTATGCACACATAACAGTGTATAACCCATGATTTTCAAAGAAAGGACCCTGTTGTACATTTATGTGCGACAATCCTAAAAGATAAGAAGACTTCTCACCAAAAAGCTTATCAAAGTCTTCTTAATTTGTTGAGCAAAATTTTGGAAAATGTTTCAAAAGGTTTTCATAACTTTTCACGATGTAGCTCAAGATATTACTCCCTCAAATCCTTAAAGGCTTAAATTTACTCAAAATGTTCTATTTTTGAGGGGGAGTAATAAAAAGAAGTTCCAAAAAGATCATGCTTAAAAGAAACTAATTCGGAATTTACAAACATCCGTTTCTCCCATATGCTATCCAAAAAGAAAAGGTTTTAATCAATTGGTATAAAAAATACCATGGATATGCTATTTTTGAGGGGGAGAAGACGTGATTAAAATGTGATCAATGTGTTTAAGATTGTGGCTGAATCTCGTGCGAGCTCGACTCAGAAATGACCCAAGAATTGACGAAGCGACAAAAGTTAGTAATCAAAAAGACTTATCCTCGACGGGTAATAACATCAAGTTAGTTACTAGAGCTAGTTGTCACCTAAAAGCTGACAATGGAAATCTTTAACTAGCCACGTAAGCGTGTCTCGAAAAGGATTTGTCTTAGTAGAAATGTACCATTTCGAGAAACTTTCTGTGGACTTGACCAGGCCGGGTAATAACTTCAAGCTAGTCTAACTAGTGATGTAAGCGTGTCTTAAATCAGTTATGTTCATTGAAAGTGAATCAATTCAAAAGTGCAAACTCCTCCTGCATGCGCAAATTTACTAAAATATACATGAGCACATGTGAAGGGGGAGTCCTTAAAAAAGAAATCAAAACTCTCAAAGTGTTAACAAAATATGTTTCATGATCATAAACACTTTGAGAAGATTTTCAAATATTTGGTTTTATGGCAACAATAGGATAGTCATGTAGTTATAAGGTGACTAAGGTTAGGAAAAACCGTCCTATGATCTGCCAGAGCCGAAGGGATCTACCCAAGGACAATTTCATTATATTAGAATTAGAAGTCCTTAGGTATGATTGAAAAAAGGAGAAAATGAGAAAGGAGAAAGAAGGGGTTGAAGAATTAAAAAGAAAAGCAAATGAAAGGGTGAAAAGAAATAGCCCTCCATATGTTCAACCTTAGGGCAGACACCGGGTTCAACTCATATGTTACTGGTTGTTACTAAGGTGGTGCCGGTATTGAAGACAAGACGTCATGGACCCAGTGACGCACTGCACTAAACCTTCTTAACCACTCAAGTTCTCTTAAAAGAGCTTGTTTCATTCTCACGGGGAACCGGTGTAATCTATCAACCTGTCTCTTAGAGATGGTTGATATTGAAGCAGGAGACCTCTCCCTAGTCTCCGCATAGGAAACCAAATTATGCACATATCGAGTCTAGAGCCATGAGATTCATTAAAAGATCTCTTAGGATACACTTTCCTATGAATACACTTGTGTTCGCCAAAAAGGACACAAGGTGTAAGAGTCTTTATGAGATCTACGGATCTTGCCTTATCTATCATGATGGTTACTATGTCTCAAATGGTCTACAGTTGTGGGGTGATCTCCAGCAACTCACCTAAATCATTGATGTACTTCGGTGGATCTAGTAAGCCCTTTCAGGGGTATCTGATTTAGGAATGGCCTTGGTAAAGGTTAGAAGGAGTCTTCATACTATGCTGTTGACGATCTCTAATTCCAAACCTGTAAGTACCGGTTGATTTATTGCTAACTGTTTTATGCAGGTACTCATGAATGTTCCTTGGAGAAAGACCGTTACCATCACTCAAAGATCCACATGCTCATACCTTGCAAAGCTCTCTTCAAAGATCAAAGCAAAGCAAAGTTCTGAACGTTTCTAAGTCAAAGTCAAAGAATCTACACACTAAAGAAACAAAGATTAAAGTCAAAGAAAAGAGAACTTCTCAAAGATTCAAAGTCAAACAAAGTATGAGCATGTTGGAAAAGACGTAAAGACAACAGAGTAAATATGTTGATCAAAGGCAAGAAAACTCACAAAGCATGATTGGAACAAAGGAACTAGCAAAACTATTACACAAAGACTCAAAGTTCAAAGAGAACAAGCTTCAAAGATCAAAGATCAAGGTCACAATAGAGAGATCTCAATGATCACCCTTAGGGGGAGATTGTTAGCATTAGAAGTATTGATCATTTATGTTATCAAAGATAGATCTCAATGATCGTCCCTTAGGGGGAGATTGTTAGGATTAAAAGTGATGATCATTATTGAGTCAAATAGTTAGTTAAATATATTAATGTAATAGTTAGTAAATGCTAGTCCATTATGTTAATGTAAAAGCCTAAATGGCTTGGCCCAAAAGAAGGCCCAAGAGAAAGCCCATGGTGGCCTAATGTAAAGACTATAAATACCCTCCTAAGCTTGTTAGGAAGGGTGGGAGTTCATGCTTATTCAAGGTTTTATTTCACATAGTGCTCTCCACCTCTCTCTCTACTTTCTCTCTGTAGCTCTTCCATCTCTCTCTAACATCATATTCAAAGGTGATAAAGATAGATCTACGGTCCTACACTTTCCTTTGCTTATATAAGTCATCCTTCAGCTTTTGTGGGCCCACAGGGTTAAATCCCACTTGTTTCTAGATCTTTTGGTTAACTTTTGCTCCATTTGCAATTTTGGCGGGAAAGAGATGAAGTACTCAGTTGGGTTGCTTGGATTGATTTCAGGTTCATTAATGGGATTTGGATTGTAGGGGAGGCTAGGGGGACAAGTAGTGGGAGAGGTGAGGTGATTGGCAAGTGGGATGGAATACCAGTGAGGTGGAGGGTGGTTTTTGCTGTGTGAGGGAGATGAACAGTAGAGGTGGGAAAAGGGTGTTTGACCGTGGGTTTGACTCCGGGATTATTACACTTAAAAAAGAATGGGCTTTGGGTGGATTTGGGCTTAGGAGGGTTTTGGATCAGGTTGTTTAAGTGGGGTGTTATGAATTGGATGTTGGGTTAAAACAAAAGGGTGTTGGGTTTTAGTAGTTAGGATCCGTATGGTTTGGTATTTATCACAAGGACCAAAATTGTAACATCTAAATTTTTTGAGGGACCTGTTATGTCAAATTCCCAAAGTTGTTACAAGGACCAAAGTTACCAAGTTCCAATATTAAAAGGACCATGAATGAGTTTTCCACAAATAAATATCCCAGGGGCCATTTTTGACATTTTTGAAACTTGGGGACCAAAGTTGTAATTTTGCAATTTTGAACTTTGAAGGACTTATTTTGACAACTTTTGAATCCCTAAGGACCTTTGATGATAATTTTACATATTTTGAATAACCAGGGACTAGTTTTGACATTTTATGAAAGTTGGAGGACTGAAACTGGCAATTTTGCAAACTTTGTTCGTTTTTATCTGTTTTTACTCATTTTGCAACTGAAACATATGAAACACAATCCCTAGGATATTTTCAGTATTTTGATGCATTTTTGAGTGTTTTTGGATGTTTTGCAGTTTAGATTTGACCAAAAATGATGAGTGTTTGAGCACTTATCAATCATTTAAGCCCGAATTCGAGATTATTTGATCAATTATTGCCCTAAATTGTTCCTTTTGTCATTTTAGGTACGTTTGAGGAAGAATCTGGAAAAGGAAGCATTTTGGAGCATAAAAGTGAAGAAAACGGCAAAGTCTCAAATTTCCTTGCTGGGAACAGTATCTGACGGTGTCAAGCCTTTGTACATGACGGCGTCAAGAGTTACAAAAGAGGTGGAAGTGGAAAATACATGTGACGATCCAGAGAGTTTTCAAGCTTAGGACCTGACGGCGTCACCAAGGCCGTCAGGGTCAAAGTATTAGTGACGGCCCAGAGCATTTCTCCACATGACGGCATCACAAATAGATCTAGGCAATACGATTTTATCATGGCGGCGAGTTGACGGCGTCACGAGCTAACACATGACGCCGTCAAAGTGTAAAGTCTATATATAGTTTTCCAAATTTCATTCATTAGTGTGTAACTTTGAGGGAATAAACCCTAGTCCGAATTTTATCAGTTTTTCAAGGGTTCCAACCCCTTGATTCTTCCATGTTCAATTGAAGATAAGTATTCATTCAAATCATTCAATATGTCTATGTGTTGTTTGATTATATCTTACGCTTGTCTTCTCTTTAACATGCTAGGCTAGATTTTTATTGTGTTTGCTTAGATGTAGTGACACCTAGGTGTTAATTATGGGTTGATTGTTTGTTTATAATTGTTACGGATGATTGTATTTGATGTTAGGCTTAAGAAAACTGGCAGACTTCCATTGGTAACTTGCTTGAACGTCTTAAGAAACATGATCGGAGGTGTACTACGATTTTTGGTTGTATTTAATGCGTAGGAGAATTCTAATGATCCCATGTTAGGAGCTTCTATCACACGAACGAGCACTCCCGTTCACTTGAATCTTCACCCGATTCAAGCCTTCACACATGGACTTAACGAAGTCCCAATCTTTACACCAGAACTACACTAAGTCCTAGCTTCACATAACAACACACGAACTATTACAAGTCCTAATCTAGATACAACACTTCTCGGACTTACACCTTTGTCCGGATACACCCTAATATACCTATTCATGACTCACACACAAGTCAGATTTACAATCTTACAATATATACAAAAGAAAGAGTTGGAGGAATAACAGAATCGTAACACTTGTTACGTTTATGTGTGGAATCAATAACACATCGATTCTTGACGACTTCTAGTGTTCTTCTCTTGCACTTTGATGTAGAGGATGGGAGAATCACTTATAAACACTTATCGACATGTTATAGTGATTAATGAAGAAAGGAAGAAAGAAAGTAAAGTTTTCATGCAAAGAGGGTTGTTTTTCTGAGTGAAACAGTGCAATATTTACAGCCATCAGGAGGAGCGGGGGACGGTCCCATAAAGGTGGACGGTCCTTTATCACTAAGGGACCGTCCCGAAAGACGCCCCCATTTTTGTCCTGATGTGGTGAAAATTTATCTGGTGAAAATTATCTGATTTAGGCGGGAAAATGGCTGTTATAGTATTTGAAATTCAAATTTATTTTCTTTCTAAAACATTTCTTTTTAATTACAAAAATACTTTTGTAAAAATGTTTTGTCACATAAAAATATGAAGTTTTGAGAAAATGAAATCTTTGATCACTTTACTTTTGTCGGTATCATATTTGTTCATACCTGAAGTGACGTTGTAGTAGATTTGTTGACAAAACGAGTTTTCTCAATTAAAAACTTATTAAACGTAATTTTACGTATCGTGTTTTTATATTTTGTGATTATCAAAATGTATAGAGACTGAATAATGCAACTAACGTTTTTGACATTATTTGTATTAACAATTAACGTGTATGATTTTACTGATATATTTTTTATTCTTTGGTTGTAAATATGAAATGCAATTGATTACTTTGACTGTCCACTGAACACACAAATATCTCCCTTTTGCTTCAGGTTTCTGTGATCTTCCCGATCATTAGGGAGATAACAAAGACAACCAGATACACATAAGTATTTTAAATCGGGTCGACGTTTATGAACGAGTTCTTAAGGAGTTTTGTCAAAGTGTTTGTAAATCAGTGAATGATTGAATATAATACACAGTGGCAAAAACTTCAGCCCGAAGAAACAATGGAAGTTTAGTAGAGGTTAGCATTGTACGAGCAACTTCCACCAAAGTACGATTATGTCTTTCAATGACACCATTCTGTTAAGGAGTACGGATTGCATACGTTTGATGTGTGGTGCCAACGAAATCAAAGAACTCTAAAGAATCTGATTCGTAAACTCCATTCTTTTATCAGTACGAACAAATCTGACTATAGCTTGAAGGCCACCAACTTAGGTTCTCTTGATGAAATTGATGATTATATGAGGAGTATCATCCTTTGAAGCAAGAAAATGAACCCATGTGTTTTATGAGTAATCATCCACAATCACCAAAATATAGCTTTTATCGTTTATGCTTTAAACTAGGGATGAGCATGCGTCAGAACCAGAACTGGACCCGATGGATCTGAGAACCAAATTTTGTGAAAAGTGGGAACTGAGAACTGAACTGAATATAGTTTTCGGTTCCGGTTCTTTGGGTCTACCCGGCTAAGAACTGATTTTCTGAAAATTCAATAAAAAAACCTCATGCGCTAATGAATTAAGCCAATAAAAAGCACAAAAAATTGATTATTTAAGCATTTTCAACCATTTACGTTTAAACCAATAACATTTAACAGTTAAAGCATAAAATTAAACAAACAATCAATTTATAGTTTCATATTGTTCAGGCTTTCAACAAAACAATAATGAATAACAATCCGAAAAACAAAATAAAATTACTTCAAACTTTGTCAAACCAAATAATCAAAACTATTTATGGTTTCACCAATTGTTTCCCTTTATTTCTTCCGGTTTTTCTCTAATTAATCTTCCATATCTTTCAAAATCTTATCATTTTTGATAATTGATATGGATGAGCTAAAGAACCACATAAACAAACCGGAACCGAGTTTCGGTTTTGTTTCCAACCAAGAAGTGTCACTTAATGGCTTATGCTTTTAGAAACAAATGTATCCCATGAAATATTTTGAGTATGGGAAGTAAATAAAATGGCATGCTTTTAGAATTATTGGGTATTCGGTTCTAGAACCGAGAATCGGTGGACCTGAACCGAACCAATCCAAGAACCGAAAAATCTCAAACTCAAGAACTGAAACCGGAACCATCGTGTCTGGATCAGATTCAATTCTTCTAGGTTCCGGTCCGGTTCTTCGTTCTGTTCTGGTTCTCTGGTTCTTTTGATCATCCCTACTTTAAACTCTCATCAGGCCAAATAAATCCATATGAAGTAGGTGTAATGAATCAACTGAACTCGGTTCAGGTTCTGATTTAAGTGTCTTTCGATAAATTTCCTAAATTCATATGCTAAACAAAGAGATTTCTTGTATTTCAATGATAGAAGACCGGTAACCAAGTTTTTTCTTGCAAGGTCATTGATGGTAGCATGGTTTAAATGTGATAAATGGCAATGTAATAACCAAGACGGTGATGAAGTTTCTTTTGATAGTAAATAAAAATTGTGATTGTTCTAAGGCTAATGATGTGTTAAGGATCACACGTTTTAAATTTATAAACCTATACTACCTAGACTATTCCTACACAGTTAAGAGCAGTGTACCATATCATGTAGTAGTTTAGTGATGGTAAGTACGGGTGTCGAACCCTGAGAGATAGTTATTGGTAATTGATCTCAAACTTAAATCTAATCTAGTTAAAGCAATTGAATTCCACGAGTGTGCTTTAAATCCACGCGATTATACTTAGGTATTAATTAAATTAAACTAAGAGTTAAAACATAAATTTATTAAACTGCAATCAACCAGGAGAGAAATAGTGCTAACCTCGTTAATCCTCTATGATACTTATGGAATGATCTATCGTGCAATGCGTAGTTCATATTCTTATTAGTGGCTCATTTGTTAACTAAACATAATATTTGTCCTTGAGGTTTAAGTCTATAAACCATAGCTAATTAATCCTAAGATTATAGCAATTAACTAACTAGGTTTTAGTCTTTAAGAACTTGGTTTAAAAATGCGCGCATCATTGCATTGCATTTGAAATTTCGCATTATAGGGCCTAATACAAGGCCATCCCAAATTGGGTTTGCATTAGACCGCAATTTACCGCATTTGTGTAATGCTAGCAATGGTCGTAATTGTCGCAATCTAGAATTTAGGTCATTTTTGTAAAAAATAAACCATATAAAAGAGATCCAAGTATTAAAATGGGATTTTAAAGATAGAACTTGTTAAAAGACGTACAAATAAAACACAATAACGAAAATATAGTATCTTGCGTTTTGCTAAGTGTTTTACGTCAAGCTTTGCTTTCGAATTATTTATTTTACAAATGGCTTATTGGCCTAATTTCAATATGCTAGTAACTTATTTGGTAAGTTTATTGCATTTACTTGGTACTTTGTAGAATATACTACGCATAAATAAATTTTTTGTACTTTTTCAATACTAAACGCAATGCGTCTAAATTGTGCTCGCATTTGCATCACGCATCACACAATGAATTTTGGGACCTTTAGCGCATCAGATCACAAAACACATTTTTAAACCAAGCTTAAGAACACCAACTATCCTATATGACTTGTCAGGATTAAAAAAGTGATGATCATTCTATATTTAGGAATCTTGTATAATTGTCATAAAATATAAAAGAGTAGAAAGGCATTTACCCTCTCGACACTTATATAGTCGAGAGGGGAAGTAAAAGTGCAAACTCTCTTATCCATCCTTGCGAGAGGTTGAGAGATCTCAAAGCATTTAGATATTTTAGTATAAATACCCTCTCAAGTCTCACTTGAGAGGGTGTGTGAGAATATTGCAAGTGTGTGCTTTTAAAGAGAGAAACTAATATTCACTTTTGTTCTTATCACCATATCCTCTCCTCCCTTCTTCTTCATAAGCATAATATTATATCATCTTATGTGAAATGATAACATTTGTTATGACCTAACATGACTTTTCTTATGCTAACATCCCCACTTCTTAGCATTAAACTCCTATTAGTAATCACTATTAATTTTTGGGTGAAAGCTGAAAACACGTAACATACTTATTCAAAACACACGATGTACATAAGGAACTTTCAAAATTTTCATTGTACACAAGTTATTTTCAAATTTCTTACAATGTACGCAATATGACCTGGAACCAGCAGGTTACCAGGTTTCAAACTTTGGAAATTGACAGGGTTAGTCCCTGTGGTTTGCGTTCACTTTTACCGGTCATCCATTGACTTTTTATCACTTAGTTAGAAAATTACACGTTTGGTCCTAGAATATATATAGGCATTTCATGCACAGTCCATTACAAAAAAAAAAAAAAAAAAAAAAAAAAAAAATAGATTTTTTTTTAAATTAGAAATTAAAAAAAATTATATAAAAATTAAAAAAAATAGAAAATAAAAAAAATCGACATTTTTTATTGAAAAAAAAATCAAAATTTTTTTAAAAAAATTAAAAAAAATATTAGAAAATAAAAAAAGAATAAAAAAATTTTTTAAAAAATAATTTTTTAAAATTTAAAAAAATATAGAAAAAAAAATTTCAAAAAAAAAAAACTAAAAAAAAAAATTAAAAAACTCAAAAAAAAAATTTTTTGAAAAATTTTGTTTTAAAAACAAAAATTAGAAAGTAAAAAAATTTCAAAATTTTTTTTTTTTTTAATTTTTGAAAAATAATTATTTTAAAAATAATTATCGTAAAAAAATTTTTGGAAAGAATTTTCAAATTTAGAAAAAATTATTTTTTTGTTGATAATTATTTTTATAATAATTTTTTGAAATTTTTTTATTTTCTAATTTTTGTTTTTCAAAAAAATATTTTCGAAAAAAAATTTTGAATTTTTTATTATTTTTTTAATTTTTTCGAAATTTTTTGTTTTCTATATATTTTTTTTTAATTTAAAAAAATTATTTTTTTAAATTTTAAAAAATTATTTTTTTAAATTTCTTTTATTCTTTTTTTATTTTCTAATATTTTTTTAAATTTTTATAAAAAAAATTTGATTTTTTTTCAATAAAAAATGTCGATTTTTTATTTTCTATTTTTTTTAAATTTTTATATAATTTTTTTAATTTCTAATTTTTTTAAAAAAATTTTCTATATTTTTTTTATTTTTATTTTTATTTTTTTTTTTTGTGTTGGACTGTGCATGAAATGCCTATAAATATTCAAGGACCAAACGTGTAATTTTCTAACTAAGATATAAAAAGTCAATGGATGACCGGTGAAAGTCAACGAAAACCACAGGGACCAACCCTGTCAATTTTCAACGTTTGAAACCTGGTAACCTGCTGGTTCCAGGTCATATTGCGTACATTGTAAGAAATTTGAAAATAACTTGCGTACAATGATAATTTTAAAAGTTCCTTGCGTACATCGTGTATTTTGAATAAGTATGTTACGTGTTTTTAGCTTTCACCCTTAATTTTTTTATTCCATTTTTTAATTAACTAATTTCACCTATGCGAAGTTATTGATCCTAACTTGGTTTAGGCACATATATCCTGTATACTTGATACTTGGGCACTGATTCCAATTCCACTTCAACCTCTCTTGCAAAAAATGATCGGTGGATTTCATTCTAGACGATGTGCTAGACAAGACTAAAGAGACATTGCACATTGCAGCTTCTCCAAGAGAAATAGAAATAACCTTATAGTTCAGAAAACTTAACTTCATTAAAGGTTGGATTTTGATACAATAGATAATTTTTCTGCATTTGAGGATGATTAGGGATATCTGTTATTTAAGTGTATTAAATAATCTTACAAGTTTTCCTTTATGCAAATCCAAAAGTTAGTTCTACATGCTTTTATCGACTATTACCTAATATGAAAATTTTTGAACTCTTAAAATACATCTTACTTCTCCATATCTCAGCAACTGGATAGGCAATCGTAGGAGACGAAGTCTCTAGCAAATCAACAGAGAGGGCATTTTTCCCGCCATTTAACACACCCACCTCCTTGGTTACGTTCCTGATTCCACCCTATTCAAATGAACATAACTTGCAATTCTTAATTCAACTCTTGTATATCAAACTCTCAATAATAGTTCGATCAAACACAAACTCTTATACATACACAATCAAATACACCTACAATCAATCCACACTATCAATAAAACATGATATTTGGGCATTTACTTTGGTAGATTCGAACACTTGATTTCCCGACCTATGAGATTCGTGTTCTTTATGGTAAGCATTGATTCCTCGTCTTTAAATTTAACTTGTTGTTTTATTTTCTCTAGATTCTTCTTCGAACATGCATATGTAAATAGTAGGTTTTGTTAAATTCAAGCTTGTAAGTTGTCATTTTTTTCACCAGATTCTAATGAAACTCTTTTAACAATCAAAATCCACCATGATGGTTGCTTTAAAATCCCATCATACCAAAGATATCAGTTTGCGGATATAGACTATGTTGACCTCATTGATTATCAGTTACTCTCGATTAACAGTTTGTTAGCATGTTAGACGAGCTAGGTTAGGGATTGCTAAGAAACTGTTCACACATTTTATGATCCCTGGGAGTCTTTGGATGATGGGTTGGTCCCATTGACTTTGAAAATATACCAAAGGGACATTTGTTGCAATTTACTCAAAAAGTGTATCTACCATACCTTAAATACACCTGCTCAAATATCTACCATACCATGATTTTGGGAGGCGTAATGGATTGCAAAGATGAAGTTGTTTTCAAAATACATAAAGATGGTTTATTTGGATTTAGTCTGCTAAGGTAGTAGAGGGATTTGTTACTAATGTTTGCGCTTTTACATGTGATTAGGATATTTTGTCCTACTCTAAACTATATATTGGCTAGTATTAAGCCAAAATATGGGCAATGTTTTTCTATATACCTACAATGTCTTTAGAAAACGGGTTGAAGTTAATCTGTTCCGACAATAATGTTCATGCCATGTTTGGGTCGGTAGAAAGACATGGTTCAATAGATTTGTTTGTTGCACATAAGCTACAAAAGTTATCCGATTGCTATTAAAAAAAAACATAGGTTTAGATTGGTCTAATGATGAGGTTATAGGGTGGATTGAGGAAGATGCTAGCTTATGTTGTTTAAGTTCAACACCTCTTAGACTAGGTCTAAAAGGAAGGGTTTTCTAAGCAAAAAAAAAATACTATTGGTGTTGATGTGGGTAAGGGGAAGATGATTGAAGATGTGTGTGTTGGAAAGGGAAAGGTTAAAATGATTGAAGATATGTGTGTTTGAAAGGGGAAAAGCAAATTACTAGCAACATGTGGTTGTGTGGTGATTAAAGACAGTGAAGTGATGAATGTGGAAGCAAAAAGGGGTGTTAGAAGCACGTTTATTGTACTTGGATTATGAGCCATTGAAGACAAAGTTCAACAATAAAAAAGGGGCAAGAAATGATGTTGTGGGCAAGTGTTTAATGGTGAGGTTACATATAATTCATTGTTTTCCTATTTTGTTATTGATTTGCATATCATTTTTGGTGTGTTTGTGAACCTAATAACTTTGTCGATTCTTTGATTATGTGTTTGTGAAGCTGATCACACATTGGCTTGTTTAACGTATTTGTGAATCTGATAACTTTTGATTATGATTCACACGTCCAGTAGGTTGTGGAGTTTTTGGTTCAACCAGCTTTTAGAGTCCTTGGTTCATCAAATAGTTGTTCATTAGTAGGATGTTTAAAATGTAATTTGAAGTACAATATTTTTGGATGATGTGTAGCAATTCAAAACAATGATAATGTAATTTGAATTACAAGCTTTATGGATGTAGAAATGTAAACAATATATGATACTTGCTTGTGTTTTATGCCCATATTTCGTTTTTCTTTATGTTTGTTTTTGTTAAAACATTGTCTTGTAAAGATGTTGTATTGTCTTATTCTTATTTTGGATAGATACTTGCTCTTTGTGCTTTTGGTATGCATTTGAGGTTTTGGTTTGCATTTGGATAAATGTTTGACTTTTAAAAGTGAAACATAGTTTTTTTTTATATGTATACAGTTGTATTGACCAAATAACCACTGCATCTAAACACTCTCAAATGGTCATAAGCATTTGAGCTTTTGGTATGCATTGGAGGTTTTGATTTGCATTTGGACTATGTTTGACTTCTAAAATTCAAACATAGTTTTCGGCATTTACACACTTGTATTGACCAAATAACCACTACAAAACATTCGAACACCCTCAAATGGTCATAAATAGGCTTCTTTTCAAGTAAGACTTAATATGGGTCGGATGTTCAAGCAAATGAAGTCTATCAGGACATGAAGTCTGATGTTCAATGCCTTTTCACTTCATATGGGTCTGATGTACATACTTGTAATAATCCAGATCTAACCCTATTTGACTTTTATATGTCAACAAATATGTATAAGGAAATTATGGCATTTGTTCTAAACTAATTACTAATACCAAACGCACCCCTTCTTGACTAATACTTCATCTACCATTGAATTTCCCATACCTCAGACACTTCCATATTGTTCCAACTATACTAGCAACTTCTCCCAAACACCCCTTATAATATTGTCTAACATAAATAGACCTGGATACACACCCGTGTGGTCCAAAATAACTAATTTTTTTGACAAACTTTTGACTTTTAAAAGTCAAAACTTTGTCAATTCGTTTGGAAATTGTAACAACCGTGATTTTAGCAGGTCAGTTTGATTGATAGTCTTGACTCGGTTGACCTTTTTTTTTGTGTCCTAGGTGATTGAAGTGATATATGTGTGATATAGGTGAGTTTTAGCACTAAAGCCCTTTGCGTGGTGTTGTTTTTGTGAGTGAGTAATGTTGATATTTGGATATAAGTTCATTTTGATCACCTTTGTGGTGTAGAAATGACTTGTGTAGTTATGGTGTTTTTGTGTTTTTGCGTAACGAGTCTTCATTTATGTAATTGAGCGTTAGTAAGTTGCGTGGGGTTTGTTTTTATGAGTTATATTTAAAAAGGAGTGTGAAATTCTATTTTTGGAAACTTTATTTTGAAAATGATAATTTTTCCAGTTTGTCGTAAAACCAAGGTTTATCGCGTAAGATGTTAGGTTTCGTTATGGGTTCTAATAAAATATCAAGAGAATAAGGTTTTGAGTGTAATAATTTAATTTAATAAAAAATATATATATATTTATACAAAAATTCGGCCAAGGGGTGTTTTAAGGGAAAAAGGAAACAAATTTGAGCCCAAATACAATTCCTAGCAATAAGGAATCTTAGTCCAACCCAAACAAGCCCAACCCCCAACCCTTATATCCCAAACAAACGACCATATTCTTCTATTTGAGGATATTTGGTCGATCAAGGAGGGGAGAAGAAAGAAAGAAAAATTAGGGTTTATAATTGTGATGCAATAATCAAGAATCAAGGTAAAATTCTTTAAACATGTGTTCAATTGTTTGATTAATTATTAGAATTCATGTAATATTAAGTATGATAGATTAAGGGTTTATAAACTTCTATAAATTAATGATGTTAAACACGTTAGGATCAATTAATAATTATATTATGATGATTGGTGAAGAGAATTGAGCGTAAAACATGCTAGTTATTGACTTAGGGTTTGGACAAAAAAGTAATACTGTAATGATTCGAAGGTATTTAACAGATGGTGATGATTTAGATCACGACTTTTTAGTCTAAATTGAATTTTAATGAAAGAGCTTTCCAAAAATTCCGGCCACGATTGATTTCAAGGTCGGGAAGTTAGTCTTTTGATTTTTCTTTGATAAGGTGTCAAAGCTGTTAAACCGGGACAAAATTTGGGTAAAAGTTTGATAGTGAATTGTGGGTGAAAAAGTGATACTAAGGTTAGCCCTTCTGACAAAGTTGATTTTTAGGTTATCTTAGACTACCACGAAAAGGATTCGCGACAAAAAGTTGTATAAGTATTTTATCTTAATTAAAACTTTTTGGTGTGCGTTCAGATCCGAATTTGGATAGTTGACAAGTTTGATTTTCTTATGGGTACTTGTGTGTATTATTAGACCATGGCCTTCTGGAATTAGCTTGTATGCTTATGAGAGACCATGGTGAATTTTTGGTGTGAGTTGTTGAGCTTTAATTGTTATTATTTCATGTGGGCGAATGTACCCTAAAATTCTGCGTTTTCTGATTTTAAAAGTGCAAGGGATTTAGTGAGTATTAGGTTATGGTGATGGTTAGTATGGGGTCTAGGAGATCCATAGTGGGTCATATGAATCTTAGACATCCATCATATACGTATTACATAGGTTATAGCTTTTAGCTTGGCCATGTGTATTGTGGATTTATTTTTGTGTGTTATAGATTGTGATTTTTTTTGTGGAAGCTGCAAGGTTTGAGGTGAGTTCATAGTCCCATATTTTTACTTTGTTTTAAACTTGGGATGGGAATGATGCTTGTTTTAAATGTTTGGGTTACTGTGATTATGTGTGTGTCAAAGAGCTTGGACTTATAATGTTATCGTATGTATGTTATGTGTGATGATTTGATTGTGAGATTATACGTGATTCATTTGGGGACCCATTTGATGCTATTTGTTGTGTGGATATATACGTGATTCGATTAGGAGGATGCTTATCATGTTGATCGCGCATGCGACCTAATTGATGCCAATATGGGATCGGTGGATACGAACCGTCCAAGTGGTTGCCTTTGTGTGTGATTATTGGTTTGCGAATACATGTAGCTTATATGATAACTGTAAATTATTTTTCCAGCTGTGTTTTATAATCACAGTGAACTGGTTGCCTTGAGAGTGTATGTGTGTCTTAAACCTATGAATCTCACAAACATTATGTTGACGTTTTAAGCATCATTTTCAGGTGAGCTTTCTAAGGATAAGATAGAAGGATGTGATTAGACGAGACCCTAGTTGCATTGGAAGTGGTTTATCATCTATGTTTGGATTTATGTATTGTTTCGAATTTTGTTTTGGTTATTTTATTTTGGGGTATTGTTACAACACTTTGTGTTTGTACTTTGCTCTATTTTTGTGCATGTAGTTGTTCTCTATATAGACACCAGGTGTTGTGATGATATCCATGAAGTTACACCCTCGCGTTTCTGGCTTGGTGAGGTGTGACGGATTGGTATCAAAGCCTTGGTTATAGAGAAGTAGGTGGTTGAACCTAGACTATAACCTAGGAGTCCTTCATATAGTTGCATTTAGGATCTATGTGTAAGTATAGTATTTTATATGTCTATTTTCCTATATTTATGAGATGTTTTATTGAGTTTCGGACGTATATTCTATCCCCTATACGTAGTATTGTATATATCGACTTTATTATATCGTCTTCCGCACGAAAGATGCTTTATTGGACTACCGTTGTCGCTATCGGATGCGAGAGAAGTGGTAGGATGAAGCGGACTAACCGCAGAATCCGAGTTCCCAATAGAATGTATCTATGTTCAAATAAGGAGAGGATGTTTATAGAATACGTTGGTAGAGAAGAAGTGGAGAGGTTTATAGCCACGACGACTTCTAGAGATGGAGCCGTTACCGAGTACCCTAGGAAGTTTCCTCACTTTTCAGGTGAAGGAAAGGTGGTTCAGTCCAAACTTCATAATTCGTATGCACTTTTGGATCATGTGGAATTGGAAGAAAAGAATAGTGATGGTTTTTTATGCTGTCGATTTCCTCAACGTATAGGAAATAGGAATGAGTGGTTGAGTAAAGATGAAAGGGGAGTTAGGAGGAATAATGTGGATTCGGATCTGGAGTCCACATTGAGTAGTAAGTTTAACCGATTTGAGTGGGGAGGCAAGTGCAAGAATGGAGTTTGAGCCATTGTGCGACGTCTTTTGTTTTGTGTTATGTTTTGGAATTCGTATATTGTCTTTTGCCGTCTGGAGCCATGTTGGAGCGTGATTACTCTTGGATATTGGATCGACCTTATCCAAGTGATTTTGATTATAGAGTTTACGTGATCCTTGGAATTGTTCCATGTGAGATGATTGTTTGCGACGTCTTTTGTTTTTGTTTGCATGATTGTTTGCATGATGTGTTGTCATAGGAGGGAGTACACTTGTGAAAGGGGGCATAGATAATTATGGTGGCCAACATAATTATACATGTGTCACAACACAAGTGGACTTGCAAGTATGATGGCATGGATTGCATGGTGTATTAGGTGCTATGTGGTGTATGTGCGTTATCATTGAGATGTATGGTTTTAGAAGTAAGTATGCGTGTGGAATAGGCTTATAATTATGGTCGCGAACATAATTATAAGGGTATCACACACGTGGACTTGTGACCATTATTGCATTGATTGATGTTTGTTGTTATATGTTGTGGTAGATGGTATATGATATCATGTTGGTGATGGCTGTATGGTTAGAGAAGTATTCTCTTAACCGTTTGGGCAGTCGTTATATGTTGGGGTGTGTAGGTGGTAAGATTCCATCCTACCTATCATATGTTGATACCTCAATTATCGGTGGGTACTTATGTTGTGGTATTTAAGTTGATTCGTTTGCTAGACACTCCGTTTGTATACCTAATTCTTTGGTTGACATTTCTATTTGTACCATGATGGTACAGATGCCATATTCTTTCTCTTTGACGTCGTGATAGGTGTTGGGTAATCGAATTCGTTTTTGTTGGATACTGGTTCATTTCTTTGGTTATTCCTTGCATTCATTCCGCGAATGAATAATATATTATTCTTCGAGTATTGTTGGTTCGTGACGAGTTGGTGCGGATATTTAATCCCTCATTTACACACACCAATTGAAGTTCGTGACATGTTTTGTGACCTGTTAGTATCGGTGTTTTTTCTATGATTTTGGTTTGATCGTTGTACGAATGAGTCTGTAAGTTCATCGTTTGGTTTGCAATGTATTTGCATGAGTGTTCACTGGTACGAGATTCGTTTGATGATTATTTTGATTATGTGATTCTTCTGTGTTTTTTTTTTTTGCATCCAATAAAGGGGTTGTGTTAAAGTCCTTATGGTATTTTAAAATTCGTTTTGGGTATTTCAAGGTCATTTGTTGGAAACTATTATTTTTATGGTGAAAATGAAGTGTGAAAAAAAATGGTTATATTGATGTCTTACATAAAATGGTTTATATATATTTTATAAAAAAAATGTATAAGTTTAAGATAAGTCTTGTGAAAAACGGTGTTCATTTGTATCTGGGAAGATCGAGTACGGGAATAAGAACTGTCTATGGTTCTCATTTACCAAACTTGTTATGTATTTGGTTCATCGAGTGTTTCTTTCGTTGAGGTACGCTTGTGGATGTTTTATGGGTACGTGTATTTTATAATTTCTTTGTATGGATTTTTCATGAGCATTTTATCCGTGTCTACTTTTATTGGGGGGAAATTTCTCATTGTGTTTTTCTAGCTTTGATTTTGATGTTCGTTACTTCGCTAGTCGGTAATTCATACCCCTTTTGAGTTCGTTGATATACGTTTTAGTTCGACCGGTTTCATGGTTCGCGTCGTTTACTTAGGATAGATTGTCGTTTTGATTATCAATTGGTTCGTTGAAGAAAAAGAGGGTGTTTGCCAAGTTGTTCAAGAGAGAGGTGTAGCTTTAAGATGTACGTTTTTCAGGAATGTGGTCAACAATAGCGAGTGTTCATGGACATTAGTAAGATAAAAGTGGTGAAGAGTGGAAAGTACCTAAGACACCATCTGAGAGACGATTGTCTTTAGGATTGTCAGGTACTATTGACGATTCATTTCTATATTTCTATAGATTGCGGAGGTGGATGATCCATAAGAGGAACTGTGTGATACATGATTTAAAGTTGGGAAGTAGAACTTGGAGATGATATTTGTATGGAGCAGAAAGTGTTATCTACACAGATCATAAGAATCTTTAGCATGTATTTGACAAGAGGCTAATATATGTAAAAGAGAAGTTGGGTGTGGAATTTCTCAGTGACTACGATTGTCTGATCCGCCACCGTCAAGGAAGGGCGGACATCGTGGTAAGAGCGCTGAACGGGAGTGAACGAGTGAAACTTAGATGTTTGTGAGCAATGATTATGATAATTCAGTTCGGAGTTAAGAGGATGATATTGACAACCTAGAGAGAGAGGTTAAAGGATGAGAACATGTAAGAAGAATGATTACTTGGTTAGACCAGTAAATGGAAAGGAACGAAGATGGAGGAATGTACTTTGCGGACCAGCTATTGGTTTCATTGAGAGGAAGCGTAAGGACATCAATCATGCAAGGTATTTGATACATCCAATAATGGATAAGACATATTATTACCTTAGCAAGAGATGTATGGAGGAGTGGGTATAAAGGAGAATACTGATACTTTAGCAAGTGTTTGAAATGCTTGAAGGTAAAGGTTGTAGTCAACGATTATTAGGGTGTTGCAACAGCCAGAGGTACCTGAAGATTTTATTAAGGAGGAGTTGGCGATACTTTTCGCTCGGTGAGTTGGTAAAGAGCCATGGGGTGTCGCGTTGATCATCAAGAAACATGATGAAATACTTACTTCACGATAGTGGTAAACGTGTTATAGAGACTTGAGAATGCGTATGTAGGTGAGTACGACTTATCATTCTCTAATGAGTGAACTAAGTGAGCGTACAAATCAGGCAACGATGGTGAGCTGAGAGCATTGGTGTGTTTGATTTTGGAGGAAGCCGGGGTATACCTTTACCGAGCTGAGTTCTCCTATATCAACAATTATCATTCTAGTATTGAGTATGTGTCGTGTGAAAAGTTGTATGGAAGGTAATGTAGGTCACCTGTTCTGTGGGCAAAGGTTGGAACAAGCCAACTAATTGGTCCTGAACTAGAACGAGAGACTACGAATAAGGTTTTCTGACTAAGGAAATACTTAAGGCAGCAAGAGATCGCCAAAGAAGTTATGCGGATTATTGCTGTAAGCCCTTAGAGTTTGGTGTTGGTGATATTGTGAGGTTAAAAGTATCTCCTTGGAAGGGTGTTGTGCATTTCGGTAAGAAAGGCAAGCTAGCACCGAGATACGTAGGACCGTTTGAGATTTATGGAAAGGATTGGACTTTTGGCATATCGGTTGGAATTGCCTGAGGAGTTAAGTAGTGTGCATGATACGTTTCACGTATCTAATTGAAAGAAGTGTTTGGCGGATGCTAGTCTGCACGTGCCATTAGATGAAAGTAAGGGTCGACAAAACTCTTCGTTTTGTCGAGAAACCTGTTGAGATCATGAATCAAGATGTTAAGGGTTTGAAGTGTGGTGGGATAGCGTTGGTAAAGGTATGGTGGGATTCTAAACGTGGTCCTGAGTTACTTGGGAACGTGAGGATCAGATGAAATTTAAGTACCCAAATTTGTTTGCTGATGTGGTTGGTGAAGTAGATCGTTTGTAGTTGGATTCGGATCGTGGAAGTTATATGCAGGATGTTCGTAAATGTTTTAATTAATGTTTGTTTTATGGGTATCTATTATTTGTGAGTGCGTCTTGCGGTTACCATTTGGATTTTCATTTGGTTCGCGGGTATCGTACCTACCTGTGAGAAGTCGTTAGGATTATTGGTGTTATTGATCGGGGAGTGTATCTATTTGCTTGTATTGTTGGAGTGACAGAATGTTTTCTATCGTGTGAATTCGGGTATTTAGTCGGTTCACATTTTTTTTGTGGTTCTTTCTCTGTGGTTTTATGGTGTGGTATTATTCCACTTAAATATCCATAAATTTTCTTTTGTTGTTGTGAGTGGTGACTAGAGTAGTTGAAATCTCGGGACGCGATTTCCCTAAGTGGGGGATGATGTAACAACCGTGGTTTTAACAGCTCAGTTTGATTGATAGTCTTGACTCGGTTGACGTTTGTTTGGTGTGTCCTAGGTGATTGAAGTGATATATGTGTGATATAGATGAGTTTTAGCACTAAATCCCTTTACGTGGTGTTGTTTTTGTGAGTGAGTAATGTTGATATTTGGATATAAGTTCATTTTGATCGCCTTTGTGGTGTAGAAATGACTTGTGTAGTTTGGTGTTTTTGTATTTTTGTGTTTTTGCGTAACGAGTCTTCGTTCATGTAATTGAGCGTTAGTAAGTTACGTGGGGTTTGTTTTTAGGAGTTATATTTCAAAAAGAGTGTGAAATTCTATTTTTGGAAACTTTGTTTTGAAAATGATAATTTTTCCGGTTTGTCGTAAAACCAAGGTTTATCGCGTAAGACGTTAGGTTTCGTTATGGGTTCTAATAAAATATCAAGAGAATAAGGTTTTGAGTGTAATAATTTAATTTAATAAAAAATATAATATATATATATATATATATATATATATATATATATATATATATATATATATATATATATATATATATATATATATATATATATATATACAAAAATTCGGCCAAGGGGTGTTTAAAGGGAAAAAGGAAACAAATTTGAACCAAAATACAATTCTTAGCAATAAGGAATCTTAGTCCAACCCAAACAAGCCCAACCCCCAACCCTTATATCACAAACAAACGACCCTATTCTTCTTTTTGAGGATATTTGGTCGATCAAGGAGGGGAGAAGAACGAAAGAAAAATTAGGGTTTATAATTGTGAAGCAATAATCAAGAATCAAGGTAAAATTGTTTAAACATGTGTTCAATTGTTTGATTATTTATTAGAATTCATGTAATATTAAGTATGATGGATTTAGGGTTTATAAACTTCTGTAAATTAATGATGTTAAACACGTTAGGATCAATTAATGATTATATTATGATGATTGGTGAAGAGAATTGAGCGTAAAACATGCTAGTTATTGAGTTAGGGTTTGGATAGAAAAGTAGTGCTGTAAAGATTCAAAGGTATTTAACAGATGGTGATGCGTTAGATCACGAATTTTTAGTTTAAATTGAAGTTTAATGAAAGAGCTTTCCAAAAAGTCCGGCCACGATTGATTTCAAGGTCGGGAAGTTAGTCTTTTGATTTTTCTTTGATAAGGTGTCAAAGCTGTTAAACCGGGACAAAATTTGGGTAAAAGTTTGATAGTGAATTGTGGGTGAAAAAGTGATATTAAGGTTAGCCCTTCTGGAAAATTTGATTTTTAGGTTATCTTAAACTACCACGAAAAGGATTCGCGATAAAAAGATGTATAAGTAATTTATCTTAATTAAAACTTTTTGGTGTACGTTCAGATCCGAATTTGGATAGTTGACAAGTTTGATTTTCTTATGGGTACTTGTGTGTGTTATTAGACCATGGCCTTCTGGGAATAGCTTGTATGCTTATGAGAGACCATGGTGAATTTTTGGTGTGAGTTGTTGAGCTTTAATTGTTATTATTTCATGTGGGCGAATATACCCTAAAATTCTGCGTTTTCTGATTTTAAAAGTGCAAGGGATTTAGTGAGTATTAGGTTATGGTGATGGTTAGTATGGGGTCTAGGAGATCAATAGTTGGTCATATGAATCTTAGACATCCATCATATGCGTATTACATGGGTTATAGCTTTTAGCTTGGCCATGTGTAATGTGGATTTATTTTTGTGTGTTATAGATTGTGATTTGTTTTTGTGGAAGCTGCAAGGTTTGGGGTGAGTTCATAGTCACATATTTTTACCTTGTTTTAAACTTGGGATGGGAATGATGGTTGTCTTAAATGTTTAGGTTACTATGATTATGTGTGTGTCAAAGAGCTTGGACTTATAATGTCATTGTATGTATACTATGTGTGATGATTTGATTGTGAGATTAGACGTGATTCATTTGGGGACCCATTTGATGCCAATTGTTGTGTGGATATATACGTGATTCTATTAGGAGGATGCTTATCTTGTTGCTCACGCATGCGACATAATTGATGCCAATATGGGATCGGTGGACATGAACCGTCCAAGTGGTTGCCTTTGTGTGTGATTATTGGTTTGCGAATATATGTAGCTTATATGATAGCTATTAATTATTTGTCCAACTATGTTTTATAATCACAGTGAACTGGTTGCCTTGAGTGTGTATGTGTGTCTTAAACCTATGAATCTCACAAACATTATGTTGACGTTTTAAGCATCATTTTCAGGTGAGCTTTCTAAGGATAAGATAGAAGGATGTGATTAGACGAGACCCTAGTTGCATTGGAAGTGGTTTATCATCTATGTTTGGATTTATGAATTGTTTCGAATTTTGTTTTGGTTATTTTATTTTGGGGTATTGTTACAAGACTTTGTGTTTGTACTTTGCTCTATTTTTGTGCATGTAGTTGTTCTCTATATAGATACCAGGTGTTGTGATGATATCCATGAAGTTACACCCTCGCGTTTCCGCCTTGGCGAGGTGTGACAGAAATATAAATAAATGATCAATTAAGTAAACGAACATCAATAATTAGTGGCAAATCTAAAACAAACAAACAAACTTATTGAACATTAATTCATGGGTACCGTGCATAGGATAAAAAAAAACCACCTAAAACACAAACATACAACAGATACCATAAAAAATACTACCTAAACCTAACATAAGATACCTAATTCCGTTTTACTAAGGAAGAAGTTCTTTTAATGGGCATTGAGGTTGGATTCTAACACCTGAATCTGAAGCGCCATTGCCTGATCCATATCACGTTTTTGCATTGCTTTCATCAAACGAACGGTTTTGCACACCACACCACCACATGCTTTTTCAAGTTCACCAATCGCTTGTTCCCTAGCTTTTAAGGTCGTGGTCAATTCGAGGCAAAGTTGTTTCAATGTTTCCTTACGTAGCTTGTCTTTTTGGACTTCCCTACTAAGAAGCCTGGTTACAAAATATGCCATTTTAGACTCTTCATTGCGTGTAGCAGCCATTTTAATTATAATGGAATGTTTTTCTGAGGGTTAGACAAAAGTTTATTTGTATGTTGAAGAACTCTGGTTTATTAATTATCAGTGAGGAAATAAAGTTTAAAGGTTTTTTTGGAATTTGGAACGGTGTTTGATCGAATTATGATTGATAGTTTGATATACAAGAGTTGAATTAAGAATTGGAAGTTATGTCCTTGTGAATCAGGTGGCATCGGAAACATAACCAAGAAGGTAGGTGTGTTAAATGATGGCAAACACAAAATGACTAAAATACCTCGAATTGGAACAGTAATTAACGAGATTTTTTAACAATCGTTAGGCTGAGGTACACAATTTGCAGCAAAAAGTGAATAAGAATGGCAAAACAGAAAAACATGGCAAAACGTGCGAATTCAGGAAACCGCATGGACATTTTTTGCAGTTTACTCCTACATTCAAGATTCAAGTTTTAAAATAACAGATACAGTTTTTATAAGTAGTAGAGATCAGTGGTTCTTGATATACATGAACTGAAAGTAAATTTCTCTTAAACCTATTTACAGTGCTTTTGCATGAACTCGGTATATATTTCTCACAAAACAAAATCCCATCGGCCCACTTTGCTAATCCGTGGACCAAAGGATGTAGGCCTAGGAAATCTTGAAAGAAAGTACTACTACCGGACAACATCAAAAAGCTTAGAGTTCTAAGGACAACTCTTTACTCACCGATTCTACACATACCATTGACCAACATTCATAAACACTCCCAACGGGCTCGAAAATTGCCAACCTTCTATGCTTCTACATGTCTTGCATACCACTTGGTCCGCTTCTAGGATTACTTGAGAACATGGTCCATGATCCACATCACTCTTTTTCGATGTGGATAAAGTAACGAACTAAAAGTTTATGCAAAGCATACAACTTTTGCTATTGATATATCTAAAACAAATTTGTTTAGCATCTCATAAAAAGTGTTGTTCCTTATCAATCTTCTAAGAATATTGTTGCGATTTGTGACCCATAATTTTTTGGACTATAGACGCCTTTTGTCCAATTGTGTTAATAAAATGTAGATGCCTTGTATGGCTCACCAATACTACGATTTAAAAATTTGTAGATTAACATTGTTTCTAAATAATCGTGACGGAGTGGTGGAGAAAATATACGCGGGTTATTTATACTACAAATAAGCACTTTTAAATGCAAAATGAACTGATCTAGAAATTGAGTGTAGGTTAATGGCAAAGGAATGAAGGGGTTCAAAAACGTTTTTATTCCACAAAATAAATTAAGACTCTTTCAAGGGCACATATCTATTATAATAAAACGTAGTTCAAAGTGAATTCAACGGTTTATACAGTAAATTCTAATGAAGCACATAGTAGTTTTTATCACAAAAGAAAATGAAAGCGTTTAGCTTTTATTCGAGTCATTTATGTACATGATCATTATAGTTAGTCTAGTTAATTGTTACACAAAAAGGTGAATTCCTTGGGCTATAACAAGGCATTTAAGTATATTAATTAACAATATTTATTTCAGAAAATCAACTTTTTTTACAAAGGTTTATATAATAACACATCATTAATTTTTAAACCTTTTGATAGTATAAACCTACATTTACTACAATATAAACTTTTAAAACTTCATAAAATGTCTTATATAACAAATGCATTAAATATATTGAATTTATAAAGAGGTTCAAGAATTATGACCTCTTCATGCCACACAGACATGAAATGAGCATCCAATATGGTTGAAATAAATATAAACCTTTTCATATTTTTTAGACTTTTTCATAAACCCACCATAATGGATCTCATACATGAATGTTAATAGACGCAATAAGTTGGCAGGAAATCAAATAGGCAAAAATTAGTAGCAATAATAATTATGGTTGAAACCAAGTTGATGACATCACTTACCCAAAACTCAAAAACTAGATATAATATCTAAGCATCCCGCATTAACTTAAAGCCTTAAACTTACACACGATGCTTCCGCGGCAATGCGCAGGCATCCAAATCCTTATCTATAACAATTTTGACTCTTAGGGTCCGTTTGGTTTATGGGTTTCATGGGAATTGAATAATAGAAAGTAAATTTTGTGTGTTTGGTTGTTATAGTGGGCACACAAATTAGGAATCAAACTATGAAACTATGATAGATCTCATTCCTATTAATATTGGGTGGTATCATGGGATTTGATATTTATTTTTGGTCTTTTTCTAATATTAGTGGACCCCACATTCATCAACATCTCACATTCTTTTTATTTATATCAATCAAATTTATATATGAATTTCTAAAATAATAATTATCTATTTTATAATATATTTTCTCTCTCTTAAATCAAATCTAAATTCAAATCCTAAACCAAATCCGAATCTGAATCCTAAACCCATCTACAAACTAAACGCACCCTTATTATTTACTACTTTAGTTACATCTAACAATTGTCAATAAATTATCAGTATAAATGTTTTATAGCCAAAAGATACGTGTAGAACCAAGTTTTACCATCGAACCAATCAAACAATCTCAGCCACTAATTTTTTTTTATCAATATATAAAAATAAACTTTCACCATTTTTTAAAAAATTAAATATCTCGCAAACCATAAATCGTTACGCGAAAAAAAAATACCATCGCGACGAGAATTAAAATATCTTTCTATAGATATGCATTGTTATATACTTTCGACGAACTTTTTTTTTCGACGAACTTCTTTTTTTTCAAAATTTCCGCCCAGAAAAATCATATATGATTTGTAAAAATCATATGTGATTCGTTAAAATCAAATCATATATGATTTTTTTACAAATCATATATGATTCGTAATTACGAATCATATATGATTTTTACAAATCATATATGATTCATAAGAATCATATGTGATTTGTAAAAATCAAATCATATGTGATTTTTGCGAATCATATATGATTTTTCTGGGCGGAAATTTTGTTAAAAAAAGTTCGTCGAAAAAAAAATTCGTCGAAAGTATATAACAATGCATATTTATAGAAAGATGATTTAATTATCGTCGCGATGGTATTTTTTTTTAGCTTGAAGATTTACCGTTTGCAAGATATGTTGTTTTGAAAAAAAAAAATGTAAAATATAAATGGGTAGCTATGATTGGTTGATAGGTTATATGACATGTATGAGTTCTTCATGAATCTCAACTCATGTTTTATATTATAATGAGGTTGGCTAGATCGAGCTCCACTCGTCTCGGGCTATATCATTAAGCTCGAGCTCAAGTTGATAGTTATTTGAAAAACTAAATGTCGGCTCGTTTACAAATATTCTTTTTTCTACAAGAAAGTCAATAACATTAAAAAAAATAATAATAAAAATAAAATAAAATAAAAAAAAAAAAAAAAAAAAAAAAAAAAAAAAAAAAAAAATTTGTTTTAAGGTAAGCCTACGAGTTTCATAGAAAAAAAGGATATCATAGTTAGTGTTTGGAGGAGGTCAAGGGACATAACTCGAAGTTCTTACTCGGTTGACATTAAAAACAAGACATGACTGTATATATGTTGTTGTGATATGTATCAAATAAATTGAACAACTACATGTACAAAGAGTTTTCCCGTATTACAAAGAAAATACATAAACAAATCGTCCACTTTATTTGGATATAATCGCGTGAACATTTTAGTTATTTCATGTTTATTTTGAACAACTTTATGTACAAGAAGTCTAAAGTCCCTGAATGAATTAAATAAAACTAAATTGGATCTGTAATCAGGATAACTTAAACCTCTCGGCAGCACCCCTCTATGCCGAAAAAGCAAGAGTAACTTCCCACATTGATGGCCTAGAGTTCGGGCTATTTTGAAGGCATAAGAATGCAACCTGAACAAGTAAATTCACCTGTTCACCAATCTGGTCCACTGGTGAAGGCAAGCGTTGGTCCAGGATTTTAGTCAGAGGTGTGTCTATCATGTCACTTGAGGATGTGAGGAAATCTCCCGGATGCTTTCCCATTAAAATTTCCAACGTTAATACCCCAAAGCTGTAGACATCACATTTCTCTGTCACTTCCATTGTGTATGCAAGTTCTGAAAAATAAAAACTTAACATTTAGTAAATAGAATCTTTCACAAGATTGATTTAGAGTTTTAGACTTATATAACTTATTCATTCTTATTGTTGAGTACCTGGAGCAACGTAACCGTATGTTCCAGCAAAAGACATCCAGTTGGATGAGTCTTCCTTTAAAAGCCTTGCCGTGCCAAAATCAGATACATGAGCAACCCAGTCCGAATCCAATAAAATATTGCTGCTTGACAAGTCCCTGTGGATAATTGGTTGTGAACAATCATGGTGCATATAACATAACGCATTTGCAATGCCCGTCACCGCCAATACCCTTTTTTCCCAATCAAATTCAACTGCCTGTTTCACGTCATTCAGTACTTTCCATATGCTCCCTCTTGCCAAAAACTCATATACCAAAAATGAGTGTCGTGGATGTGAACAAAATCCATATAGCTTCACAATGTTTTGATGTCGAATTTTGGTCAATGCTTGGATCTCATTTTCAAAACTCTTTTGATTATGCTTCTCATCATCTTTGGGTACATTGAACTTCTTCACGGCAAAAACTTCTGATAGCAATTCTGCTTTATAAACAGTTCCGTATCCACCAACCCCAATAATATGCTTGGAGTCAAAGTCCTCTAAAGCTTCAATGATGCTCGCATAGGCCATTTTCCCATCATAGCTACATATGGTAAAAGTGTTTGCCTCCGTATATTGATTCTTATTGTTTTTTCGTCTTCTTTTATGGATATACAAGAATATGGAAACTACAAAAATAATGAGCAACATGCTTCCCAATGTAGGAAGTATGATTAGAATCAGCATAGGAACCTTCTTTTCATTAGCTTGATCTGTTTGTTGGTTAGGACAGTCGAGCCCTGTGTTATCTCCACATAACAGCTTGTTATTTCTTAGTGCCTCCATTGGAGCCTGTTTGAATGCTCGCATGTTTGGAAGTGGTCCCTCTAGCTGATTGAAAGATACATCCACTGTGGTTAAACTTAACATTCCTGTGAAACTTGAGGGAATAGATCCCGTTAGGTTATTGTGAGAGACGTTCAGCATTTGCACATCAGTTAGATCACCAAACTGTGGCGGCAACTCCCCAATCAAGTTATTGTCACTAAGGTCTAGGGATTCTAACTTGTCCAACTTAGAAATATGCACTGGAATAACTCCCTCAAATTTGTTGCTGCTTATATTCAGACTCCTTAACTTATAACAGTCTCCTAATCTTTCTTCAATCGTGCCACTAAGTGAATTTTGTGCCAAATTAAGTTCTTCTAAGCTGTACAAATTTCCCACTTCTGAAGGAATTGTACCTGATAGCTTATTGTCGTCCAAGTACAACTTCATCAATGAGCCTAATCTTCCAAGAGCGCTGGGGATTTCACCAATTAAGTTATTTGATGAGAGATGAAGCTCAGTTAATCTTTCAGCTCGGCCTAGCTCTACAGATATATTTCCTGACAAATAGTTGTTTGATAATTGTAGGCTAGTTAAATTAGGACAAAATGCCCAATTACTAGATACCTCACCATACAATTTATTGTTCCTCAAATTCATAAAATCCAAGTGCGGATAGGAACCAAAATCTTTGGAAATGTTTCCAGTCAGTTGGTTGTTTTGAAGGCGAACTCTTAATAAGCTGGTGCAATTTTTCAAGCTCTTTGGTATAGGGCCTGTGAAGTTATTATTGCAGGCACACAATTGAGTGAGACGTCCGGAAACACATATATTATGTGGTAAATGACCCGAGAGTGTGTTGTTACTTACTGCATACACTTCCATCTTACTTAGATTCATATCTTGAGGAAGGAAACCTGTAAGATTATTCATGAACAATCTCAATCTAACAAGAGCTGATCTCTTTCCTAATTCCGGTGGTATGACTCCACTCAATTTGTTTTTACCCAAATCCAACTGTTCAAGCTGAGTGTAGTTTGTGAAATAACTTGGAATAGAGCCAGATATATTGTTATCACCTATATCCAGCGTTCTTATTCTAGTAAAATTTCTAAATGATTCTGGAATGGTGCCGTTTAATAGATTCTTGCTTAACTTGAGATCTATGAGGTTGCGAGCATCACCAATTTCAGATGGAATTGAACCAAAAAGAGAATTATTGTACAATATAAGATAGCGGAGATTGGTTAGATTTCCTATAGAAGGAGGTATGAGTCCCACAAGATTATTAGAAGATAGATCAAGGAATTCGACTGAATTCAGTGTCCCGATTTCTTGAGGGAAGGGTCCTGTAAATACATTCAGAGGAAGAAAAAAGAATGTCATAAGTCAAAATAAGCAAATTTAAGTTTGTGAAGTTAGCTAAGCTAGAACTGTCTATGGTATTTGAACGAAGCATAAGTTTGCAATTAGCTTTAATAAAACAAAGGGTAGGAGAGAAGTTTTAATTTTGGTTCCAAAGTAACGAAACACAATAACAGTATAAATAGCCTTTAGGCTATGCATTTAGAAGTAAATTAATCATAATCAGGAGCATAGTCAAAATAGCAGATATTCACAGGCAATTCTCTAATATCTGAACGCTGAAAGCTAATGTATTTACTGTATGAAAATAGTATAAGTAAATAAGCAATCCTAAACACCTATGCAGTGCTGGAAACTAGAATATGGAGGTATGGAGTGTACACCTATTAAGTCACTTAACCTCCCTTACTCAAATAGTGGTGTTGTAGAAATTTGGTAGCTGATGAGTTGAGTGAGTTACTCATCAGGCTGATAAGTTCAGTGATTAGACTCTAAACGACCTCATCAGGGAGTAGTCTCATCAGAGGTTTCAACTCCTTGAGTGAGAAAGCTCATCAATGAGAGAACTCATCAGTGAGCATACTCAGGGAGCAAGCTCGGTCAGTGAAAAGCTCATCAGCTATTGCTGGAACTAATTTACCACTAACTTGTAACAGTTTCAACCTATTCAAGGGCCACTTTAATACTCAATTGGTCTTGTAACCACTATTGCTATGATGGAGGAACATTTTGATGTGATTAATTGGCCGATTAATTCTTATAATTCAATTGAATGGGGTTCTTCTCTATATAGAGAAGCAAAGTTGCACGAGAAAAAACACACTGAAACATAAACACTTAAAATCGAAAGGGTTCTTGTATTTGTGCTTAAATCAACAACATAAACACTATGAATTATCCCAAAGAGATATTTGTGTAACTTAGGAAAATTGGCTCAAATAGTTTCTTTTGGAAAGTAATCTTGATTCATTGTTATATTCGGTGTGATTATCTTTACCCTAGTGATTTGAACACCCCAGCAATCAAAAGAAACTATTTTGTGATAATGAATGGCAGCTACAATGAAGCATATGGCAGCTAATTTCTCCAAACTGGATAAATTTGAAGGAATGAATTTAGAGAGATGGCAAAAGAAGTTGCACTTCTTTCTTTCCTATATTAGTGTGGTCTATGTTATTAGCACACCAATAGAAGATGGTGGTGATGATGCTACCGTAGAACACATCAGATTGAGGAGCAAATGGGAGAACGATAACTATGTGTGTCGTAGGTTTATCCTCAATGGTATGTCAGACAGAGGAGCAAATGGGAGAACGATGACTATGTGTGTCGTGGGTTTATCCTCAATGTTATGTCTAAGTAAATGTCAGAAGATGCTTCTAGTAAAACGTTCCTAGTGAGTAATTTTAATATTACAAGATGGTCTATTCTAGACCCTTCATGGAACAATAAATTGAACTTCTTCGTATACTTGGCCAATTTATACAGCAGAAAATGAATATAGAAGAGGATATTTTAGTCTCTAGTGTCATTGATAAACTCCATCATTCTTGGAAAAAAATCAACCATACTTTGAAACATATGAAATAGAAGTTAATTCTTGTTGAGTTGTGCAGTCATTTACGTCTTGAGGGATTACTCAGGGCGCAGGAAAGTGACAAGCCAAAGAACAACAATGTTGTTGGTATGTATGTTGTCAATATGGTGGAACATAATAACTTCACCAGGTACAATGACAATAAGAGCAAATGCAAACATCATGATAACAACAAGGCTAATCCCAACAAGATGTCTAAATTGACTTGTTGGAAATGTGGTAAAACTGGACACACGAAATGGAAATATAGAGGTGTTAATATTGGTTATAAGAATACCAATGGATCTTGCACAAGCAGTTGAGGGAATAGTTCTGACAACCAAAACCTAAAAGGTCGGTATATATATAATATCTATTTTCATATTATTATGTCTCATTTATATCTCTAGGGCTTATTTTATGCAGGATGATGATGTTGTATGGTGGGTTGACTCTGGTGCTAGTAGCCATGTATGCAAGGCTAGATGTTGGTTCAAGAATTACGAGTCATGGAACGATGGATCAATTCTTCAGATGGGAATTGAGTCAACAACTCTTGTGCATAGACGTGGAAGTGTGGATTTAAGTTAAGTTATGGAAATATTGTATCTCTATTTAGTGTTTCGAATAATTATGGTTACTCATGAAAATGTTAATTCTGCCTTTATGTCTTCTTCTAATAAGAATGATTCATCTATTTCGCATGCTAGACTAGGCCATGTACACTTTAAAATAATGCAAGATATGTCTTAATATAGACTTGTAATAGCTTTTCATATGAAAATGAAAAGTGTAAAACATGTATGTTTACTAAAATTACTAAGCAACCTTTCCAAAATGTAAAATGTAAAACTTGAATTTTGGAGTTAATGCATAGTGATTTATGTGAGTTGCATGCAATCCTACTTTGGGGAACAAGAAAGTGACTTTTATTAATGATGCTTCTAGGTTTTGTTATGTTTATTTGTTACATAGCAAGGAAGAAGCATTATATTAATTTAAAGTACATAAAAATGAAATAGAATTCTGACAAGAAGCCTTAATAACAAGACTTAGGGGATGTGAATATATGGATGTATTATACTTTCAATAGGTGGGAATTATCCATGAGACTACGACTCCATATACACCACAACAATATGGCATATCAAAGAGGAAGAATAGGGTCCCCCCAAAAAAATGTTCTTCTATGTTATCCTATTCAGGGTTAAGTGAAGGGTTTTGGGGTGAAGCTATGTTAATAGCTTGTCATTGCTTAATAGGGGTTCCTAACAAAAGGAATAAGATTACTGCTTATGACATTTGCACTAAAAGAAAGCTAAACTTGAATTATCTTTGTGTTTGGGGTTATAGGGTTGTTGTAAGATTTCCTTATCCAAATATGAAAACTAATGAATTTGTTTCAATTTACTCTATAATTGAATCAAAGAATGCTATTGTTCATGAGAATCGCTTCTCATTTACACCTACACCAAATCATATGGCTCCAAGTACAAATGCAAATGACAAGGATAATAATGAAAAAGTATCCAAAAATATTGCCGCTTAGCAACATGAGCTTCGAAAAAGTAAAAGAAATAGGAAACCAAAATCATTTGGACCAAAAATTTAAGTATGCTTAATTGAAGGATCAAAGGATGAGGTATCTGACCAACACTCCAATTGGTTTAATGTTGAGGATGATCCTAAATATTTGATGAAGAAATGAAGTCTTAGGATGTTGCTTTCTACAAAGAAGCAATCAATGATGACATGGATTCCGTCATGAGCAGCAACACTTGGGTGTTGGCTGATCTACCAGCTGGTTGCAAATAGATCTTCAAAAGAAAGATGAAAGTGTATGGAACTATTGAAATGTTCAAGGCTAGATTGGTCATTAAAGGCTTTAGAAAAAAATTTAAGGATAGACTACTTTGATCATATGCTCGAGTGGCTCGTATCTCAACCATTAGATCATTGATTACCTTAGCGCAATTCACCATCTATTTATTCATTAGATAGATCTCAAGACAACATTCTTGAATGGTGAATTGGATTAGGAGGTTTATATGAACCACCAAAGCAATGACATCAAAAGTTGATGAAGTGGTATTGTCTAGTGATTATCATCTAAACCGATCTGAAAAATGTGTATATAGCAAAATTGATGAATCTGGTAAAGGAGTCATAATTTGCCTATATGTTGATGACATGCTGATCTTTGAGACTAACCAGTGTCAAGTTGACTTAACAAATGAATTTTTGTCATATAAGTTCTCCATGAAAGACATGGGGAGGCTGATGTTATCCTTGATATAAGGGTCAAACATGAAAGCAAGAGAATTCATATCTCCCAGTCTCATTATATTAAGAAAGTGTTGAAGAAGTTTAATCACTTTGATTGTACTCTAGTGAGTACTCCTCTGGATCCAAGTGAGAAGTTCTTGCCTTATAAAGATACAGTTGTATCTCAACTTGAGTATTTGATGAACTCAAATAACTACATTTTATTGTCATCATTTATCTTATTTATTTGACTTGTCTTATTATATTATTCATGAGAATCGATACTTAATCATTTACTTTAGTAATTCTCAAGTAAAAACAAGCAATTTGTGAAACTTAACGATTTTGGACGAAATATGGAGCAAAACTAGCAAGATGTCAAAAGTCTACTTGAACCCAGAAGATGCCCCGTATCTCTCTCAACAGATACGCCGCAATATCATACTTAGATGAATTCGAAGACCATTGCCTGATTTTGAAGAATGCGCCGCATGCAATTATAGCATGCGCCGCATATGCAACTTTGGTCAACGAAGAAGGTCAAGCTTGTTCTACTCCAGATACGCCGCATCATATTTCTGACATACGGCGTATCACTTTCACTTCACCAGATGTAATCCAAGACGCTAAAGGACATGCGCCGCATACAAGAACCAAGTTACGCCGCATCTAAAGGCGGTGTACTAATATTCCAAAATATATTAATCTTGAACCCCACGCGAAGTTAAGTTAATGCGCCGCATCTCGCTATTCTATGCATTGTATCTTACCCTCAGACAGAAAGTATAAATACCCCAAGGACAGACGAATTTTAGAGAGGAGATACCAAGAGCAAAACCCTAAGAGACGAATTCAGTCAAAGAAGCTTCAGAAGACACACACCAAACAAAGATATTATAGCTGTAAGAAGGTTCTGCATGATTTAATTCATTAAGTAGTTTTATTTTATTGTAATAGTAAGCTTTAATTCATCAGGTGTGATGGGCTTGTGATATGTGACTACGGAACATCGTACACTCCCCTTAATATTGCTTTCCCATTAATTAAAGTTTATATGTTGATGTCTTTGGTGACTTATATTAGTGCTTTGATAACCTCTGTGTTTAGCTGAGCCCGTGGACTACCATATCTGCCCCTCGCCTATTTAATATAACATCTTTAGATAAGTAGGATAGGCATAAGTGATCATTAAGGGTTTACTCGCCGATATACTCGATCCAATGAGAAAGACCAGATCATAATACATTTCATATAAAACTAGCAATAAAATAAGTGACAAGCTACTTAGTTATCAGGACAGGTCTTCTTGTCTTTATTATCTATCTGTGTACGTGTTGCTATTTGCTGAATCGTTCTCATTAGTTTAATTTACTATTTAATAAAACCAAATTTGTGCTAGTCTCTCAGACTAAACCCCCTTGCGTTAGATTAGATTGTAAAACTAACTTAAAATATTAAAATACTGATAGACAAATTAAGGTTTTCATTCCACTCTTAGTGATCGACACTCTGCTTACCACTATATACATATTGGTCAGATACACTGTCCGTTAGAGTGTGTATTATAGGATAAATCGGCTAAATATAAATTTAAAACTTTGAAATAGGCAATTACCCCTATACTGCATATGACACAACACGCACATCAAAGTTTTTGGCGCCGATGCCGGGGAGTGAATTGTTAAAACTTGTTTATCTATTAGTATTTTAATTAGGTTTTCTAACTTTTTGTTTTTTTAGTTTTTTTAGATTTTATTTTCACTAACCCTGTGTTTGTTTGTTTGCATTCATTGTATATTTTGCATATTTTATGTTTTTGTGTATTTGTTTGTTTTGTGTGTTTTTCTTTGTTTTCTGCATTAACTGCTTTCGTTGTATTCTGCTGATACAAACGATACGACGCATTTGTTTTTTTCAGATGCGGCGTATGGCGTTTTAATTTTTCAAATACAGCGCATTTAATTATTCGTGTACGGCGCATCTATTTTTTTTAGATACGACGTATTTTGTTTTTAATCAGAAAATTTTTAAACCCTAACGAAGATACGACGCATCTGTTTTACAGATACGCCGTATTTAAACTTTTTATTAAAAACAGTTTTCGAATTAATTAAAAAGGAAGCGACGCATCGATTTTTGTCGATACGGCACATCTATCTGAATAAAAAATCTTTTATTTTGAAACGTAACAAAGATATGACACATTAGTTTTTGCTAATACGGCGCATCTTATTTTTATAAATATAATTGATTTATTGATTATTAAAACATGCGGCGCATTTAATTTATTAATTGCGGCGTATTGATTTTCTAAATAAAAGTCTGATTTATTTTTTTCGGTTAAGATACGGCGCATCCTATTATTAGGATACGGTGCATCGTCAGCAGATATCAGAAACTTTTATACTGCGCATCGTCAGCAGATATCAGAAACTTTTATTTTACTTTGTTTCACTCTTCTTTTCCACTAGTAAGTTTTATTTTCAGAATAAATGGATGACTCAAGCATCACTATGGAAGATTACATTCTGAACCTAACCGGAGAAGCATGTAGGAATGATCAAATCTTCGATAATTGGAAACTAGCAGTAAAAGGTAAGACTAGAAGAAAACTCAATGCAGGT
The DNA here is from genome assembly GCA_030686995.1 of Artemisia argyi. Lineage (NCBI taxonomy): Eukaryota > Viridiplantae > Streptophyta > Magnoliopsida > Asterales > Asteraceae > Artemisia > Artemisia argyi. The sequence continues at coordinate 101,478,526 of CM060683.1, forward strand.
AACATTGAGTGTCTTTAATTCTTTGAAATCAAATTTCCAGCTATCATATATGATGATTCACTCTGCTGTAAGGAGAGTCCTTTACAAAACTCTTCCCAAATATTTGATGATAAAAGTGAATTATTTTTACCCAATACTGATTATTGCACATACATGTCTGAAAAGAAAATTTTTAAGAAACGGTTTGCTAAAAAGGAGAAGTTTGATATATTAAAAATTGATACAAACCTCTTTTCTTGTGAATTACCTAAATTTGAAAACACCGAAATCCACAACGAAAGTCATAATTTCGGTAAAGATTACTCAGGCATTAGTCTATGCAATACATCATCTCTTGATTATAATCTAAATTTTGATAAGCTTAAAAATTTATTTGTTTCTAACCATGGAGTAAATTATTATTCACTAAACAATGAGATTATGATTTACATTCAAACGATTGTACCTTTTACTCTTAGGTTGAATTTACATATAACGTATGGTATACCGTTTAACCCTAAGTTGGTGCATAAGGAAAAAGTGTTGCGGAGGCCAAGGTACGTTCCTTATTTAAATTTTGTTCACTGGCACAACAATATGGCGCATCTCAATATTCTAAGCGCCGTATCTTTGAATTATGAAAACTTATTGACAGACAACGAATTTAGATAAATACGGCGCTTCAAAATTATGCAATGCACCACATCGAATTTACCCTATATAAACAGAGAGGATGCGCCGGATTTCGATTTTATTACCAAATATTTATACACAGTAAACGTGCATCCCTCGATTAATTTTCCAAAAAATTCAATCAAGATCATTGAATCGTTTTCCAGGGTCAATTACTTGCTAAATTGAGGTACTAATCGCACCTGTAAGTGGTTCGTATGGCCACATAAGTTTTCCCTATGCGGCGGATTGAATATTTTTTTTCCTAAAAATTATTCTTGTCCTTTACACCATATCTCAACTTTTAGATACGGCGTAAAGTCATTTATCAATATGGCACATTATTACTAATTGTTGCATACTTCGCATTTTCATTAAAAGATACGCATCAGCCTATGAAATATGCCGTATCACACAACTTTTAGAGAGATTACTAATATTCTTTGTTTTTCAGAATGGAATCACCCGTTGCAGCACGAAGACATGCGTGGCTACATTTTGAGTTAATGGGGTTGACTAAAGGTGCTGAGGATGATTACCTCATGAGACTAAGGAGATTTTACCAAAAGAATGTATTTAGTGTGCCCGTTCTAGACTTTGCGAGTGTAGGGCAAGTAGATGGAGGAAATGCTTCAGCTAGACTGCATGATAGGGTTTAAACAAATGACAATGATGCGAAGAAGGATTCTAAAAAGGTATACTCAATTTGGGACCGGAATATGTCCGTGACGAAGTTATTAGCAAATATATCACGCATGGACATGTGGGGATTAATGATACCAAATAAGAGCTGAACGTGAGTCTAACTTGAAGACTCTGAAATAAAAATAAAAAAAAGTGCTCACCGGGATCTGTGTCGAGTCTGTCAGATCTACAGTAGCTGCGGCGTATCTCATCTTATAGCTGCGGCGTATCAACTGAACAGATCATATCTTTTATTTTTTGCATTTTATTTTATTTTCAAACTTTAAAACATTTTGTCAGTTTTTTTAATGCGGCGCATCCCTGGTTAAGGATGCGACGCATCTGATTTTCTGATTCATACTTATTCCAGGCTCGATACGGCGCATCTCATCCTATAGATGCGGCGTATTGACTGACCTGATGATTTTTAGATTTTTAATTTTAATTTTTAGGTTTTGTTTTCGCTAAATACTAATGAATTACGTGCAAGTAGTTACTTTCTTAATACAGGTGTGTTATTTAAATAAGGGTATATATACATTTATGTACTTTCTGTGGAGACGTCATTCATGGATGCTTGAACGCTTTTTCGCCCACAAGAAAGTAGATTCTGCTTACAAACGCATAATGGAGGATCATACCGAGCAAATCTCAGGGGAGTTTCCCGTTCTAATTCTTTTTATTTCCTTGTTTTAAATCTTTATTAGAAACAACGAGGACGTTGTTCAACTTAAGTGGGAGGATGGAGAATTAGAACGCTTACTTGTCCTAAAATTATAAAATTATGCTTAATCTGTACTTAATATATCAGAATCAATTTTTTTAGCATATTTTTGTTTAATCTAAGTTACATAACCGCACACATAACTTTATTTGCTAAAAAAATTTTTTGTGCGTGTGACTAATAAACTTTAGAACTTGGCTCGCATACTATTTGAATCCACCATAATGATCATAATTGTAATAGGAATGACTTTTCTAACTCAGTAAATTTCTAGGATTACACCAAATAGCCTAAATATGTTATCTTTATTAGCTAACTATACTGGGTAGTTAACCCCCGTGTAAAACCCTTTGTTACTCTCATTTTTAGAGTAAGATACCCCTAGAAAAACTCTCAGAACCATTCCTTTCGTTTTATACACCTTTGTTAATTGTTTCGTTACACCTTAAACCTTAGCCTACCCTATAGATTAATATCCGTGGTTAGTTGCTTTAAGGCAAAGTGTGTTTCCTTGCATTACATGTGTTCGTGTGCGTAAATTCATTATATTTGGTTAGGTCGGGAAATTGCACAATGCAATGGAGAAAGTACATATTGTATAATTTTCTGTGTCGTGTTATTTTTCGTGTGTTTACTACTTTCACTATTATCGTTATATCTGAAGTTATGAAAAGTATGGAAAAATTTTATCCAGAACTATCGTTATAAGTGATGTGGTGAAATTTTACACATCGTAGTATATGTTGATGTAAAAAAAATAATAAAAAAATTGAGAAAAGAAAAAGAAAGAAGGAAGTTGGAAGTTTGTTAAACCAACTATTGTAAAGTTTTGTACTAAGTGGTTGATATCGCCACTATTTGTTGTTGTATTATATTTATGGATTGATTGGGAGTTGAACGTTATGGGAACGCCAACTAAGGTTTATTCTTTGATTAAAAGTTTATTGAGTATAACTTGTGTCTACCTAAAGCGTGAGTTACAAGTGTCAAAAGCATGACTTATTCGATGATATGAGTCTTATTCATGGGATAGTTGGGAAAGTGATTAACCACACTAGGATTTAATCTATCTGTTTGTTTATTTTTATTTTAAACCCGTTCTTATATCCTAAATGTTATCCCTACCCTACCGTATTGTTGTATTCGTTGTTAGCTTTCGAGCATCCATATATAATGATGGCCAAGTAAGAATATTAAATGTGTAAATAAGGTAGTGACCATTTGAGTATTAGATTAATTGACTAACGTGCCAGCGATCTAGTTTATGAATTGGTGACCATCCGAGTTTAAGATTGATTAAATGATGCACCAGCGATCTGGTGTGCAACTTGGTGACCATCTGTTATGAAAGTAACGCGCCAGCGATCCAAGGAACACATTAGTGACCATCCATCATTTGAAAGGTCAAGAACTTGCGCCAACGATCCATGAAGTATACTAGTGACCATCCGTTAGCTGAAGCGTCGAGGACTTGTGCTAGCGATCTACTAAGTTTATGCAGGAGATGTTTGAACGAAACTAGGTTTAACCCTTAAACCTCACAAACCCTTTTTACCGCTTTAGACATTTTATTCCTTAGCTTTAGTGGAGGAGATGTGTATGATTGCCAAGCCTATGATAAAATATTCGTCACAACTAAACAATGAGATGATTAGATCGTTCTTAAATTAAAATTTTTACATTTGTTTCTAACTCGTTAAGTGTTTGGTTGTGTGATTATGATAAAACGAATACGTGCTTAATGATAAAAATAAATCCTAATACCTTTTAGGATACATTTTCATAATTTATAATCTAGAGTTTACTTGGGGACAAGTAAAGTTCAAGTGGGGGGATATTTGATAAACTCAAATAACTACATTTTATTGTCATCATTTATCTTATTTATTTGACTTCTTTTATTATATTATTCATGAGAACCGATACTTAATAATTTACTTTAGTAATTGTCAGGTAAAAACAAGCAATTGGTGAAACTTAACGATTTTGGACGAAATATGGAGCAAAACTAGCAAGATGTCAAAAGTCTACTGGAACCAGAAGATACGCCGTATGTCTATCAATAGATACGCCGCAATATCATACTTAGATGAATTCGAAGACAATTGCCTGATTTTGAAGAATGTGCCGCATGCAATTATAGCATGCGCCGCATATGAAACTTTGGTCAACGAAGAAGGTCAAGCATGTTCTACTCCATATACACCGCATCATATTTCTGACATACGGCGTATCACTATCAAGACTTCACCAGATGTAATCCAAGACGCTAAAGGACATGCGCCGCATACAAGAACCAAGTTACGCCGCATCTAAAGGCGGTGTACGAATATTCCAGAATATATTAATCTTGGACCCCACATGAAGTTAAGTTAATGCGCCGCATCTCGCTATTCTATGCGCTGCATCTTACCCTCAGATAGAAAGTATAAATACCCCAAGGACAGACGAATTTTAAAGAGGAGATACCAAGAGCAAAACCCTAAGAGACAAATTCAGTCAAAGAAGCTTCACAAGACACACTCCAAACAAAGATATTAGAGCTGTAAGAAGGTCATGCATGTATTTAATTCATTAAGTAGTTTTATTTTATTGTAATATTAAGCTTTAATTCATCAGGATTGATGGGCTTGTGATATGTGACTACGAAACATCGTACACTCCCCTTAATATTGCTTTCCCATTAATTAAAGTTTATATGTTGATGTCTTTGGTGACTTATATTAGTGCTTTGATAACCTCTGTGTCTAGCTGAGCCTGTGGACTACCATATCTGCCCCTCGCCTATTTAATCTAACGTATTTAGATAAGTAGGATAGGCATAAGTGTTCATTATGGGTTTACTCGCCGATATACTCGATCCAACGAGAAAGACCAGATTATAATAAACTTCATATAAAACTAGCAATAAAATAAGTGACAAGCTACTTAATTATCAGGACAGGTCTTCTTATAGTCTCTATTATCTATCTGTGTACGTGTTGCTATTTGCTGAATCGTTCTCATTAGTTTAATTTACTATTTAATAAAACCAAATTTGTGCTAGTATCTCAGACTAAACCCCCTTGCGTTAGATTAGATTGTATAACTAACTTAGAATATTAAAATAATGATAGACAAATTAAGGTTTTCGTTCCACTCTTAGTGATCGACACTCTTCTTACCACTATGTACATATTGATCGGATACAGTGTCCGTTAGAGTGTGTGTTATAGGATAATTCGGCTAAATATAAATTTAAAACTTTGAAATAGGCAATTACTCCTATACTGCGTATGACACAACACGCACATCAGTATTCCATAGTAATTAGCTGCTTAGTGTATGCCATGACTTGTATAATGCTTGATATTGCATTTGTTGTTGGGAAAATTGAGTAGATACACTAGTAATCCTAGTACTCATCACTAGCAAGCAATTGGGTGGGTATTGAAGTATTTTAAGAAAACTATGGATTATAGTTAATCCTATATTGGATTTCCTTCAGTTTTGGAAGGATACACTTATGCAAGCTCGATCAGAAACCTTAAGATAATTCTTCGACAATTGGCTGGGTTTTCTTGCTTGAGGGAGGTATAATCTCATGGGCTTCAAAGAAGCAAACTTGCATTACTAGATAAACAATGGAATTTGAATTGTGGCTTTAGGTGTTGTTGGTAAAGAAGTTGAATGGCTAAGAAACCTGATTCTTGATATTCCATTGTGGCTTAAACATATAGCACCCATTTCTATCCATTTTGATAGTGTTGCTATATTGGCAAAGGCTTAGAGCCAAATGTACAATGGAAAGTCAAGACACTTATGTGTCCGACATACCATGATCAACTTATCTTAAATGGGATGATTTCTATAGAGTTTGTAAGATCACAAGTTGGCTGATCGCTTGACTAACGGTTTGGCTAGAGACTTGGTTATAAAGTCGGCTAATGGGATGGGTTTAAAGTCCACTTTAGTCTCTGACTGCTATACACTCAATTCCCTCCTAATGAAAATTTGAAGCTAAATTCAATGTAGAAAGCTTAATAATAAAAAACTAGAGCACATGAATTTACATATCATCACAAGGTATGTGCTTAAATCTGCTGATGGTTAGGTTGAAGTATAAATTCTTAATAGCTCCTTTGTAAAATTGCAAGATCGGGTGCATGAATGAAATAGACTACCTATGTAAATGTGAAGTTTCTCCCTTTCAAGCTAGCTTTGTACTTTTTGCTCTGGTTACATTCATGAATGGATATGGACACATGGCTTGTATGTATGTATGTATGTATGTATGTATGTATGTATGTATGTATGTATGTATGTATGTATGTATGTATGTATGTTATTTTTAGTTATTGGAATGGGTTGAAGGGTTCAATTCTTAAAACACCCTAATTCTCGGATATTTGGAATGTGTAATGTACAAAAAGAGAAATTCAATATTCAAGATATTTTCATTTATCAATAAGTTTTATTTTATATTTTAATCTCATTTAATGGAATTATACTAAATTTGAGAGGATTGTTGGAAATTTAGTGCAATTAAGGGTTCATATTATACTTGAAAATGGGTTTGGAGGTATGGGATGTAAACCAATTAAGTCTCTGAAACTCCCGAACTCAAATAGTGGTGTTGTAGAAATTAGGTAGCTGATGAGTTCACTAAGGTATACTCTTCATCGAGTAGACTTTGAACAACCTCATTAGGCTGATGCGTTCAGTGTGTAAACTCTGAACGACCTCATCAGGGACTAGTCTCATTAAAGGGTTCAACCTTTTAGTGAGAAAGCTCATGAATAAGTATACTTAGGGAGCACGCTCGTTCAGTAAGCAAGCTCATCAGTAATTACTTGAACTTATTTACTACTAACTTGTAACGGTTTTGACTTATTCAAGTGCAACTTTAATTGCAGCTTAATGATCATAATCAATTGGTCTTGTACTACTATTGCTATGATAAAAGAACATTATGAGGAGATTAATTGGTCGATTAATTCTCATAATTCTATTGAATGAGTTTCTTCTCTATATAAGATAAACAAATCTGCATGGTAAAAAACACACTGAAACCTAAGTACTTATAAGCTAAAGGGTTCTTGTATTTGTGCCTAATTAAGAACATAAACATTTTAAATTATCTCAAAGAGATATCCGTGTAATCCAAGCAAAGAGGGTCGAAGAGTTTCTTTGAAAAGTGATTACACGATTCATTATGATATCTGGTATGATTTTATTTACCTTAATGGCGTGAACAACCCAACAAACACTAGAGAAGGTATTAAAGGTTTATAAAAGGAACTAAGGATGTGTAATAAAGTCGACGTAAGTATAAGCATTGAAAAACTAACTACCACCAAAGTGGCCTAGTGGTAGTGCGCCTAATTTTACAAGAGTTAGGGTTCCAATCTCACTTAGTACATATTTGAAGTCGCAAGTGAATAGGTCAAAAATGGTCATAGGATATGTTGGTTAGGTTTCATACATGTGAGTTAAAGATTCCCCTCTCCGGGTAAATAAACACGGTAAATCACATCTGTTACATGTTTTACATACATGAAAAGGCTAATTGTTGCAACATTATCTTTAGAGCAAAGGGTATGGTAGCGAGCAAGCTTGCACTTACTCGCCACCACACCAACACATCTCACCACTTGATCTCTCACCGGGGAAGTGAGGAAGAAAAGGACAAAACACATTTTAAAACCATCCGTTTTGCTTTTTTTTTTTTTTTTTTTTCTTTTTTTTCTTTTTAAATTGTGTCTTGTGTTAGTCTTTGTTTATACCCTTAAACATTTAATAAAAAATAGTTTATACTTTTAACATTTAAAGAGTTTTAAATCATACTTTTAAATATTAAAAAGTTTAATTTTTTAGTTTATATAATTTGTATTTTTGTTGTTTGAAAATAGAAAATAAAATAAGATTAGGGGTGGGTGGGCCCAAATCACTTGTTGAAACTTTTTACGAGTGAGGGTGTATTTTGAAGTAGGAGTGTTAAAATGAAGTGGTAATTGTTGGAAAAAATTATTAATAAGATATTCGGTCTCGAAATACGAGGACAGGAATGGAACATTAGAAAAGAGAAATGTCTTGCTTACAATTTTCATAGTTGTAACAACAAGTGGTTATTAGTCCATAATGTCATAAGTATTGCATTTAACTCAATTAATGATTGGTTTAACGGGAGTTAACTGTGTATTAATGGGGCATAATGGTGACCATTACACCATAAGTTTCTAGTTGGTAGTATAAGTACCAACCTTGTTGTTCCAATAAAGTGAGATGAAGAAGATCACACAACACATGATCAACTATCAGTTCCATACCACACTTACGTGTAGTTTCGTTTTGGTTAACGTACGAATCATGTTTTGATACAATGAGAATTTCAGGCATAACGTCAAGTCCGGCAGTACAACTGCTTCGATTGTTGTACCCTGGGAAATAGACGCCGAATAGGCGGCGAATCTGTTTTAAGGGAAGCGTGTAAAACACGTGCCTCAATCATGCTCTTGAATTCGGTTATATCTTATTCACAGGTTTTATCTTTCTATAAACTTCTATGGTTCATACTTTCGTTTACAAATTTTGCTTATCTAGTTATAGTGGTATTGCATTGTATTGTATTGTTATTGTTAGTTCTGATTATGGTTTACTATCCATACAATCTTAAAACAGATTCCTTCGCAAAAAGTTTTAATCAAATTAAGATACAATACTATTTTGTGAAACAAGATGAAGTATGCGTCTGAAATAGTTTCTTTTTGACATAGTCCACTGGAGTATAAAGCATTTCCAAATTTGTGTTATGTCCCACCAATATTTCATGTTTCTTTGGAATATTATTTCCTTTGGTTTGTTTCACATAATTTATTATGAGCTTTAAATTATTTTTCACATAAATTATGAATTCGTTTGGAATGTAATTTGAAACTGTTGACGTGAGTCTGTGAAGGAATAAGAAAAACATGTGTGTTTTGATAACCGGATTCATAGATCTGTTCTAAATCAGAATTCGTTTGTTATTTTAAAATGATAGATCATACTTGGTGGTAATGGAGGTGAATGTTACGGTAGGTATCAAATTACGTGGCCATAAAGTATTGAATTGTTGCTCATGTGTTTATGTATTTAAAGCTTGAAATCAGTATATTACTATTTGTTATTGATCTATTGTTTGGATCAATTTTTTGGGCTTTTTGTACAGTAATTTCTGGCTAATTTATGCAGAATTATAGGCCCGTTTAGATCAGGTTTTTGGGGCTGTTTTGTGCAGAATTTCTATGGCTATTTTATGCAGAAAATTTTTCTTGTGGTTGCTGAAATTTTTGTGCTATAAAAGGAGTTTTAAAAGGGTGTTTGGCTGTTGAAATTTGTGCATTACAAACGAACCTTCAAGGACTATTTGTTTGCTGAAATTGTGTGCAGTAAAGTGACTTTAAGGGCTATTTAGTTCTAAAAGTTTAATGCAGATATTTGGCATTTTGGTTGATGAATTTTTATACGTAAAATTGGTTCTTTGGTTGTTGAAATTGTGTGCAGTAAAGTGACTTTAAGTGCTGTTTGGTTCTAAAACTTTAATGTAGAAAATTGGCATGTTGGTTGCTGAAATCTTGTGCACCAAAGTGACTTTAATGAGCTGTTTGAACGCTAAGTTTAAGTGCTTTCAAACGTTGTATAGTTGCTATTTTTTGTGTAGAAAAAAATGGATTGCTAAAGGGTTGTTTGGGTGCTGAAATCTTGTGCACCAAAGTGACTTTAACGGGTTGTTTGCTCGCTAATTTTAAGTGCTTTTAAATGTTGTATAGTTACTTTTTTTTCTATGCAGAAAAAAAGGATTGCTAAAGGACTGTTTGGTTGCTGTAATCTTGTGCAGCGTAGTGACTTTAAATGGTTGTTTGCTCGCTGAATTTTTTGTGGAAAAAAATGCCACTAAACGTGGTTTAGTTGCTGAAATTTTCTTGCGAAAAGTGCTAAGTTTTGAGTTATTTAGTGCAACATTTTGTGGATGTTTTAGTGCTAAACTTTGTGGTTTTGCTATGCACTAGGTGTTGTTTGGTTCAATGGTACTGCTTAGTACTATAACAATAAAACAAGTCGCTTGATTTTGTATCGAGTATTAGAAAAGTTTGGATGTTGCAAATATTCGGTTGTGAACATTTTTTGCAAATAATCAAATGAGTTGTTATACTAAAAGAAATAAATACTTACGAGTTGTTGCAGCTATTGTTGAAATTAATCTAAGTTTTTCATTTCGGAAGAAATGCCAAAATGCTACAGATTCTTGTTATAGACGTTGTCGATAAAACTCGTATATGTGTAGAATAAAAGATGACAACAAATTACATTGTTTTTGTAACTAATGTAATTGTAGTAATGGTCATCAAAGTGAGCTATATACATCCATTCATTTATGTGATGTATATTTATTGGATGTAATGATTACAAATTCATAATATGTGATTATATTCACATGATTACATGTAATTATATGTAATTATATAACCACAAGTGAATATGGATGACATGTGTGTGAGACTTACACAAATACCAATTTTGAGATACACCTAAAACATGTGGTTTAAGGTGGATACTGAATCCCATAAATAATTTGTCTTATAGAATGTTAGTAGACAAAGCAATGGATAATCAGAATGATGCATCTTCTGTTCATATGTTTGATTCCTTGGTCTATAACATGCTAGACATTGAATTTGTTAATTATGATATGGAAAACAATTAACGTCAAACATTCAAGGAGTGCATACACAAATATAAAACTTGTGTTGTGACAAATTACTAAGGTTATTTGTGTCATATTCTCAAAAGAGCACCTCTTAAACGAGATTGACGTTGAAAGGAAGAACCATTTCTACAATATTCTTGAGATAGGTTCAATGTGGGGGATTCCGGCCCAGCTAAAGTTCAAATGACACCAATCAACATCTATTCAAAATAGAGACAGAGGTGTTACCCACTTGACATACTCATGAATTATTGGGACGGTTCTGTTTAGAGCAAAACATAACAACTATTTGATGAGTAATTAATGTTATTAATGACCATTTGATTTCAAATCATGAGTGGCTATGTATACACTCTTGAAATGACTACTATATTTTGGATATCTTCTAGATATAAAATATAGCTAGGTCCACAAAGGAATCTGATTTTATCTCTATATATAAATTTGGATAAGAGACAAAATGTCTACGTTTAATAAAAGATGACACACCAACATGTGTATACACTGTGATAGCTATTAAAGAATTGTTAGGGCTTATATCACAATGTATAATGGTGAGTGAAGACATATTTTGTCAATACGACAACTACTCTCAACATGAGTAATTACTTTCGACAATGTGAAGTCAAATGAAAACAATGCGGATCCACTTATAAAAGGCTTAATCGGAGAGTGAGTTAGCAAGTCGTGTGGAGGAATGGGACCAAAGCCTCAGAAAAGTTTATATGAAGGAAAACCTAACCCAGCTGACTGGAGATCCCAAGATATGGGTTCAATAGGACAACCTAATTGTATAAACTGAGGGAGGTCACTGTGGGGGAGTTATCAATTCTCCATCCATTTAAGGGAGTTACTAAACTTCCTAATCCATTCCTATAACAGTGACAATATGAGGTTAAGCTTATAGCTTTTAATGATTCAATTGGAATCATTTCGAAGGGAAATGTATGGGGGCGCAATTCCTAAAAGCTCTCGCAGAACCATGCTAGTGTTCATGACCATAACGAACACGACTACGAGGAGTTGACTATGTCAGGGAGGGTCCTGTGTGAACTTATATTGTCGTCTATATAAATAGTAGATCAGTTCAAAGACATAGCGTTCTACTGGCAGCTAGTAGGCTAAGTATATTTCATAAGGGAAGGTTCAAAAGGTTACACCTACCTATCCTATGCAGGATTCAACTGTTGAGATTTTCATTGGATATATGTGTGTTTTCGAGTCAATATCTATTCATGTGTGGGATTGTTGGAAAAATTGTGAATAAGATACTGGGTCTCGAAATACGAGGACCGGAATGGAACATTAGAAAAGAGAAATGTCTTGGTTACAATTTTTATAGTTGTAACAATAAGTGGTTATTGGTCTATAATGTCATAAGTATTGCATTTAACTCAATTAATGATTGGTTTAATGGGAGTTAACTGCGTATTAATGGGGCATAATGGTGACCATTACACCATAAGTTTCTAGTTAGTAGTATAAGTATTAACCTTGTTGTTCCAATAAAGTGAGATGAAGAAGATCACACAACACATGATCAACTATTAGTTCCATACCACACTAACGTGTAGTTTCGTTTTGGTTAACGTACGAATCATGTTTTGATACATTGAGAATTTCAGGCATAACGTCAAGTCCGGTAGTACAACTGCTTCGATTGTTGTACCCTGGGAAATAGACGCCGAATAGGCGGCGAATCTGTTTTAAGGGAAGCGTGTCAAACACATGCCTCAATCATGCTCTTGAATTCGGTTATATCTTATTCACAGGTTCTATCTTTCTATAAACTTCTATGGTTCATACTTTCGTTTACAAATTTTGCTTATCTAGTTATAGTGGTATTGCATTGTATTGTTATTGTTAGTTCTGATTATGGTTTACTATCCATACAGTAATGAGGAGCCAAAGCTCTTCACCTTACCTTATGCTCTTAGCAGTGATGCAAATGAACGACTGCAATTGGCAAAAGATGTCCATTCATCTGTTATCTTTGCAAAGAGGAAAAAAGTATAACAAAAGGGTATTACAAGGCTTCAATTACAACCTTTGGCATCTAACAATGGCTGGACCATAACTTAAGAAAAATGTTATTGTGGAGGGTTGACATGAAATCTAAAGACATCTAATGGAATGGAAGGCCATTCCTTTAAATGGAAAATACTAGTGTAGCATGCAAGAATGTATAACTTCAAGAACCAAGATTACATTTACTCATGATTCTAGACTAATTAGCTTAGCATGTTTTAACTAGTATATGTTAGTATTCAGCATCCTGGCTTATACGTTTGTATTTAACTATAGTCAACCTTTAGATAAATAATAAGTCAATGAAGTTGAAGAATTATTCTTACTCCAAAATGATATCTACATCACTATCACTTTCAAAATTGTCAACCGTCGACCTTGGGTTGGTACCATAAGTTCTTAAAATAGAATTTCTTTATATCTTTTATATAATAAAACAAAACCACTATTGAGAATTTTTCATTTCAAAAAAATATATTCATACCTTATTTAGTAATAATTTTATTTAAAAAAAATTATTTTCTTATTAGGTAACATTTTATATTTATCCATAACACAAATAAAAAATAAATACAAAAAATATAGATAAGATGCAATTAATAATAAGATTAAAATTTTTATATAATTATATTTAATAATAAAAACTATAAGTAAACATTATAAATCAAACAAAACAAAGATTAAATTATTTGTTTTTTAATAAAGAAAAATATATAATTCAAAAAATTTTAAAAAATCCGCGCGTGCGCGGGTATTATAACTAGTTCTATACCACAACAAATTACATATGTAAACAAGGTAAGTAACCTATGAGCTGCTGGAGATCGACTCGGTAAAATTGAAGCAAACCTAGATTAAACGAGCTTAAGTCGGAGCTTCATATCCAAAACCAATTAAGCACGTGATCCTAAAGGAACCTAAAACCTATGCATTCAATATGCATACATATAAATTGTATATGTACGTATGCATGTATAAAAGATCTTAAATTAAAAACTAGTTTGGGCGTAGTGTAGTTTAACAATTTGAGCTCGAGTCGAGTTTTATTCCGTTTAGGCTTGTTATAAAAATGAATCGAGCTCGAGCCATATCCGTATACTATGTTAAACGCGCCGAGGTCGAGCTTTAACAAGATCAGCCTCAGCTCGTTTCCACGACCATGTTTGATCGAAGTCATAAAAAAGTTTACCTGTTAAGCTTAAACTTTGAAGTTGAATGCGAGTTACAACACTTTCTGTGTTCAGGCTAGAGTTATTGCAACCAATTCCTCTCCAATCTTGGCATGGGTTGCTTCCAATCCATGACGAAAGAATTAATTGGCTTTCTTTATCAAGGCTATCTTTCCATTTTAAAAGAGCAGATGCTTCACTTGTTTTGTGTAACTGTGGAATTTCTCGAGCAATTGAAAGCGAAGAGACACAAAGAAGTAGTAACACAACGTAAAATCCTTTCATTGAATACAAACAGGTGACGAAATATATCTTTCGTATTAATTAATCTAATCTAAACTACTTTATAATGCATTTAGGACTTGCTATAAGAGGAAGTCTTAAAATTTGTAAGACCAAAAACATTTCCTTTAAAAGAAATAACATCCATTTAGTCAATATCAATATGTGAAATAACAAATGGTCAATACGTTAAAAGCCCTGTGATAAAAAAAGACTTTATGACAAAAAAACATGACTTTATGGTTGTGGGAAAATACATGATGTTATATAAAAGCCCTGCAATAAAAATGGTCAATACGTTACCAATTGTCTTTTGCTATAAATCTGGGAACTCATTCCTGAAAATTAAATATCGTGCAACAGCCTATTTATAAAAAATAAATATCATGTAACAACCAATTAATTAATTTGTAACCGTCCATTAACTTGTAATACCACAAACCTTAGGGTTATAAATCCCCCTCCCCACACACCAAATAAACAATACACAACAACATCAAATCTGTATTAATTCAAAATCGAAAGAAGTCTAACTTCTTTTAAATTTTCGAACCATTCAAAAGAACAAAAACCAAACACAGTTTCATTCTTTTTTTTTTGTTCGGTCAAAACTCAAAACCAAATACAAAACAACATAAAGGTACCTACCCGAGACCCATTTAAAAGATCTTTAAGCCTTCTTTATATTCTGTTCACGTTCGAACCACAAGGAACACAAGGGATGATTTTTTTTTCGGGGGGTTTTCGGATTTTAAGCAGAAAAAAAACCCGTTGAAGTAACCAAAGTGTTGTTCGTTTGGATATTGTTATCAAAATAAGAATACAAGATTTTTTTATTTATTTTTTTTAGAGAGAGAGGGAAAATGTATGTGGGGCTGCATGAATTGTGTTACAAAGTGATTAGGTTTACTAATGTTTAGGGTTGGTATTGGATCATTGTTGGGCCTTTTTGATTTTCAAACTTGGGCTATAACTTCATTTGGGTTTGGTGTTATACGGTTGTAAATTTGTAATAATTAGTAATTATTTGAAAACTTTGTTATTCGGGTAATAATATTATCACCGATCTTGAATATAGATATTTTGAATATGTTTTTTTTTCCTTCTAGAAAATGATCGTTAGTTCTTATAGTGGTGGTCAATGTTGTTTGCTCAATATTTGGTTATTTGAAAAGTTGCTACACTAGATTATTATTTTAATTGATCTTTAGATTATTAAAGGGAATTCATCTTTAATCTTTGGAGACTACCGACACGTGACACCACTTGCACAGTGCAAGAGATTGGTAACATCTAAAAGGCATCGAAAAATAGACATTGCTAAAATCCAAATTGAGGTTATATTTGGCGTAATGGGCTAGGGTTAGGGCTCGGGCTAGAGCTTATATTATAGGCCGAAAGTTGATGTTTATATTTTTATAAAATTGTTTGACGAATTAGTTGGAGCTGAAATTTATTAATGTAAAATCACATAAAATACATCAAATTAAATTCAAATATATTTTCAGCTGATAATTCATTATATTTTTAATTGTATTTAAGTAATTTAATTATTCATAAACCCCTATAAGCCCTTTTTTATATGCTTGAGCTTATGGAGGCTTGTGACTTATTTTATAAGCATGTGTGACAAACGATACTTATTTCATAATTCGCTTTATTTTAAAAGCCAAGCCCTGATAAGCCTCTGTAAAAAACCATTTTTGTAATATCTAGCAAAGTTAGCAGTAAAAAAAAATTAAAAAAAAATAAATAAAAAATAAAAAGGCAATATCAACATTACTTTCCTAACTTTTAGGACTAAAAACGTTGAAAACAATGTCAATTTAATAAAAAAAAAATTGCAATCGCTTAAACTAACGTAAAAGTGTCCTTTTCCATAAAGTTATTGTACAAGAAAATTTACAAATAAAAAAATATTGATCACCGATGATTTTAGTTATAGGTATCCACCGCTATAACACGTGGGTACCTTGCTATTTACAAATAAAGACGTTGCAGCTAATGATGCATATTAATAATTGACATATTTGTGTTTTTGCCAAATTACATTTCTTTTGTAATGACGTTTATTTTAACTTATATTTCTCAAAGATACTATTTATGTTCCTTTCTTTTGTTTGGACCTTATGTTTATTTGGATAAAAAAATAGTTTGCATTTGTATTGCTTAAACTTATTTGAATTTAAATTATCAATTATTTGTACAGTTATTGTTAGAAAAAACGTGTAACTGAATAACATTTGCTCGCCACAAAATATAGTCATAGGGTACCCGCCGCCGCATTGCGCGGGTACCCTGCTATTGGTTATAATGTATTGGAATTGAAGTCAACAAGAAACATCAATAGTTTGATATTGATTAACGAGAGAAAGAAAGAGTATATATACTGATAAATCAGGATTCCTATTCAACTTTTCAAAACCGAAGACTTGTTATATGAAGGAAAAATGTTACACTTGACCATTCGAATTAGTGACCTTCCACTTTGTACGTGAGCCTTTTTTTTTTTTTTTTTTTTTGCTTTAGGCACAAAAGAGCTTTCAGTTTTCCTCATAGGTTCATAAATTGTGCTCTCTCCGTTCCATATTAAGCTTTATAGAGATTTATAGTGGGAGTTTTCAAAAATTTTGTACATCATAACAGTTGACACTTATTATGAAACGGAGACATAGACGAATTTAGTTTTGAAAAACGTGTGTTCATACTATACCAATATTCACTTGGCATAATTAATATAAACTTGAACCCTTAGCAATATATATGATCAAGATGTTTCCGTATGTATCAAACAGTAGAGAATGAACTAATGTTTTATAAAAAGAACTAAGGATGTAACATGGTGTTTAAAATTCTAGGCTTGTTGCTTTTGCATATTATTTTGTGTCCAAAAACGAGTGGTTGCAACATTCTCGTTAGAAACATGCAAGTGAAGAGAATAGTTTTTTACTTTTTTTTTAGACTCAAATTCTTCTTATACCCAATAACCAATTAAATTTGTACAGAGGCATTTCTATATATTTTTTATAAACTTTTTTTTCGACCTTTTTTTTAGTGTTGAAATCTACATCTGAAAAAAAAATACATGCGGTTTTATGAAATCACATGTGATTCTAATATACAAATCACATGTAATTTGTTAACTCACATGTGATTCCTAACATACAAATCACATGTGATTTTTCTAGACGCAAATTTTTAAACTAAAACAAAACTCGAAAAAAAATTCGTCGAAAGTATATATCGAAGTACCCGTCTACTAAAAGATTTAAATATATATGTATATGTGTGTGTGTGTGTATATATATATATATATATATATATATATATATATATATATATATATATATATATATATATATATATATATATATAAGCCTAAATTTTGTGAAAAATGCGAGAAGCAATCCTAGCCACTCATTTTATTCTCCTTTAACTTTGATCTAATAGCTAATATTAGTTAATCAACTTTTTGAAAATTTTTAAAAAAAATTTGAAACTTTTAAAAAATTTTAATTCGAAAAAAAAAATTTCGAATTTTTTTTTCGAAATTTTTTTTTTTCGAAAAAAATTTTGTCCGAAAAAATTTTTTCCAAATTTTTTTTTCGTCACATGTGAAAAAAATTTGGAAATTTTCACGAAATTTTTTTTTCACACGTGAAAAAAAAAGTTCGCAAAAAAAATTTTCAAAAAAATTTCTGTCACATGTGAAAAAAAATTCGAAAATTTTTTCAAAAAAAAAATTCTAAAATTTTTTAAAAAATTTTTCAAAAAAATTTTCGTAAAATTTTCGAAAATTTTTCAAAATAATTTTCGAAATTTTTCAAAAAAATTTAGTTAGCTAATATTAGCTATTAGATCAAAGTTAAAGAAGGATAAAATGAATGGCTAATATTAGTTCTCGCGTTCTCACAAAAATTAGATTTCTCACATGAATTAACCTCAATATATATATATATATATATATATATATATATATATATATATATATATATATATACTAGCTTTTAAAGCCCGCCCGATGGGCGGGCATGACTTATAAAGTTCCTTGTTAGGTATTAGTTAAATATGGCTTATTTGCTAATGGGTTTAACATGTAAATTAGTTGACCATTATTACTTATTAAACACTGCAACAGTGTCTTTTTATAGACCAATTGCCAAATATTCCTAAAAAGAAACCTGAGCCACATATTTGAATAATAGTTATGCAAAAGTATTATCTAGAATTTAACCAAAAGCACCTCAGCGACGTATTTCTGAGCTATAGCATCTTATAACATTTAAAATATAAAATATGTGATTAACTGGCAAAGCTCTTTTAAATAAAAAAGAAGAACGATATTATAACATGAAAGCCTTGAATTAGAACCTGAAGCATGGTAGTCTCTTGTTCGGGCCCGTTGCAGGTCAACAACAACTTGCTCTAATTGCTCGACCTTTAGTTACCTTGTGTATTGTGTCAGGGTAACATAAACCAGGATGGTTGAAACAATCACATTTATTAAATTATGTGCCAATCTGTTTATTTAATATAGTCCTCAAGAATTTGGCAATGACGAACTTGCAAATACTACACCCTTAAAGTAGGCAACTATGAATCCTCATATAATCACAATGCAAAACTGATGTATACTTTGATACATTTTAACGAAAAGAACACTCTTTTTAACTACTAATAGGGACCATCATATGTTACTAAAACTAAGGTATGATATCTTAACGCAAAGGCATGTAATCCAAGTATACTTATGATTACTCTTTTCAATGATATTCATATTCAAATTCAAGTCCAAGACGAATTGAAACAAAGCTCAATATGATACGTTAATGCTATATGCTCCATCCATTTTTAAACACGGAATCCAGCCTGTCATTTTAGTAAATTATTTTGATTGATTTTAGAATGACAATAACACCATCTTTGTCCTACCAACCGATTCTTAAAGCCAATATAATCGTTCTAAATATGCACATCTGAGCAAGTTTTTGGTAAAAAAAAAATAAAAAATTAATAATAAAAAAAAGTTATTATTAAAATTAAAAATACCCAAACCACAATGACGTTTTATGCAATTTATTACTGTTTAATACCAAAGACCCATTAGAAGAACAAATTAAGGCCACGTACATCTTATAATAAGATGTATCCTCTTATATACTTTTTAAAAATGAAGTCATACATACATAACAAAATCTAGGTATTTAACATAAAATAGTTGCAAGACTTGACATGGTGGTCAAAATCTTGTACACCACTGCAATTATAAATGATCGTCTCTTATAGAAATATATATTCAAAGTTTTACAATATAGAAATGATCAATTCCCATTCAGTTATATATTGCTAAAACAAAAGATGTTTTGACCGAGCCGCTTAAAAGACAAGTATTTACTATCTATGATTATAGTATCATATCTATCCTTAAACCATCTATGTGCATCTATAGTCCTCTCTATCTAGTTCTTGGTGTCAATTTCTCCAAATGCCAGGAATTACAAAGGCTCAATTGTTAGTCAAAGAAAACGCACATGCATTAGTTGATGGTGTCATAAGAAAGCAAGTTGCAGACATATACCACAATGATATATGCTGAACATGTGAAATATTATATGAAATACAATAAGCGTATGTCAATTAGCAAGTGTGACAGCTGATTATACATAGCAGATGCTCGTTACACGTTTACAGCCAAATTTATCTTGTAAAATTTATCGGAGGATCCAAGCAACCTACCAGAATTGCAAGATCAATGGTCCATGTGTTCAAACTTCTTAATGAACGGATGACTCTACAATACAAAGTTACAAACACAAGAAGCGGTTTAATTAGTTGACAGCAAATTCATATAAATTAGAGGGGACAAGACGGGCGGAGATGGTAACAACCCTCAAAACACGTTTGGTTAAAAAGTTGCAATCAATTATTTTTAATACGGGTCAAAACATGTTGGGATGACCACCCAGTAATGCTTGTTTGTTAATCATATGATCACAATAAGAATTCTTTTACAATGATATATAAATATTTGAATAAATTGATTATAGAGTTTTGACCCGCTCTCCTTTTAGCTAAAACAACTATTTGACCTTTGCCCATTCGAGATTAAACACCACCCAAACTGATGCATTCATAAGTAAATGAGTCGATATTCCCACCAGTAAATTTAAAATGTTTTAACCTATATCGAAATCTTTGTCTGAGTTGGTCTGGGCACAACTGACTCATGTTTATCTTTAGTATGACCATGACCTGTACTCCCTCCAAAAACTTTTATAATATTCCTAAGAGGATGTGCCCACCTCTGATCATTAGCAATATATCCCAAACACCACCTCTGATCGCTATAACCCGCTGATTCAGTTTCTACCCAATCAGGCTTAACCTGATAAACACCATCCCTATGTAACACACTGAAGTTTTAACTCTGATTCATACACACACTCCTTGTACTCAGCGCCCCTAATTCATCAGGGGTTGGTTCTAGAAACACATTTACTTTTGACTAAGCTCAAATACTTGAAACCTTTCAGGTTTGGTTTTCAGGGACGGTTCTCAGCTATGCTGATTCTTTTCACTTCCTGGTCAAATATCCATTCTCCCTGATACAAAGTATACCCACTGATTCAAAGTTCGTTTGAGCATTCAAAGTCTGGTCTTTTAATAGCACCTCCTAATGGGGCTCCTCCATTTCCCATGGTACATTGTACAAAAGGTACTGGAGACAACAGTTTTTTGTTGCGACAGAGTGTTTTCGCCTTCAACATCTCACCTGATTTCCTCACGAACCCTTCACCATCACACTATCGGCACCTGCCACAAACAGGCACATTTAATCATTAACCACTATATGTAATGTGTATGCTAAAAAGGTGAGAAAAGGCGCCAAAACATATAATGTGGATGCACGACCTGATCTCGTCAACCAAGGCTTAGTCCTTTGTAATCTACTATAGAAAAAAGCAAATGGAGTGAGATAACTTCTATATGCATTAATCTCTAGTTATTTTTCAGTACATTTCCTCTCCTACGCTCACCACCTAAACTCTTAAAACGTCAGCTAGCTATCTTACCAAGCTTCTATACTTAGTTCCCAGGTAAGCACATTCCATCCTGCTTACTCTTTCCCACATAATAGACTACATTTTCTGTATTGGAAGAGTCAGATAATTACTTTTTGATGATAATTTTCCAGTTACTATATTGTGATTACCTGTGTTTTCTGGTAGGAACAATTATATTATCACTCATAAAACGCAGTCCTAAACACCCTTTAACAATTAATGTTATCTTTGTTGTTGCACCATCAGTCAAGCATCATTGGTTTGATAACACATGACCTACTAATCACATGACCGACTAAAATTTGTAGACTAAAATGTAAATGAAGGGGTCTTAGCATTTATACTTAAAAAAAATTATATATTTAAGAGGTTGTATGCAACTTGAAAACACTTTGGGTGACTTTCCATCCGCTTGATGTGCTCAGCTTTTTTTTTCTATTTCTCTTAGATATTAATTAGTCTTAATTAGTGGAAAAATAATAACTGGCAAAAAAAAATGTGTATGCGGGTAACCCAACACAGCCCATTTTTCCCGCGTCTTGCCTCTACTTTAGCTAGAATAGCTGCTACTACTACTGGTAACAATTATCACAGGTTACTAATAATTATTTGATTATATTCTAATATACCTAGTCCAATCTACATTCTTTGGAGTCGTAAAGAGCTCAAACCGAAGCACCCGCTACACAGAAACATGTCTAGTGGAAAAAGACATTGGCCCATCCATAGGAACTGAAAATCAAAAGTTGGGTTGCACCAAATCAGCGACAACCTCATGATGATCATTCTGGATCTGCATATTTAGTATATCAAAGATGTGATTCAGAATAATGATTTAAGACGGACAAGCTACATTTATTACTTAGCATGTTTTTTTTTTTAAATGTTAACAAATCAAGTCTTTTTTATTAAGAGGACACGCTTGACTGAAACTTAATTGTTGCCACAAGTGGTTATTGGATTGGACAATGAAAGAATGGAAAGAGGGAAGTTAACAGCTTCTTAAACTCTCTAGACAAAATGCAATCTTAAGAATAAAAGTCATAAACTTATAATAGTATAAGATATGTACTTACCGCAATTCCTTTAAGGTTAATGATTTTTTGGTTTCTTTTCTTGTTCTCTGAAAGAATCATGGAAGCAAACTGAGGCACAAAGTGACCTGCATAGCTTTCACCTGTAATATAAAAATTGTGATTTTTGTATTGAGGATATATTTCAAGCCAGTTAATGAGGAACGTGAAGGAATCTTCAGATGTGTGCTTGTCACCTGCCATGTAGTCAGACGATATGTTTGAATATGAGAAGCCCACTCCAACAGGCGACTCCGAGAATAATACATTAGCAACTGTCAAATTATCAGGGTTTAGCCTTTTCCATTATGTAAACTATTTTTGCCTCTTTGATGACTAAACTAACCTTTGTTACCGTTATTCCATGCATAGTCGTCGCGGTAGAATGTTTTCCCATCATTGTTGACCCGGAAGGGTCCAAGTTCTTCTATGGATCCATATCTGAATGATGAGCATCCTGGTCCTGTAGAATAGACTCATTTATCAATATTTTTTTAAGCTTATTTTGGCGGATGACAACAGCTAGTAATAAGGTTTAAAGGGACCGTGAATAGAATGTCAATATATTAATATATTGCACAAATATGTCCTGAAAATAAAAGCTTAGTTAAACGTTTAATCTTGCTTATCGTCGGGATAATGTGCAAGTCTAACACATAATTATATTCCTAACGTTTTCATCCTCTTGGACACCAATAATATTTCGTAAATCTGAAGTTGCAAAATGGGTCAAAAAGAAAAATTTTAATATATACGAAGTTGTGTGAATATTCGACACTGTTTCAGAAGCTCTAATTGAAGGTGTCCGGGCGACACTAACTCCTTCCATATTTTAAAGTCGAAACATGTGGGTAACATTAAGCATCTATCAACTACTGTGACCGAGCATCAATACATTACATGCGAAGTGTAAACCACTCCCTAAGTAAGTTGTATGAAGTTATTCACTTTATCTAAATACAAACTTTATGGGTCAAATGCTTCATGAAATGTTCCACTACAGACATTCTATTTGAGCATAAATAAACTAATAGGGGCTCCAAATAGTCATTCTAAACTACATGGAAAAATGACCTCTTTGATCGAATCGTTAATAGGGTTGCAATTTCATAAGGGAAAATTAATAAGAAATGGTTAGAACATCAAACATGAAGCAGTTATATGTATATGCCATGTGAGAACTCACCCATTCCGTGAGACATTGTTGGCCCATAGTACACTTAAGATTCACTGGTTTCTATGCTCTTATAAGCTCCAGCAAGAAACTCTAGACGAAGTCGTGCGGGAACAGGTGCACCAACATAAGGAAATCCATACCCATATCCACTACCATATGCATTGTACCATGTCGGATCAACCCATTGACCTATCTTCACTAACAAAATCGCAAACACATACGAAAAAATGACAGCATGTTCACATATACATCAACTGAAACAAACTATGGCCTAGCTTTTCTATAGGAGCACCTTCATTTAAAATCACATACATAATCAAAACAAACTAACCTTCTAATAACCAAATATAGAAAACAAACAGACCTTCTAATAACCAAATATAGAAAACAAACAGACCTTCTAATTGTCATGATGATAAGTAACACTTGAATTCAATCTCAAATTTTAAAAACAACAAATATAGAAAACGTACCTTCTAATAACCAAATCCAAGAACCCTAAATCAAAAGAGAATGAGGAGGGAATGAGAATAAAAAAAAAAATAATCAATATACGTAAAAAAGATGATTTAATATAAACTGGATAAACCTCATGAGCAAACTCACCATGCTACTTCCAAAGAACACCTGTTATTCTTAAACCTGCACACATAAAAAGAAGATCATGAGAGAATTGAGAGAAAAAAGGCTGGGAAAAGATAAAATCATGGTTTGGAGATAAAGTATATTATGAAGGAACGTGATTTTCTATAGATAATTATGGAATGGATTGGGAGGATTGTGAGTAAGTTTAGGGATTATCATAATCGATTTTTTAGTAATCCGATCATTCCTTAAAAATATGAAAGTCAATTTTTAGGCTTTGTTTTCAGTTACGTGATGTTTTAACGGGTTTTTTTTGTTTTATTTAGGTTATTGTTGAAATAATAGTTTATGTGGCCTTATCAATTTGGACTTGCAAAGAGAATAACAAAAGTTCTATTGTTCCAATGGTTAAGATGTTTGTTATTGTTAGTAGAGATCTAATGTTCGAACCTTGTTAGTCACATTTTTTAATCCGGATTTTCAAATTAAATATAAAAATATAAAATAAATTTTAAAATTGCTTACATGTTCAGAATGTGATGACATGGCTGATAATGAATTACTGGACAATGAGGTGGCGTTTACGTGGCATTATCTACGTGTAACGCCTCCTGTTATATATAATATAGAGATATATAGGGTAAAATTAAAATAAATAAAAAATTTCAGTAAAAAGAATAAAAAGATTTTTTTTTTTAAAAGTTCTCGAAAAATTCCAATAAAATCCACAAGATCGGGTATGTTGGTGCATCAAAACTTTTGTGAAAGAAGTTTTTCTAATTTTGAGTTTTTATAAGTTTTTTTAATGCACAAAAAACGAATTTTAATGCGCAAAAAAAATTTTAATGCACAAAATTTTCAACTTGGTTTAGTTAGATGCACAATATTATTTTGATGAAAAAAGTCAAAAGATGTTGGGTCCAAAAACGAATTTTTGATGCACAAAAAAGCGATTTAATGTACAAACGTATTTTTTTTTTATAATTTTTTTGGAAATAAAGTATCCACTTTTAGATAAACTTCCTTTATAAATTTTTCATCCACCAACATACCCGATCTTATGAATTTTTTTTAGAATTTTTTGAGAACTTTAAAAAAAAAAAAAAAAAAAAAAAAAAAATCTTTTTATTCTTTTTACAAAAATTTGTCTTTTTATTTGATATTTACCCTATATATATATATATATATATATATATATATATATATATATAAATTTGTATATATATATAGATAGAAATTTTTTTGTCACTTAACGATTTACGGTTTGCGGAATTGGTTCATTAGGTCAATTGAGAATGTGAGGTTTATAATGATCTCAACTATGCAAGTGGATGACTGCAATTGCGAAAAATTAACATTCATCTATTATCTTTGCAAAGAGTAAAATCGTATAATGTAAGGCTTCAATTACAACCTTTGGAATCCAATCATGTCTGGTACATAAGTAAACAAAAAGTCATTGTAGAGGTTTGACATGCAATACAAGGACTTTTAATAGAAGGCCATGTGGTCCCTTTGAACGGAAAATATATAGCAGTAGCATACAAGAATGATAACCTCAAGAACTAAGAAACATTCACTCATGATTCTAGACTAAATAGCTCATCAAATTTGAAAATGCTGCATTTATCGTGGCTAATACGTTTGCATTTAGCCATTTAACAATAGTCAAATTCGATGGAGAACATATTTGAGGAAGATTATTCATATATAGACTCTCAAATGAAACGTAAATTATTATCTTTATCTTTATCTTTACTTATTATAAAGCATTTGAGATTTTTAAAGACATAAGTCTTAAAAATTCAGCTTCCACATTTATTAAATACTAAACGAGTATCCGTGCATATAACAACGGGATTTTATATCAACGGATCGTTTAGTGATAAAAAAAATTATGGGTTATAAACGAAAAATAATAAAAGTTTGAAGATTTGAGATTAACATAATGTTTTGAAACCCGGTTCGACCTGGGTGGTTCAACCAGTTGAACCGTACCGATCAAAAAATGGGTCGATTCAAACCGAGTCAACTCGACGGGTTGTGTTGAAAACGGGTCAAATTAAACCGGGTCAACCCGCCGGATTTGAAGTGTCACGGGTTAACCCGATTTTTGATGTGTATTAATAGTTTTTCTTTTGAAATATATGTTTTCAACATTTTCCTTTTTAGTTTCAACTTTTCACTTTTTACTTTTTGGTTTTTCCTTTATATTTAGTATAGCAGGGTACCCGCGCGTTGCGGGCGGGGTTTCCTGTGATGATTAACTGGATAAATAGATCTCGATGAAACCTGATTCGCCAGTTTGTAACGGTTTCAACAGGTTCTCTCTGGTTCGTTTTCAGATGGCTTTTATTGATGAGCCGAACCGGTACCGACACTAGTTCCCGGTTGAACCGTTGGTCCGGTCCGGTTTTCAAAACTGTTAATACTAATATCGCCTAAAAACGTTATTTATATTTTACGATATTTGCTAAGTTTTGTTAACGACAAAGTGTAAACTTTAGTTTTTGGTAAAACATACTTTTAGTTTAAAGACTTGCATAATTAGACATTTGCTACATTTACATTTTTTATAAAACACAACACTTTTTATATTTCTTAAAATAGAAAAACATTACATTTACATATTACTTAAAATAGTAAATGTTAACATCACATCATGCATTTATGGTAAGTTTGTGTGTTTGACTTCCCATAAGCTCTTACACATTTTTGGAAGTATCCTACTTTGATTCAATGTGTGTTTGACTAGAAATAAGTTGATGTGACCTTTGTTGGTTTGGAAAGATTTATTGCAAAACCTACTGTCAGCCTGGCGGAACCCTGGAGGTAACCCATCTGAGGGTTCCGCCATATCCGCCAGAGCTGCTGAAGGTCTTGCTATAAATACCAAGTCATTTGTTTGAATTTTGTTTTTATCACTTCTCATTACATTTTACACACACACATTCATATCGTTCATCTAACCCTTTAACATTTCATTTTGTGTGAAGTTTCTTTTGTAGCAAAGAAGTTCACAAGTTCATATAAAGTTACAAGTATTCAATACAACGTTACAAGACTTGTTAACTTAGCATCGTGTAGACTTTGTGTAGTTTACACTTCATTTGATTATGTGCTTTCAGTTGTGATCGGTTAGTATTTTAGCCTTTAAAATATATAGTGTGACGGGAGTTGTTGTACCCTTGTAAAAGAACTAACGGGATTAGTTGTACCCTTGTAAAAGAACTCGACATCTAACTTAGTGTCGGTAATCGTGTAAGCGACGTGTAAGGTTTTCTCCGCCGGTGAAAGGAGCTTGTTGACTAGTGAAAGAAACTCTCGAGTTGGATACTCGGGGTGTGGACGTAGGGTAAGGAAAAAGAGTCCTTGTAGCCGAACCACAATAAATACTCATGTTGTGGTTTGATCGTTTCTTTCTTTATACTTGCATGTTATATATTGTCTTTGTGTTCATATCTTTGATTAAACGGAAAGTTTCAAAAGATAATTAAACGAAAAACCGGTAAAACTATTCAACCCCCCTTCTAGTTTTCCACAATTGGCATCAAGAGCTACGTTACTCAAGCTTTTAAAATATATTGTGTTTTAAAACTTGAAACGATCCATGGATTTTAAAAATTACAAAGAAGGGCAATCTATGCAAAGACCGCCACTTTTTGAAGCAAATGGTTTTATATATTGGAAAAACCGATTTGAAACTTACGTGAAATCTAAAGATATAGATTTATGGTATATAATCATTGATGGTGATAATATAGTTACGAATAGTAAAGATGAAGATCAAAAGAAATTAATTACTAAAAATAATGAAGCTAAAATGATGCTTTACAATGCTTTGCCTAAGAAAGAATATGAAAGAGTCTTTATGTGTAAAACCGCCAAAGAAATTTGGCAATCTTTAATAGTCACTCATCAAGGAAACTCACAAGTTAAGGATAACAAAATTGATCTTCTTGTTCAACAATATGAACAATTTTCTATTCCCGAAGATGAGATTATTGATAGTGCATTTGCTAGGTTTAACACTATTATTACTTCACTTAAAGCACTTGATGAATCTTTTTGTAGCAAGAATTTTGTCAGGAAATTCCTTAGAGCACTCCATCCGAAGTGGAGAGCAAAAGTGACGGCAATTGAAGAATCCAAGGATCTTTCAAGCATGACACTTGACGAGCTAATTGGAAACCTCAAAGTTCATGAAATGGTAATGGAAAAAAATTCGGAAATAGTTAAAGGCAAGAAAGAAAAGGTTAAATCCATTGCCTTGAAAGCCAGAGTCCAATCAAGTGATGATGAAGAATCTAGTTCGGATAGTGATGATGAAGAATATTCCATGGCCGTTAGAGACTTCAAGAAGTTCTTTCGTAGACGAGGGAAGTTTGTAAGGCAACCTAAAGATGACAAGAAAACCTTCCGAAAAGATCGTGATGATAGGAAAGGAAAGGTTGAAAGGAAATGCTTTAGGTGTGGAGACACAAGTCATCTCATAGGAGAATGTCCAAAACCACCCAAAAGCAAGTCTCAACAAGCTTTTGTGGGTGGTGCTTGGAGTGACTATGAAGAAGATGACGATGAGCCGAAGAATGACGAAATTGCTCTCATGGCTCATGACTCAAATGAGGTACTCTCCGACTCATCTTACTCTTCTATTGATGATGACACCATACAAAAAGAATATAACAAACTTTGTGAATTAAGCTTAAGAATCATAAACAAAAATGAATTTTTGAAAACTAAAAAGGAGTTTTTAGAAAATGAAGTTTATGAGTTAAAAGAAAAAGTTATGAGATTAGAAAAGAGTAAAGGTATTGATGTAACACCCCCAATTCATGGTTGCAGCGGAATTCAAACTGGGTGTTACTCGATGGCACAATAGTCACAATAATAGAAAACGAACTCCAATTTAGTCGTTTTAAAAGATTTATCATTCAAATTGTATAAATATCAGAGATTACAAAATGAGGTCCCAAATGGTTCCATGTTTACAAATCACATTAAATGAGTTTTTGAATGATAATAAAATTTATAGCCCTCTTGAGTATCCGTGCCCTTCCGTGCCATCCTTGATCATCATGAACCTTAAATACATGCTTGAGAGGTCAACACAAAGGTTGAGTGATATTCATAGAGTTTGTTTAATGTTTGAACACAATATGTTGGTAGTGTGAGTTATAGGCTCACACCAATGTTTGGAAAGCAAAATAGGTAGGCTATGTTGTTATACGCCCATAAAATGTATTATACACTAAGCTTATGACACCAAAACGTTAACGTGTACCAATATCGATCGGCGGTTTTATCCCGGTAGGTATGTTGCTGGCATACCCAGGTCTCAAATATTAATGCATTTGTATGAATGTATTCACTACAAATGGGATTCGTCAATCCCAATAGGCCTATTCACAATATTTGCGCTCACTATTGCTAGTGATTAAATGGTTCATAATAAGGGATCTCGGTTTAGCAAGGTTGGTACTTAGTGATAATAAAACAATCAGGCAAGCATACAATTTAAAAACATTGTGCTCGGTTAAAAATAGCATGTATTCCCCCCAAGGGTTGGTAAAACATTGAAGTAATGTAAAGTGGGGCTATGAACTCACCTTGAGTTGGATGGCAAGTAATGAATGTGATGGTCGAATCGCGAAGGTTTCTATGAGCAACCTATAATAGAATGTTGCGACTTAGGATTTGAGTAATGAATATGAAGTAGTGCCTATATATATATATATATATATATATATATATATATATATATATATATATATATATATATATATATATATATATATCTTGCATTTAGTCCATGATGTGGTATGATGTATAATGTAAGTCTTTGAAAGAAATGATTCATGAAACATGTATGTTTATATATCGTTTACTACCGTTCGGGCCGACATAATTCAGAAGTCATGTTAGTAAGCGTTCGAGGAGCCAGGACACTTTAACTCGTAAATCCACAACTCAACTCGACGGCTTACATAATGAACTCCTCACATGAGGCTCCCTACTATTGTAGTAGTTGATGAAATATATAGATATAAGTTTTGATCCGAAAGGTTACATGTCCGATATTTGAATAAACTTAGGAAAGTTTATTTGTACATGAAGATTGTTATTAGGGGTAGTTTCATAAGTCTTGTATGACCATTTTCTCTTTGTAATATCACATGGTTCCTTTAGATGAAGTAGATTCAAATTGTATGTTCAAGTTATCGCCAACTTCTCTAGTTCATGTATTTGCCTTGGTAAGCTTGTATGGTCATTTCGTCATGGCCTAGCCATGACCTTTGGTCATTGTTCCATGGTCTTGAGACTCAACCTTGGCTCTAGCCATGGTTGTGGTCTTGATTCTGGGTCATAAGACCCCTTTGGTCTTCATAAACCATAACTTATATGTAATGACTTTGGTCTAAAAATGGGCTGTTAAGATTTTGAAGAATTTATCACTCAAAAAGCGTTTTCAGGGCTCGATCTTCTTTGATCCTGAACGAAAACGTCGTTCCGGACAACTTTCGTGTTTTAACTTTTTGATGAATCGGACCAGAAGTGGGACTTTCAAAACCCAAATTTGATCAGAATGGTATTTGGCAGTTTGCCGCAAAGTTTTGGTAACTTCAAATGGGCGTAACTTTTGACTCGTATACTCGTTTTAGGTGGTTCAAATTGCTATGGTTTCCTTGTTAAGTCCTCTACTGTAATATGTAATGATCCAACATCATATTTTTACCATTTTGATCAGGTCTTACCAAGAAAGTCACTAGTTTGTTTGTTATAGTAACTTGTCTTATCAATCATGTACAATAACTTGTTTTACTCACTTTTATACATCATGGACATGAATACAAGATATAATATAGCACAAATAATATGTAAATAACATAAATATGATTATTTAACAAGAATCATGTTAGGGTTTGGCTTTCAAAGATGAAAGGAAGTTAACATGTAAGGATAGGACTTTGATAGACTTGCTTCAACCCTTTTTCACTTTCATGCAATCTTTCTACCCTTGTAATCTTGAAAGATGGATGATGAAGGTTGAGGTGAATTGAGTGGATTTAAACTCAAGAGAAATCACAAAAGTTCTAAAGATTTGAAGTAGTTTTGATGAATCAAAACTAAACTAGGGTTTATGTATGGATATTGCACTTGATTTCTTGGATGGAACTTGAAGTAAACTAGTAAAATGAAGTGTGTTGTGTGTGTGGGTCGTTCATATGGTCAAGGAGTGGGAGGAGAAGGCTTAAATAAGGTCTTGAGGAGGTTAGAACCTTGACTAGTCAACACTTGGTGAGCAAGTGTTGACACATGTGATCATCTTAAGGCTTAAGCACAAGATTAAGCCACATAGTGATGACTCCCCCCCCCCAAGGTCGGTTTACATATCTTGGAGAACAAGGTGTGGACTTTTGATGATATTATCCAAGATACTTAGTTAGTTTTGACTCCGGGAAATGCCAATCGTAAATGATTAAGCCTCAAAACGTAAAACCGGGTGTCGTAAAATTATGGAACTTGAAAGTATTGTTAAACATGTCCATATGTTCCATAATAAAATATAAAATGAGTGGTAGGTTCCATTTGGGTGGTAAAACCCTGCTAAAAACTGGAAACACGGGTCTAAAACGCGTAATACGTAAAACGTACGAATATTGCGTAAAATTGAGAAAAGTAAAATGTTACTTTTCTAATGTGATAAAAATGATTTAAAATGACTTATAATGTCTAGACTGGGCTCAGTCTAGTGTCGGTTGGTATTAAATGTCTTTTAGACATCAAACCGTAAGCCTAAAAATCACGAAATGACTTATAACATCAAGGGATGATTTTTGGTCAATGGAGGAGGGAAAAAATATGTTGACTTTTTCTAATAAGTTGAAAACTCAAATCGTCTTAAAAACGCGTTTTGTGGTCTAACGGTTAATCGCCCATACGGTTAAGCGTGCTCATGTGAGAATAGTACTGGCTTGGGTGACCTGCCGGGAAGTCTTTGGTCATGTTTTTCTCAGTCACGATTAATTCTCAAATAAATCATGAGTGTGTCAAACATTTTTCTGATGCGGGGTCACTTAACGCGGTCGAGTTTCGTTGTGCGTAGAATTTCTGAATGACGTTTTACCCTAAAACGTGTAATTCCTTAATAACTTTCACGAAAATGATCTGACGAATGTCAAACATTTAATTTTCCATGGAAATGATTTATCACTCGAGAATATCAAATAAAAATTAACTTTCGGGAAAGTTTCGGGAAAAATGAATAGTAAAAGTGAATAGTGAAATTTTCTGGGAATGGTAATTAACCTGAAATTGCGAATTGTTACAGTCTCTACCCCTTACGGGGAACTTCGTCCCGAAGTTCTATGTGTGTCATATGTTGGAGTGGTGTCGATAAAGATGTGTGGTTACTTATGAGGACCAAAGTCTGGAATTACTAGTGATGTAGTTTGATTTGTCTCAGAATATGGTGTGTCAATAGAGATTGATAACATGGTTGAATATCAGTAGAGATCCATATAATAGTCGAATATCAAAGAAAATTGATATAGCAGTCGATTATTAATAGAAATTGATATAGTAGTTGTACAGAAATTGATATAGTTAAATATCAAAATGGAAATTGATATAGTTGTCAAGTATCAATAGCAATTGATATAACAGTTGAACAACAATAGTAATTTACATAGGAATCCAATAAATGGAAATTGATATAGTAGTGGAATATCAATGGAAATTGGGATAGTAGTTGCAATCATAGCATAGTAGGTAATCTGTTGTTGTACCTAGTGTTTATGTCATGGTTTGAAGCGATGTCGGTGAAAAGATAGGATTTCTTGTGGCGAATATAATGTAGGTATCATGCCATACCCGAGCAATGTAATATAGGTATCATGCCATACCCGAGCAATGTAATGTAGGTTGACTTCATACTTATGTTATTTCGGATATAAATAAGCCCACTTGTTTATAATTCTTTATTTACATAGAGAGGCATCCCAAACTATGTAACTAAAGGAATATAAACTTATGGTTCGATGATTTACAATTTCTTTATTTAAATGAAAAGGCATCCCAATCCATTCAAATAAGGACATTATAAATCATCCTACTCAAGAATTCCCGACACAACATTCATACTTAGCCGGTGAGTTACAAGGTAGTGTATTACGAGATGACACTGGTGTAGCAAAAGTACAAGATGAATATTCAATCTTGTAAAGCTGATAAGGGTGCTTGTGGTGTAACTAAGGATGATTTGAGCTTTAAAAGTGCATCAAGATCTGTTAATGAGCTTGTGTTTGTAACGGTTGTGAAGATAATGATGTGATATGTTGATGAACAAAAGTGTGTAGTGTATGCTTAACATTAATACACTTAGGTATAGATGTTGAGTTTGCTTTAAAAATCTTAAGAGATTTTAAAGGTTTATGATGGAATGGTATCCTTAGGATCTAAACAGGATAGTACTTCTACAGGATGAAGAGAATAATTGATAACTATCCCAGATAGTAGTTCGGATTATCTCATAAATGAAAACTTTCAAGAATGAAGTTAGGTAGTACAAATAAAATGTTAAGATTTCGCTGAGTGGTAAGGCACTATCGTGTCTCTAGATTGTTTTAATGTATTCTGGTGGTTTATCGTGTTCATGTAGGAAATCAATCTAAACATAACTCTAGTACAACTATTCTCAGTATTTGGAAATTTAAAGTCGAATATAGTTAGTCAGACTATATTCCACTGTCCCTAGGTTAAATATAGGTGACTAGTCTATATTTAGCCAAGGTTCGATAAAATTTTCAAATACCTAAACTAGGTATACTTTTGATATGTCCGTTGCTTTCGGGAAACTGTCCACTAAACAAAGGCGATGTCAAACCCTTAAGTTGCAAGTCCCGTCCATACAAGACTTGTAACGTATGTTTTCATATTCCATTGCATAGAAGGTAGTAAGGGTAGATACGTATGGAAAGGAAGTTTTAAGTAGTTCTAAAATAGAACATACTTGGCCAGGATCACGAACTTCTAATAATGAAGGTTTCATAAGAAAACTTTGATGAATGTAGAGAAAGTTCAGCTTTTGTCGATGATGGATTAGTTTGTCCTTTAGAAATCTCATATTTCTTGTTTTGAAATCGATAGATTGTGACGGGTTTTTGATATCATAAGAAATGATATTGATGATGTGATGGAATAATTCTAGAGACCATTTGCACAAAACACAATGTCTCGGAAGTAGGTTAGATCATTGTGCAATTCACAATGTCTGGGAAGTAGGTTAGGCCATTGTGTGACTCAAAACATTTGAGAAATGATTAAGACCATTGTATCATACAATGTCTTGGAAAATGAATGAGACCATTGTATCTCACAATGTCTTGGAAAATGAATGAGGCCATTGTATCTCACAATGTCTTGAAAAGTGAATGAGACCATTGTATCTCACAATGTCTTGGAAAATGAATGAGACCATTGTATCTCACAATGTCTTGGAAAATGAATGAGACCATTGTAATTAGTTACAATGTTTTGGACATATAATGTTGGAGTAGGAACATGATTGGGAGAGTGTGGCTGTGCCGAAATGCCTTAGAATAGGCATACACAGATATGTTTAGTCCATTCTTTAGATAAATGATTGAAAATAAACCGAGTTTATATATCAATATACTAATATGTTCATGTAGTATAGAATGCCTAGTGTGTATATATCAATATACGTATATGTTCATGTAACATAAAATGCTTACGGGGAAATGCTCAATTATGTTAAGGGTACATATATCAATATGCAATTATGTTTGTGTAGCATAAAAATGTCTACGGGGAAATGCTCAAAATGGGTATATATCAATATACTAATATGTTTGTGTAGCATAACATGCTTACAGGAAAATGCTCAAATGTGCTAAGGGTACATATATCAATATGCAATTATGTTTGTGTAGCATAAAAATGCTTAATAAGTCCATAATCGTCTGGAGGATGGAAGACACGGAGAGCGGAAGGCTATAAAAATGTTTTTGCTTGTGATTGTAGTTATAGTTTAGGTCTCCATTAGACCCGTTTCTCTATAACCATGGCTCTGATACCAATCTGTAACACCCCCAATTCATGGTTGCAGCGGAATTCAAACTGGGTGTTACTCGACGGCACAATAGTCACAATAATAGAAAACGAACTCCAATTGAGTCGTTTTAAAAGATTTATCATTCAAATTGTATAAATATCAGAGATTACAAAATGAGGTCCCAAATGGTTCCATGTTTACAAATCACATTAAATGAGTTTTTGAATGATAATAAAATTTATAGCCCTCTTGAGTATCCGTGCCCTTCCGTGCCATCCTTGATCGTTATGAACCTGAAATACATGCTTGAGAGGTCAACACAAAGGTTGAGTGATATTCATAGAGTTTGTTTAATGTTTGAACACAATATGTTGGTAGTGTGAGTTATAGGCTCACACCAATGTTTGGAAAGCAAAATAGGTAGGCTATGTTGTTATACGCCCATAAAATGTATTATACACTAAGCTTATGACACCAAAACGTTAACGTGTACCAATATCGATCGGCGGTTTTATCCCGGTAGGTATGTTGCTGGCATACCCAGGTCTCAAATATTAATGCATTTGAATGAATGTATTCACTACAAATGGGATTCGTCAATCCCAATAGGCCTATTCACAATATTTGTGCTCACTATTGCTAGTGATTAAATGGTTCATAATAAGGGATCTCGGTTTAGCAAGGTTGGTACTTAGTGATAATAAAACAATCAGGCAAGCATACAATTTAAAAACATTATGCTCGGTTAAAAATAGCATGTATTCCCCCCAAGGGTTGGTAAAACATTGAAGTAATGTAAAGTGGGGCTATGAACTCACCTTGAGTTGGATGGCAAGTAATGAATGTGATGGTCGAATCGCGAAGGTTTCTATGAGCAACCTATAATAGAATGTTGCGACTTAGGATTTGAGTAATGAATATGAAGTAGTGCCTATATATATATATATATATATATATATATATATATATATATATATATATATATATATATATATATATATATATATATATATATATATATATATATATATCTTGCATTTAGTCCATGATGTGGTATGATGTATAATGTAAGTCTTTGAAAGAAATGATTCATGAAACATGTATGTTTATATATCGTTTACTACCGTTCGGGCCGACATAATTCAGAAGTCATGTTAGTAAGCGTTCGAGGAGCCAGGACACTTTAACTCGTAAATCCACAACTCAACTCGACGGCTTACATAATGAACTCCTCACATGAGGCTCCCTACTATTGTAGTAGTTGATGAAATATATAGATATAAGTTTTGATCCGAAAGGTTACATGTCCGATATTTGAATAAACTTAGGAAAGTTTATTTGTACATGAAGATTATTATTAGGGGTAGTTTCATAAGTCTTGTATGACCATTTTCTCTTTGTAATATCACATGGTTCCTTTAGATGAAGTAGATCCAAATTGTATGTTCAAGTTATCGCCAACTTCTCTAGTTCATGTATTTGCCTTGGTAAGCTTGTATGGTCATTTCGTCATGGCCTAGCCATGACCTTTGGTCATTGTTCCATGGTCTTGAGACTCAACCTTGGCTCTAGCCATGGTTGTGGTCTTGATTCTGGGTCATAAGACCCCTTTGGTCTTCATAAACCATAACTTATATGTAATGACTTTGGTCTAAAAATGGGCTGTTAAGATTTTGAAGAATTTATCACTCAAAAAGCGTTTTCAGGGCTTGAGCTTCTTTGTTCCTAAACGAAAACGTCGTTCCGGACAACTTTCGTGTTTTAACTTTTTGATGAATCGGACCAGAAGTGGGACTTTCAAAACCCAAATTTGATCAGAATGGTATTTGGCAGTTTGCCGCAAAGTTTTGGTAACTTCAAATGGGCGTAACTTTTGACTCGTATACTCGTTTTAGGTGGTTCAAATTGCTATGGTTTCCTTGTTAAGTCCTCTACTGTAATATGTAATGATCCAACATCATATTTTTACCATTTTGATCAGGTCTTACCAAGAAAGTCACTAGTTTGCTTGTTATAGTAACTTGTCTTATCAATCATGTACAATAACTTGTTTTACTCACTTTTATACATCATGGACATGAATACAAGACATAATATAGCACAAATAATATGTAAATAACATAAATATGATTATTTAACAAGAATCATGTTAGGGTTTGGCTTTCAAAGATGAAAGGAAGTTAACATGTAAGGATAGGACTTTGATAGACTTGCTTCAACCCTTTTTCACTTTCATGCAATCTTTCTACCCTTGTAATCTTGAAAGATGGATGATGAAGGTTGAGGTGAATTGAGTGGATTTAAACTCAAGAGAAATCACAAAAGTTCTAAAGATTTGAAGTAGTTTTGATGAATCAAAACTAAACTAGGGTTTATGTATGGATATTGCACTTGATTTCTTGGATGGAACTTGAAGTAAACTAGTAAAATGAAGTGTGTTGTGTGTGTGGGTCGTTCATATGGTCAAGGAGTGGGAGGAGAAGGCTTAAATAAGGTCTTGAGGAGGTTAGAACCTTGACTAGTCAACACTTGGTGAGCAAGTGTTGACACATGTGATCATCTTAAGGCTTAAGCACAAGCTTAAGCCACATAGTGATGACTCCCCCCCCCCCAAGGTCGGTTTGCATATCTTGGAGAACAAGGTGTGGACTTTTGATGATATTATCCAAGATACTTAGTTAGTTTTGACTCCGGGAAATGCCAATCGTAAATGATTAAGCCTCAAAACGTAAAACCGGGTGTCGTAAAATTATGGAACTTGAAAGTATTGTTAAACATGTCCATATGTTCCATAATAAAATATAAAATGAGTGGTAGGTTCCATTTGGGTGGTAAAACCCTGCTAAAAACTGAAAACACGGGTCTAAAACGCGTAATACGTAAAACATACGAATATTGCGTAAAATTGAGAAAAGTAAAATGTTACTTTTCTAATGTGATAAAAATGATTTAAAATGACTTATAATGTCTAGACTGGGCTCAGTCTAGTGTCGGTTGGTATTAAATGTCTTTTAGACATCAAACCGTAAGCCTAAAAATCACGAAATGACTTATAACATCAAGGGATGATTTTTGGTCAATGGAGGAGGGAAAAAATATGTTGACTTTTTCTAATAAGTTGAAAACTCAAATCGTCTTAAAAACGCGTTTTGTGGTCTAACGGTTAATCGCCCATACGGTTAAGCGTGCTCATGTGAGAATAGTACTGGCTTGGGTGACCTGCCGGGAAGTCTTTGGTCATGTTTTTCTCAGTCACGATTAATTCTCAAATAAATCATGAGTGTGTCAAACATTTTTCTGATGCGGGGTCACTTAACGCGGTCGAGTTTCGTTGTGCGTAGAATTTCTGAATGACGTTTTACCCTAAAACGTGTAATTCCTTAATAACTTTCACGAAAATGATCTGACGAGTGTCAAACATTTAATTTGCCATGGAAATGATTTATCACTCGAGAATATCAAATAAAAATCAACTTTCGGGAAAGTTTCGGGAAAAATGAATAGTAAAAGTGAATAGTGAAATTTTCCGGGAATGGTAATTAACCTGAAATTGCGAATTGTTACAATTGACACATCGTGCAAATCATGTGAAGAGCTTAAACTCAAAATTGAGAAACTTAGAATTACTCAAGATGATCTAATAAAACAAACCACAAAATTTAAGAAGTTCGATAAAAGTATTTCTTGCGCGGATGAAATTATGAAACTTCAAAAGTCACCATTTGATAAAACAGGACTAGGTTTCATGAAACTAGAAACTTCGAAGAGTCAAACGAAACAAGAAAAGAAAGCACAAGAAACTAACAAAACTGCTACAGCAGCCCGCGGAACAGACGAAACCCAAAATAGGGTTCCACCCGTTGAACCCAGAGGTTCCGCCGGGTCTGCAGCAGCAGTGACAGCTTCCACGTCGGATAGTTCATAATTTGTTAAAGTCACATATAAAAATGAAACAAAACCTGCTATTAAAACTGGAGTAGGACTTAGTAAAAACGAATTTAGAACTAGAACTACTCAACCGAGACCTAAGACTCCTATTCCCAAACGCCCCTTTCCAAAGAGTAACTACAACACACGACCAAACTACCAACATGTTTGGAACCAAAACACTCCTGGACATTACCAAACTCCAAAATACATGTCATGGAACCCTTATGTTCTATTTTCATACTTGGATCAAGTTAATGGTATGTTTAACCAAAATGGACCCATAAGAAATTGGGGACCAAATGTTTGAGTGTTTTTCATAAAATAGGTGTGCCTCAAAGTATGTTTGGAACCGGATGAATGGATTAAAGATAGCGATTGTTCAAGGCACATGACGGGTAACAAAAGCCTCTTCTAAACTTATCACAAATGTGATGGAGGTAACGTTACGTTTGGTAGTAAAGCTAAGAGCAAAATCATCGGAAAATGTACAATCTCTCATGACTCCCTTTTTATAGATGATGTAGCTCATGTTGATAACTTAGGTTTTAATCTCCTTAGTATTAGTCAACTTTGACGTAATAAGTATAACGTCCTTTTTAGTGAAAATGGAAGTACAATACTTAAAGATGGCATAACCATAGCCAAAGGTGTTCTTAAGAACAACGTATATGTCATGAAGATGGATCAAACATCTAGAGACAAACTTTGTCTTACTACATTAGATGAATCTTCAACTTTATGGCATAGACGTTTAGGACACGCTAACATGAGACTTATACAAAACCTCTCCTCCAAAGACCTAGTTCGAAACCTACCTAAGTTGAAGTATGACCAACACTTTTGTGACGCTTGTAAAGTCGGTAAACAAGTCCATAATAGCCATAAGGCTAAAAACTTGGTTTCTCCATCTAGGTGTCTAGAACTTTTGCATATGGATTTGTTCGGTCTATCCGCTATACAAAGTTATGGAGGTAACTTCTATACTTTGGTCATAGTAGATGATTACTCAAGATATACTTGGACAAAATTTTTGAAAAGTAAAAATGAAGCTTTTGATAAATTTGAGATTCTAAGTAAGAAAATTCAAAATCAAGTAGGGTCTAGTATTGTGTCTATTAGAACGGATCACGGTCGTGAATTTGATAATGAATTTCAATTTAGAAACTTTTGTGATAAAAATGGTATTACTCATAACTTTTCGGCTCCACGCACTCCTCAATCTAATGGTGTAGTAGAACGTAAAAACAGGACCTTGCAAGAGATGAGTAGAACAATGCTTAATGAACAAAACATTCCACAAAAGTTTTGGTGTAACGCCGTTGACACATCAACGTGCATTTTAAATCGAGTCTTAATTAGACCATTTTTGAATAAAACTCCTTATGAGCTATATAAAGGTAAAAAGCCTACATTAGGATACTTTAGAGTGTTTGGGAGTAAATGCTTTATTCTTAACACCAAGGACTATCTCACCAAATTTGACCCAAAGTCTTATGAAGGTGTATTTCTTGGATATTCACAAAATAGTAAAGCTTACATTGTTTTAAACAAAGAAACCTTAAGAGTCGAGGAATCGTTGAACGTAACATTCGACGAGAGTCCACCTCCTTCTAAGACATCACCTTTGGTAGATGATGACTTAGTTGAAAGTCAAGCTATTGAAAATCAAGTGATCTTAGAAAATGACAAGGAAGATGAACCATTAAGCAAAGAAATTGTTAATGTTAAACAATCCAAAAGTCATCCATTAGATAATGTCATAGGAAAAATTAATGAGAGAAAACTAAGATCTAAAGCCCAAAATGAAAGTAACAACTTTTGTTTCGTGTCAACCATTGAACCGAAAAACATTAACAAAGCCATAAATGATGAGTCTTGGGTAATAGCCATGCAAGAAGAGTTAAATCAATTTGTTAGGAATGATGTATGGACATTAGTTCCTCAACCAAGGAGTCAAACACTAATTGGAACAAAATGGGTTTTTCGTAATAAAATGGATGAAAATGGAATTGTGTCTAGAAACAAAGCTAGGCTACTAGCACAAGGATATAATCAACAAGAAGGCATTGACTACGATGAAACTTTTGCTCCGGTTGCTAGGATCGAGTCAATTAGAATCTTACTTGCATATGCATATGTACACAATTTTAAACTCTTTCAAATGGACATCAAAAGTGCATTCTTAAACGGGGTTATAAATGAAGAAGTGTATGTTGCTCAACCACCAGGCTTCATCGATTTTGAAAAACCTAATCATGTTTACAAACTTAAAAAGGCTCTTTACGGACTTAAGCAAGCTCCAAAAGAATGGTATGATCGACTTAAAACCTTCCTAGTTGACCATAGGTATACCATGGGCTTAGTCGATAATACTCTCTTCACTAAGAAGAAAGGTTCACATATTATCATAGTCTAAATCTATGTTGATGACATTATATTCGGATCAACTTGTCAAGAATTATGCGACGATTTCTCAAAAATCATGCATGATGAGTTTGAAATGAGTATGATAGGAGAACTCAACTTTTTCCTAGGACTCCAAATTAAACAACTAGAAGATAGTATCTTCTTTAACCAATCCAAATACATTAAAGACATGCTTAAGAAATTTGGTCTAGAAGATTCGAAACTAATCAAAACGCCCATGTCCATGGAAACAAAACTCACCAAGGATGAGGAAAGTGAATCCGTAGATAGCACTAAATATAGAGGTATGATTGGAAGTCTACTTTACCTAACGGCTAGTAGACCCAACATTATGTTTAGTGTTTGTCTATGTGCTCGTTTTCAAGTAGATCCTAAGACAACTCATCTTGAAGCCGTTAAAAGGATTTTTAGATATATTAAGGGCACTACACATTTAGGTTTATGGTATCCCAAAGGAACGGGAATAAACACCATAGTGTATGCCGACTCGGATCATGCCGGTGACTATGTTGATAGAAAAAGCACAAGAGGTATGTGTACTTTTGTTGGACATTGTCTCACCTCATGGTTCTCTAAGAAGCAAACGGCTCTCGCTATCTCAACAACGAAAGCCGAATACGTTTCGGCCGGAAAAGCATGTCAACAAGCTTTTTGGATGAAGCAAGCTCTTGTCGACTACAGAATTCAACTTAACGACATCACCATTCTTTGTGACAACAAAGGAGCCATTGATCTTAGCAAAAATCCATTTCAACATGCTCGTACCAAACATATTGAAATCCGTCATCATTTCCTTCATGATAACGTTCAAAAAGGAAACATCTCAATTGAGAAAGTTTCTTCTGAAGACAACATAGCCGACATTCTCACAAAACCTCTTAAACGAGAACCTTTTAACCTCTTATGCTAGGCTTAGGACTCATGGAACCTACATTGTAGTTCTGGACATTAGACAAAAATCACAAAAATCAAAACAAATCAATAAGTCTTTTTCTCAGCAGAGTCGGCGGAACCCTCAGCCATAACGGGTGGAACCCTCTTTTTGGTTCCGCCGTATCCGCCGACCTGCAGAACTTTTTCTTAGTTTATATTAAACCAAACACCCATTATCTCATACCACCACTTC
This sequence comes from Artemisia argyi, assembly GCA_030686995.1. Lineage (NCBI taxonomy): Eukaryota > Viridiplantae > Streptophyta > Magnoliopsida > Asterales > Asteraceae > Artemisia > Artemisia argyi. Next base: position 101,521,251 of record CM060683.1, read on the forward strand.
CAAATTACTACTATTCACTTTACCATTCATCCACACCTATGAATTTTTGGTCCTTCCTTCATTCACATTGCTCATCAATCATCATTGTAAGTATTCTAAACATGATTACACTCCTGATCTGAGTCTAGGAATTCTATTTTTGCACAAAAACAAAAACTTGAGGTTATGCTTTAACTTAAGAAACTCATGCTTAAAATTAGGTGCTTGACAAAACTAATCATGTTTCCAATAGTTAGGAATTGCATTATTATAAGTTATTAACATGTTTACTAAAACATCCCATGTCAAATTCTTGCAAAAATTTCTCACAAATAGGACAAATATTTTTTCGTCTCACATTGTGAATACAAAATCAAAACGTTATGTTCAAAAACATCACTTGCATAATGTCTCTTGAATGCTAAAGGGAATACATAACCAATATATATTTTCAGGTACATTCAAACGAAGCTACATTGAACTAGGAGCGCTTGGGTTATCTTTTGTTGTATAACAAAACTTGCATTCTAAAACGTTTTTGAGCATCAAAATGAGTCAAGATAACCGCACCTCCACATTGTTTTCATATAGGCACACACTAGAACATCCACATTACAATAGTTGTTTACTTAGACTAAAATGTGAAATTTTGTTTTTCTAGGAATCATCATGCCTCCTCTAACCCATTACGACCACAATGACACCATTAAGTACCTACCCAAACACCATAAAACCAAAGGTCTTACTCCAACTCAAATTGACGTTTTCAAAGCCTTAAAAAAGCGTTATGTCCACGAAGGTAGAACCATTGACCCATCCTTCATAGAAGGTACAAACCTACCTATGGAACTTGCAACCATCAACTTTGATTGTCTCCTAGAAATCAATGAGCCTATTTGTCCTAGGTTTATTTTAGAATTCTATGCATCCATCACTCTCTCCACGGATGAGTATGGCCGCATGTCTATTAACTTTAGGGCTAGTAGTCATCAATACTCCTTCACTCTCGAGGAATTTGCTCAAATCCTAGGTGTCCCAAACTGTGGTACTTGTATCTACTCCAACAAGCATTCCCTCTCAACTCTTGACACACTCATTGACCGCATCCATCCCTATGATACCCCTCTTGTGTCCAAGGATGAACTTCGTGACCACCTCTTCATTAGGACCACCAACACTAGGAGATCCGTACGGGAAATGAGGTTAACAAGGACCCATATGGAATGGGACTCAATGAACTCAAGCCCCAATTCAAGAAATGGGAAGAACTCCTTAGAGCTAATGTCATTAGCACCATAGGAAACCAGGATCATATCAATGTTTGCCTTTGCTACATGCTCTACTCCTTGTCCGTTAGGCAACCCTTCAACCTTGCCAACTACATGGCCAAGAGAATGGCCGACATTCCCGTGCAAGGCACAATGGCTATGCCGTATGGAATGCTCTTGACCCGTCTCTTTATGTTCATCTCTCCCATTCCACCAACTCCTAGAGGTCTTCGCCTAGACTACTCTCTCATTCCACACACCTTTGTCCCACTAAGTGATAAGAGAGTCCACAAAGCCCAAGGAAAACGTCCTCATCCTCCTACCTCCTCATCATCATCCTCAATGAGTGAAGATGAGATTTTGCCCAACTCTAGGCTCCCACCTCTAGAATACCTTTCCCAACTTCCGGATATTCCAAATGAGTCAGCGGAGTTCAAGTAAACAAAGGGGATGTTCAAAAATCTTGGGAGATTCCTTGGAAAGCTTAAGAAGAAGATTGACCATCAATGAGAGCGGGTGTGTAGGAGTGTTTGGCACAAGGTGCTATTTGAACAATTTGGTCGTTTAAACAATGTGTGTTATGAATTTGTGTGTTGGTAGGATATTTGGTACAATTTGGAACATGTATGAACTAACTATGATGCAGGACGACAACATTTGGCATGTTGTCAAATTTTCAAGTTTATGAAAATTTCACTAAGTATAGTGAAATTCGCTAGCCCCCCGGTCAAAGTCCAATGATATGCGTGTTTACATGTCCAATTTTTGCATTTCCTAACCAGATATGAATTATATTTTTGTTTTTAGGAGTTTTCGAAAAATTTGAAAATCGTCTCGTGGGTCAAAAACTTGGACTGCCTTGTTTTTCAGGCCTGGCGGAACTGGCGGCACCCTAAAATGGGTTCCGCCAGTGTATTTTTCTGGAATTCCAGAAATGGCCCAACGGATCAGGCGGAACCCTCAGGAGGGTTACGCCTGTGTTATCTGAGGGTTCCGCCAATAAACCTGCAAATTTTTTTTATTTTCGACATTTCAACTTCCACTCAACAACAAATCATCCTTTTTAAGATAGAAACCCATTTCCTACTATTTGTTAAGCACATTATGGTCTTTCTCATCCTCTATAACTCATAGAAAACCATTTCCGCCAAATTTCAAACTTAGCCATAACCACCTCAAGGAACCTTCACCCATAAAGGAAGGAACCCTTCCAAAGGTTCCTTGCAATCCGTGAAACATATACCTTCAACAAATTTGCCAAAACCACTAAGCATTTAGTGCAAATCTTTGTCTTCTTCCTTCATCATTTTCATTGGATTGACTTCCAATGATTTGACAACCCACATTAATCTTCAAAATCATTAGCAACCTCCATTTTTATATGGTTAAACATCAAATCCAAACACTCCTTCCCATACTTCTTCACCTCTATAAATTTAACCATCTTACAACACCCTCAAATCACACCATCACCATCACAATCTATGATCCTAAACCTCTAATAAACCATTTTTACAATGACAAAGTCAACAAACACCTCTCAACCATCTCGACCCGTTCGGAGAACCGCACGCATAAGTGTCAAACCACTTTGGTCAAACCACACAATCAACTTAAGTTTCTCATCCTCGGATGAATTCTCCTTACCCATCAAAAATGAACATTTTCTAAACCTTGCATCTCCATCTCCATCACCCAAAGGACCTAATGAGCTCACTACTCCACCACCAACAAAATCACCCATTGACCCAACTCCACCAAGTGCACCAATCCAAACATCCAAAACTCCATCACCATTAACACTACCTAAACTTGAACCAATGGAGTTATTTGGGTCTCCTCCAACATCACCACAACCTTTTGTACAAGATCTCAATGATCTTCCACCAAGATCAACAAATCCACCACCTTTGACAAATGAAAAACCAAGGCCATTGCCTGACCAAAATGAGCCTTTTGACCACAACAAGAGTACCACCACCCAAAACCATTGTTGTTTCACTCTATCTTCAAAGACATCCACGGTCCTCTATATGGAGAACCTAACTTTGAACACCATGATCACCCAACACCTCCACATTCCCAATCCCAACTCTTTGAGTCTTTCTTTCTTTCTTATGAGGAAATTCAAATCATGGTCGAAAATAACCTCCATCATGCAATGGAATTTCAAACGACCTTGCTTGACTCCATACCAAACCCCTCCTCCACTCAAGAAACTAACAACAACACACCACCACCACCATAATCAAATGACCCGTTTCCACCCACTCATCACCATGTTTGCTCACAATGTGAGCAAATGCTCAAAATAGGTGAAAGCATCAAGATGTTGCTTCACCAATTTCAAGATGAAACCCGCTTTGCATTACAACACATCATCGAGCGTTTGGATGCTCTTTCCCACCTAAACCAATCCTAGACCAAGTTTGGAGGCCTTTTACCCCATTTAGAAAATGTGTTGAAAGACTTCTACTTATAGAAGTAGGATTTTCTTTTTTCTTTTATTTCTTGGTTATTTTTTATCTTTTATTTTATTTTTAGAAGTAGTAGGATATTTTTCATTTCTTATCTTTGGCTTTTATAAAGTCAAATTTTACTTGAAATTACATCTTTTACTACTTTCTTATTTGCATTGTTGGTTGATCATATATGAGTTGTGATTGTGGTTGCTTATATTCTCATATGTGTGGTGACAACAAGCTTGATTTTGTGTCTATCACTAACTAACCATTTTTTTGTAGGTTCAAAATCCATGTTTCCCATCTTGGCACTCCTTTTAGGGGGAGTATCGACTAAGGGGGAGCAAGTTCATTGTTCCGCTTCGCTACTCTTCTTTTTGTTTGGACAAAAAGGGGGAGAAAGATATATTAACTTATAAACCTAAAATGATTTTCATCACTTAAGTAAAACAAGTTTAATATAACATTTTTTTAAGTCTTAACACTAAAATTTGAGAGTTACTTAAAAACAAAGTTTATGTTTTGTCGTCAACAAAAAGGGGGAGATTGTTAATACAAATATCGCCTAAAAACGTTATTTATATTTTACGATCTTTGCTAAGTTTTATTAACGACAAAGTGTAAACTTTAGTTTTTAGTAAAACATACTTTTAGTTTAAAGACTTGCCTAATTAGACATTTGCTACACTTACATTTCTTATAAAACACAACACTTTTTATATTTCTTAAAATAGAAAAACATTACATTTACATATTACTTAAAATAGTAAATGTTAACATCACATCATGCATTTATGGTAAGTTTGTGTGTTTGACTTCCCATAAGCTCTTACACATTTTTGGAAGTATCCTACTTTGATTCAATGTGTGTTTGACTAGAAATAAGTTGATGTGACCTTTGTTGGTTTGGAAAGATTTATTTCAAAACCTACTGTCAGCCTGGCGAAACCCTGGAGGTACACGGGCGGAACCATCTGAGGGTTCCGCCATATCCGCCAGAGCTGCTGAAGGTCTTGCTATAAATACCAAGCCATTTGTTTGAATTTTGTTTTTATCACTTCTCATTACATTTTACATACACACATTCATATCATTCATCTAACCCTTTAACATTTCATTTTGTGTGAAGTTTCTTTTGTAGCAAAGAAGTTCACAAGTTCATATAAAGTTACAAGTATTCAACACAATGTTGCAAGACTTGTTAGCTTAGCATCGTGTAGACTTTGTGTAGTTTACACTTCATTTGATTGTGTGTTTTCAGTTGTGATCGGTTAGTATTTTAGGACTTAAAATACATAGTGTGACGTGTGACACCCCCAAAATTTACAATGCAGCGGAATACCAATTTGGGTGTCACTTCATAGTTCATACACACAAGTTACATAAAACGACCTCAAAAGAGACGTTTAATAAAATGTCACATTCGATTTAATAAATCAGAGTACAAAGGTCCCAACAATTTCTATTTAAAACTTAAGTTACAAGAGTTAAAACATGACACATACATATATTTTAAAGATAAAAGGTTATCGAATGTGTAGAAAACACGTCTTTCAATATTTGATATCCACGTGACTCCGATTGCTCTCAATGCTTCGCTAGCAAACTAATACCTGAGAAAATACATGCTAAAAAGTCAACATAAAGTTGAGTGAATTCATAGAGTTTAAATAAATAATCAGTTGAATACAAGATAATTCAGTTTAAAATATGATGGGATACGTTGTTATACGCCCATAATTAAGTTGACATGTAACAAATACAAGTCGGGAAATAAGATTTATAGTATTGAGCTCATGAAACCGAACCTTAACCTAGTTTTAACAGTTGCCCCAGTAGGGTAATATTTGCCATTTACCTCAACCTCTCAATATTATGTGACCGTTAAAAGGTGAGCGCTACTCACTCGGCCAGGCTGGTCAATGCCCAATATGCATATTCATAATACTAGCGTTTATACAAAAATAATTAACGGTTCATGATGGGGACTTAATTGGCAAGAAATAAGCTCAATGTCTATAATCATGTAATCCGGTCAAGCATACCAAAAATTAATACTAGTATTCAGTTTGTAAAACTAGCATGTATCCCCCTCGCGAGGTTTATAAAACAATTGAAGTAAGTAAAAGCGAGGCTATGAACTCACCTTAAGCAACTAAACAAGGATATGATACAGATGTCGGGAGAAACAAGAAATCCTAAGCACCACCTAAAAGAGATGGTGTAACTTAGAAAAGTAAAGAAATACTTAATATATAAAAATAACAAGTTATAAGTTATGTTTCGTAATGAACTATGGCATTGCACTAATTTTTATCAATACAAATTTACCCAAAATGTGATGAGGACCTGGTCTAATATACACCAACACATGTATCCACTTTCAAAACTTATAATCCAACTTAGTTAGTGTTTATACATTCATTTTTAAGTTTAAAACGATGTACTTATTCAAATTTCAGAATTTACCCCGACTACCCGAACCTATAGTTTAAAATCCGTAAATGGTATAGACGTGGGTTTTCATCTATTAATAGCTTCTTGAGTCCACTTTCCAGATTTGTGGGTCTCATTACCCAAAAAGTTGCAAAACCTAAGTGAAAACACCAAAATGCCCTCCATTGTCAATACCGTTAATTTCCAAATTTTTACCGCTTCACCAAATTGGTTCTAGATCCTAAAACGTACCTCCTGAGAGGTCAAGACCAGTTAAAAATTTTAAGTTGGCTTAATTCCTAGAACTTTCATGTTTATCCAAACAGAGCTTACTGTGCAAAAAATTTGACTTATACCCAAACCAAAATCAGTGTGCAGAATTCGACTAGTTATGGAAAAATGATCGTAGCTCGCTAACCGGACATCGTTAGACCTTGATTCCGGCGGCCACACGAAGCTAAAACATATTACTACAACCCCATTAATTTTCCCAGGCCTTCATAAGCCAAAAATATTTCGTATTATGCTCAAAAATGTACAGGTCAGAATCTGTCTTAAATACCTCATTTCAAAATCAATCAAATCAAGTTTCTAACTTACAATCCTATGTACAATGCCATATTTGATCAATTCTCACACTTATAACATCAATAAAATGTATTTTTCCAGAATCAAGATCAAAATTTCACGGCCAAATTAAAGAAGAAAAATGAAAAATCAAGAGATTAAACTTACAAAAAGTGATAAATCACTAATAACCTTTCTAGGGCTTGGATTGAAATCGACCCTAATGACACCAAAACTAGTGAAATCTTCAATTCAATCTTCAAAAATGATTACCCACTTGATTAAACCAAGCCCTAATCAAGTCTTGAAGAAAAACACCAAGAAACTCTATGGAAACTACAAGAAAATCTTATAAACTTTGAATCAAAACACCATCTTTTGCAAGGACCTTCAAGAGAATGATGTGGTGATGATTTTATGATTAAAAAGATGATGAGATGGTGGTGTCTTGGTGTTGATTCACGGCAGCAACAAGGGAGGAAGAAGGGAGATGGATGATTTTATGAGATTTGCATGTGGAGAAGAGAGAGAAGGATATAACTTTCTTGAAAATGAGAAAATGTGAAGTGTTGGTGGTTTAGATGGGAGCGACGGTTTTTGGGGCTTCCAAGGGAAGTTTTATTTGTAATTTTTTTATAAAATTTTAAGTAAATAAAGTGTGAATGATATGTATAAGTGTTGGTGTTGATTATGTGAGGTAATGATTAGTATTTAGGGGTTTTAAGTCGTAAATTGGAAAGGTGAAGAGTGGTGAACGATCAAAGCTAGAAAAATAAAGATAAAGATCAAATTTTATGAATATTGGATTAATGTGTGGTGTATTAGTGTGTTTGTGGGGTTTAAATTAGGCGTACGGTCTTAAAACCGCGAATTACGTAGTACCGGGTGACCTGAAAACGTGAATTTTAGAAAAGTGTTATAAAAATATTATGAAGTTGTTATGAAGTGTTAAAATGGATAATTTTAATACTTTATGAGAGCCTTGGGTTTATCGGAGTGTTTAAACGTCATGAAAAATGAAACCGTGAGTCGAAAACACGTTTGGTGACACCGGTTCTTGATAAAAGTGATGTAAGCTATAAAAATGACACAGCAAGTATAAAAATCATTTGTAAACATGAAATAGTTTAAAAATTCATAAATATGTAAATTATCATAGTCTAGGGTTGGTTCACTTTGTTAAAACCTTAAAACGTAAATTTAAATCGGGTAAAATGTAAAGGTGCAAGGTTTACGTAAAAATGGAATAATTGAAAAGTGACTTTTAAAATAGGATTGTAAGGAAACAATGATGCATAAAAAAATGTAGAATGGACGTAGTCTAGTCACGGTTGAATGAATTGAATGTACAGAGATAACTTCCGACGAAGTTAATTAGTTATAATAGAATAGTTGAATAATAAACTATTAAAATAAATGACATGAATTTTTAGAAATATCACAGCACGTACCCCTTAAGAGAGCGCCGTCCCGGAGCTCAAATCGCTTTATCTCTTGACGGTTCATTTGAGAAAAGATAAGGATACTCGTAAGGAATGAAGTCTAGAATAACTAACGACGCGGTTCGATTCTGGTCGTCTAAGGAGAATTTTAAACTATTCTTTCTTGATGAAAATGGTGTTCATAATAGAGATAAAATAGGTTCAAGAATCATTTTTTTTGGGTCGTTTTAAATATTTTTGGGATGGATGCACGTATAAAAACCATGTTGAAATTCAGGTTTATGGTTGCGATTGTAAAAGGTCTATTTTTAAATCTTTATGAATCATTAGTTGAAACGAAGTTTAAAGCAGTCATATCCTTAAGACGTGATTAAAATATGATGTATAGAACATGTAATTTGAAAGATAGGGCATGGTGTCATTATAAATATTAGTTATGGTTTTTACAAAAGAGGGTGGTTAGAACCGACTCTTTAACTTAAGAAGGTCATTTTGGTAAATTAAACCCTTGTGAAATATTTGTAAAATTTTCATAAAGACGCATAAAAATTTTATAGAAGCCCATGGAGGTGCTTAATGCATTTTGTGCTCGGGATTTTGACAAAGTAACAAGATAGCAACGAAGATAAAACAAGTGATAGAAATCACCTAATGTGTAAGCAATGGTATGAGGGAACGAATAGAATGTCATGAGGGTCCTTAAAGGAAAGGATAGAATAAAAGTGTTGGCGATAAGACAACAGGAGACAAGGAATTTATCAAGTCATCAATTCATGGAAGTGAATAATAGTACATTACTATTAGCTTATCAAGCTCGCGGCGGTTGATACAAAATCAGAAATATCCACATAACAAATTACGAGTCGAGAGGAGTTCATAGCCCATAGAATGGTTCGTACGCACGCTATGGAGGATACACATAAGCCCACTCATTCATAACTCGTCTCTTATATAAAGAGGCGTCCCAATCCATGTAAATGAAGAACTATGAATTTATGGTTCGGCGGTTTATAATTTCCTTATTCAAATGAAGAAGCGTCCCAATTCATTTCAATAAGATGATTATAAATCATCCTACTTAAGTATGTCCATCACAAAACAAAATACAGAACAAGATTAAGTGCTACAATATATAAAAGGATGTCTACTTAACGACATGATTCATCAAAATCATAAGAAGAAGTAACGAGAATAATATTATGACATTAGTCAATCGCATTCTGAAAGGTAAGTGCCAAAGGATGGCATGATTCGAGATGACAAGTTAAGGTCGTACTCCCATCAATCGGAAGATTTCAAAACAATGGATAACAAAAACAAAATACACGATTCAAAGGCGTAAGAAGAATGTTCACGCTTAGAGTTGAACAATAAAATAACTAGTGGAATTGACAAAGTACACCGAATGTCAATATCAACAAAAGGAAATAAGTAAAGTAGCAGAAATGTTTTGGAGATCACCGCATCGTTTATAAAAGGTTAAAGTAAACGAACTCATTAATACATATCATAGTACTATACATATGTGTAAGAATTTGAGAAGAGAGTAATAAATATATGTAAGGGTATCCTTATACAATACTAGTATCGACGTTCGAGGGAGAAAATAAGAAAACACGAAGTACGCGATAATCGGAGTGGTCAACGTATAAATAACCGACCAATATAAAGTAAATAGTAAGACATTGATGCGTGGGAATCGCAACAGGCTTTACCTCTCGAGGGATCTCGAGAAGCTTACAACCCCCACCAGGCAGTGTACCTGATCGTTGTAGTATAGTATAGTGACAAGTACCGGGGGATTGATCGTTCAGCTTAGGAATAGTGTCGCTAGGATTAGAAAACCTAATTACTAGTTCTAAAGATGAGAGATGATTGTTTTTGTCTTTTTATATTTTATGGAAAGCAAGTAAAATCTCGGGTTTTGGAAGAGTGGGCGGAATTAGTTGCTATTCAACTAACCCAAAACTAAGATATAATCAAAATAAAATACTGAAAATGAAATTAAACTAATTATTACAAAGGTTGTGAGCAGTAATTGGAGAAATTGTGTTTACTTAGACTTCACTACTCCCTAGATATCTTTTACGCGTTAATTACTTGTTATAATTGTATGGATGACGGATTATATTCCTTAATACCATTCATGGGGTGGCATACATAACTCCCCAATTCTATGAGCTCTTATCTCCTCCTACACCATGACCCAGCACAACTATAGGGATTGTAAACAGTGGCTCATGCATTAAATACAACCAATAAAGACCTAGTACGCCTCGGTTCATGTTTCTTAAGACGTTCAAGCATGTTACCATTTGGAGATCTGCCAGTTTTCTTAAGCCTAACATATAAAATCATTCATCTAAGACAAGAATAAACAAGTAATCAACACATAATCAACATCTAGGTTTCATTAGATCTAAGCAAACACAAAAGAGATCTAGCCTAGCATAATGGAATTGAGACAAGAACAAGATATAGACAACCAACACATAGACATATTGATTGAATTAGAAGAACACTTATCTCAATTACAATGCAAGGTCTCAAGGGTTTGGAACCCTTGAAAAACCTGTAAAAGATGCACCAAATTCGTCTTTAGGGTTTCACCAAAACTTCTCCCTTTTAATGTAAAAACTAGAAAACTATATATAGGAAAACTGGGCTGACGGCGTCAAGACAACCATGTGACGCCGTCACCTCGCCGCCAAATCCTACCACACGAATGTAGTCTCACTAATGCCTCTTTTCCCAAGGGTGATCCTAATGCCTCTTATCATGTAGTAAATCCTACCACACGAATGTAGTCTCACTAGCGGTCTCGGGATGCATCACTAACGCAAGTTCTAGAATCTAAATGCTACCGGTACACTCATAAGCACTAATAATGAATGCTTTTCCTATCAAATCTAAAGGCGAACCTCACATTTTTGGCTGGAAAATTTTTCTGAATATACGGTTATGTGCTAGTCATACAACCTCCTATCCATGAGACGCTTGCTATGGCTAAAGTTTCACTCCTAAATGTTGTAAAAAATTTTAAATTTGGCGCTAAAATTACACTAACAAGTATTTCTCATAGTTTTATTACACATCTACTATTAAACAAAACAAACTCAAGCGAAAGTGCATATGTAAGGTATCATCTTTTTACCCTCCCCTTACACTTAAGATGAACATTGTCCCCAATGTTCAAGTAAAGAATGTAAAAGTGAAAAAGTAAAGAGAATGAAATCAAATACTCCCCTGATTCGCTCGGTATGGATTTTAGGTTGGCCAGGTTAAATCTTCTTCCAAGAAAACGAACAATGAAAGCTTCCCTTCCAGAATATAAATCATCTCCTTGTCGAACATAACCTGTAAATCCTGACAACAATAGACAAGACAACCTCGCGTAAAATCGGTGGCATCCTATATAAGTTACTAAATCCTAGAAAACAAAGTAAGATATAATGCTTGTGGAATGAAGTTTGCAGATTTCCTGGAGATTATAAAACTTAATAATTCACAAAAACCGTAAGACTCCGTTAGAAAAACAAAACCGGTAAAATTTCCAGATTTTAATTCCTGACGCCGTCAAGAGTAATACTCTGACGCCGTCAGAATGGACCTGCAGAAATTCTTATGTTAAGTTTTCGGAAAATTTCTGGAAAAACTTGGTCCTACTTCCTGGAAAATCCTGCAAAACTTCATTATGACTCAATACAAGCATTTGACTCTAACAAATACGAATATACATGTTCATTTAATATTGTGGAGAATCATGATCGGGTTGTTTCTTAAAAACATATTTGGGGTTTCCCCTTACACTTATCTTTTGCAAAAATACTTTTAGGTTGGAGTTAAGACTAGGCCAAACAACATAGTAAAGTACTTCCACATTTTAGTTTAGAAACATGATCTACCAACAATAAAAACTAAGCATGCATACGGAAGCAAATAACAAACAAACAAATAAAATCACACAAAACATGGGTTGCCTCCCAAGAAGTGCTTGTTTTTGTTCGAGTCACGAGCCTGACTCTACCCTTATTTAATGGAAATAGGGGAGGTTTTCCCTACACTTTGAATTAAGTGCGGGTGGAAGTAGCGATACACACCCTTAGGGTGGAAATATGCCTCGTGAGGAAAAAGTGGTGGATGAATTATATGCTCAAAGGGGTGTGCTCCTTTCATCATAACCTTACCTAGTTCACTTTGGTCAATGAGTGAGTTGAAGTTTTCTCCTAAGAAGGGATCATTTTCTATCAACTTCGAGAGATTCCTAGTTGGGGATCTATCTTGACCTAATAAACCTGGTTTAAACCCATAATGTTTCTTACGATCAATCATGAATGGGTGATGTAAGTATGTAAGGTCATGGTTCACTCCTATGTTGGCTTCTTCTCTACAAGGCTTGGGGTCTACTACCTGCAACGTAAAACTACCCGGACTACATGGTTTGATGGGTGGATCGGGACTTATTTCAATTCCTAAATCTTCATCCAAGGATGGAAGATTAGGTAATGGTTTTGGTTGAGGCTCCGGTTCATCAAAACTAGGAACTTCCCTAGAACTAGGAGTAAGGTTATCACTACAAGTGTTCAAACCTATATCCTCTAGTGGTGCTTGGTCCAAGGGTTCTACCTCAATTGGGGTTCCTATAGTCTCTTCTACTTCTTCCGGGTAAGTCACGGGCGGTGTATGTGCCTCAAATGATGGTAGGACTTGTGAGGTACTTTGTGGGCTTGAATTGTCCACCTCATCCTCCATTGTGCCTAGATTACCTATGTGTTTGTTTTGTACTATGGCTTTAGGTGACATCCACACAGGTATCCCTGAGTAATCATCCCCAGACAAACTTCCTGTTTGCTCCTTCAAACTTGTTTTTGATTGATTTGTGATGTTGTTTGTTGGGTTGTCTACTCTATAATAATATTGGGCACAGTCTTCTACGGTATCCCATGCTTCTTCAGCACTTAATTCCCTAGGGCCCCCATTGGCAAAATCATCAATGCACATTTGGTCACATCGGTTGACACGATAGTAAAAGGTTTCGGTTAGGGATGCTAAAGAGAAACTATGATGAGGGAATTTTCGAAGTAAAATTTTAAAACGAGTCCATGCATCATATATGGGTTCATCTCGATATTGTTTGAAATTCAAGATGTCAATAGGGTAGAATGGCCTTTGTGGTTGGTGGTATGGTGGATTCGCGTACTCCATAATGGTGAACGGAAGAGTCAATGGAAATTACGAACAAACACACAAAGAAAAAGATAGACTAAAGAAATCCTAAAAATAAAAATAAAATCTTACTAGAAAAGAATCTAGCAAGCAGACCTAATAAAAAGAAATTCTAACCTAGACAATAACTATTCCCCGGCAGCGGCGCCAAAAACTTGATGCGTGGGAATCGCAACAGGCTTTACCTCTCGAGGGATCTCGAGAAGCTTACAACCCCCACCAGGCAGTGTACCTGATCGTTGTAGTATAGTATAGTGACAAGTACCGGGGGATTGATCGTTCAGCTTAGGAATAGTGTCGCTAGGATTAGAAAACCTAATTACTAGTTCTAAAGATGAGAGATGATTATTTTTGTCTTTTTATATTTTATGGAAAGCAAGTAAAATCTCGGGTTTTGGAAGAGTGGGCGGAATTAGTTGCTATTCAACTAACCCAAAACTAAGATATAATCAAAATAAAATACTGAAAATGAAATTAAACTAATTATTACAAAGGTTGTGAGCAGTAATTGGAGAAATTGTGTTTACTTAGACTTCACCACTCCCTAGATATCTTTTACGTGTTAATTACTTGTTATAATTGTATGGATGACGGATTGTATTCCTTAATACCATTCATGGGGTGGCATACATAACTCCCCAATTCTATGAGCTCTTATCTCCTCCTACACCATGACCCAGCACAACTATAGGGATTGTAAACAGTGGCTCATGCATTAAATACAACCAATAAAGACCTAGTACGCCTCGGTTCATGTTTCTTAAGACGTTCAAGCATGTTACCATTTGGAGATCTGCCAGTTTTCTTAAGCCTAACATATAAAATCATTCATCCAAGACAAGAATAAACAAGTAATCAACACATAATCAACATCTAGGTTTCATTAGATCTAAGCAAACACAAAAGAGATCTAGCCTAGCATAATGGAATTGAGACAAGAACAAGATATAGACAACCAACACATAGACATATTGATTGAATTAGAAGAACACTTATCTCAATTACAATGCAAGGTCTCAAGGGTTTGGAACCCTTGAAAAACCTGTAAAAGATGCACCAAATTCGTCTTTAGGGTTTCACCAAAACTTCTCCCTTTTAATGTAAAAACTAGAAAACTATATATAGGAAAACTGGGCTGACGGCGTCAAGACAACCATGTGACGCCGTCACCTCGCCGCCAAATACTTCCTCGGACGGCCTTGATCTACTTATGACGGCCTGTGTGACGCCGTCACCAGCCACGGTATTTTATGCTTGGCCTTTTGACGCCGTCAGGATGACTTTTGACGCCGTCATCAACTACGGTATTTTATTCTTGATGTCTGACGCCGTCAGGGTATAACTCTTGACGCCGTCACCTAGTGTTTCCAGCATGGAAAATTGATACTTTGCCGTTTTCTTCACTTTTATGCTCCAAAAATGTCCAAAATGGCTTCTTTTTCAGAATTCACTCTCCAAGTACCTAAAATCACAAAAGGAACGATTTAGGGCAATATTTGATCAAATAAAGTCGGATTCGGGCTTAAATGACCCCCTAAAAACGGATCATTTTTCGCCTCATTAGACATCATAAGATAGGCATGAGAGAGCGAAATCATGACTAGGAGATATATTCATTAGTCATATAATAGAAGTATGAATGCAAAATAGAGCATATAAGTTACCTGGGAGCAAGCGTGCATGGATATCGAACAATAGTGAAAGACTTAAAAAAAATCGAAAATCAGTTATAGTTTAGATTTTGAAAACGACCTATTTCTCTAAAACTAATGCTCTGATGCCATTCTGTGACACCCCCAAAATTTACAACGCAGCAGAATACCAATTTGGGTGTCACTTCATAGTTCATACACACAAGTTACATAAAACGACCTCAAAAGAGACGTTTAATAAAATGTCACATTCGATTTAATAAATCAGAGTACAAAGGTCCCAACAATTTCTATTTAAAACTTAAGTTACAAGAGTTAAAACATGACACATACATATATTTTAAAGATAAAAGGTTATTGTAACACCCCCAAAATACCGCAGCGGAAGACTGTGTCATTGGGGTGCTACTTCATAATACAAAGTACAAGGTATAGAAAACGAACTCTAAAAGAGACGTTTTGAAAAGTTACCATTCGATTAATGAATTCAAAGTTACAAACATGAGATTCCAAAGTATGATACATAAATGTATACAAAGTTTTGAATGGTAAATGATAAAAGCGTAAGTCTTCAGAATATGCAGCTTGACTCTAAGTTCCACGCACTAGCTATCGCCTTACTAACCTGAGATAAACATGCTAAAGTGTCAACACAATGGTTGGTGAGTTCATAGAGATTGTCTTAAAACAGTTGAAAAGCCTATAAAGAATATTCGCACAGCAAAGGCATCGTGAATCCACTCAGTTGCAGGTCCCGCCATAAGAGACTTGCAACCTGTGTGTTCACAACCCACTGCTAATATATAGTTTCTCAGGATTATATTCACCCATGGTCACGTCATTTTGGACCCATAGGCGAGGAACCACCATCCCAAATAGTACATGTCACCCAACGTCTCGAATCTTGGACTTGGGTGGGGGGTGTAGGCCCATACTAGTGCTATTAATACCTCTCCTTTGACAGCATAGAGTATTGTGTATGTACGTAAATACAAATCTTGTATTTAAATTAAGCAAGTACAGTGTAACAAGTATGTATAACGCAATCAAGTATAATTATCATGTATAACGCATTCAAGTATAATGCTAATCAAGTATAAATGTTTTGAGTATTTGTACAAGTAAGCAAGTAGTTGAGCATGTATCCCCCCCAAAGAGTTAAAACAAGTATGAAAAGAGTAGGGGCTATGACTCACCTTAAGCTTATGTAATGAGTAATGAAAGTAGTAGTCGAATCGCGAAAGTCTCTAAGAGCAACCTATAATAGAACATTGCGACTTAGGTTTGGAGTAACGTCTAAGAATACGAAGAATTGCCCATATATGTCTTGCATAATGTTCATGATGTAGTACTTAGTATATAGTGTAAGTCGTTGAATATAAGTGGTCTATGAAACATGTATAGGTTGTATATCTCTTACTACCGTTCAGGCCGACATAATTCAGAAGTCATGGAGTAAACGTTCGAGGAGCCAGGACACTTTAATTCGTAAATCCACAACTCATCTCGACGGCTTACTTAATGAACTCCTCACATGAGGCTCCCTACTATTGTAGTATTTGATAACATATATATAAGTTTTGATCTTTAAAAGTTATATGGTCTTTAGCCGTGGCTTTGCCGTGACCTTGGTCATTGTTACCATGGTCTTGAGACTCAACCTTGGCTTTAGCCATGGTTGTGGTCTTGGCTTTAGGTCATTAGACCTCTTGGTCTCATCTAATTATAACCATTATATAGTTACTTTGGTCTAAAAATGGGCTGTTAAGAATTTGAAGAAAATTATCACTCAGAAAGCGTTTTCAAGGCTCGAGCTTCTTTGCTCCTAAACGAAAACGGCGTTCCGGACAACTTTCGTGTTTTAACTTTTTGATGAATCAGACCAGAAGAGTGACTTTCAAATTGGCAGAATGCAAAACAGTAGGGTATTGGCAGTTTCGGCGTTTTGGTTTCGCTAACTTCTTTTGGCCGTATCTTTTGACTCGGGTACTCGTTTTGGGTGATTCAAATTGCTATGTTTTCCTTTTTAAGTCCTCTTTAACAGTAAGTAAGTGTCAAATATCATAGTTATACTATTTTGGTCGTGGTTCTCCATAAAAATCACTAGTTTGCTTGTTTACTTGTCATAAGTTAACATATGTATACCAATACTCGTTTTATCCATTTTTAAACATCATGAACACAATAACAAAAACATATATAGCATGAAAGGAACACAAAGAGCATGAAAATGATAATTAAGCAAGGATTATGTTAGGGTTTGCTTACAACTTTTGGCTTTCTAAAGAAAGGAAGTCAAGTATAGAACTAGGACACTAAACCTAAGCTTGTAAACCCTTCACCATAACTCTTGTAACCCTTGCTAGCCTTGATATAACCCTTGTGAAAACCCATTAACTTCAGCCCTAGTAACCTTGTGTAGCTCCTAATTCAACCATGGAATCACCAAACAAACTTAAGAACTAGGTAGAGAATACTAAGACCTTGAACTTTGTAGTGTAACTTGTAGTTTGAAGATCAAAGGATCATGGTGCTAGGTATTTGTGTTGTGGCGTTTTTATTGATGAAGAAAGGAAGAAGAATGAGTTTTCTAAGTCATGAATGAGTTATTTATATAGGCTAGGATGAGGAGGTTAGGAAAGTGTTAGGAAAGTGCCTAAACTTGGAGACAAAGTTGTAAATAAGTATGATCTAATGGCTAAAGTCATGAGATGATGCCACAAGTGTGAATGCCCCCCCCCCCTAGTGGCGGTTCATAAGTCTTGGGGAGCAAGTGTGGACTTTTGATGGTATTATCCTACTTATGTAGCTAGTTTTGACTCCGTAAGTTGCTAACCGTAAGTTATTAAGCCACGAAATGTAAAACCGGGTATCCTAAAAATATGAAACTTATAAATATGCTAGAACTTATCAATATACTCCATAATAAAATATAAAATGAGTGGTAGGTTCTATTGGGTGCTAAAACCCTGCTAAAAACTGGAAACACGGGTCTAAAACGCGTAATTCGCGTAAAACGCTGAACTGAAAAACGTAAAATTCCAAAACTTTTGGAATTGTCCTAAAATGAGAGAAAATCATATTTCTATTGTTTATAATGTTTTATGGACATATCGGGATGCTAGAATGACGTTTAAACCTAAAAGTAAATCTCGGACACGGCTTTGTGATTTTTGCAGAAATGATCCGACGAGCGTCAAACTCTCAGATTATCGTTAAAATAGTTTAACTTACGAGAATATGAAATAAAAATTTCTGAGATGAATAGTAAAAAGTGAATAGTGAAATTTTCGGAAATAAAAGTTAACCTGAAATTGCGAATTGTTATAGTCTCTACCCCTTAAGGAGAACTTCGTCCCGAAGTTCAGTTGATGTTAACTACTTACGGTGTGTCTAGGAGAATTCGGGATTTCAGGATCTCTAAAATAGTGGTGTTCACTCTGATTCGTCTAAGGTTCTGGTTAAGGAGTTGTATCGGATGCAAATAAGCCCACTTATTTATAACTCTTTACTTACATAAAGAAGCGTCCAAATTTATGTAAGTAAGGGATCATAAACTTATGGTTCGGTGATTTACAATTTCTTTATTTAAATGAAGAGGCGTCCCAATCCATTTAAATAAGGAGATTCTAAATCATCCTACTTAAAAATTTCCGACAAAAATCCGCCTTCTGAGGCCGATAATAAGATAATCAAGTCATCAAATCCCTAAAGCTAAGCAATAATATTATTTAACTCAAATCTTGTGTCTCATCAAACAAGAATTGTCACAAGATCAAGTTAAATAATTAGTTATTACTGAGCTCCATGTTTTTAATGACTCAACTAATCTCTGGGGCTCATTATAATACTAAAGTTACATCATCTAAAAGCGTGGAACTAAGCAAACCTCTAACCAAAAAGCATATGTGTATGTATTGTGTGTAAGGCAAATAAAGAGGAAGGTCTCAACGTATATAGCAGTTATAGTCTAGGCACTAAATGCAACCTAGTTCTCTATAACCAAGGCTCTGATACCAATCTGTAACACCCCCAAAATACCACAGCGGAAGACTGTGTCATTGGGGTGCTACTTCATAATACAAAGTACAAGGTATAGAAAACGAACTCTAAAAGAGACGTTTTGAAAAGTTACCATTCGATTAATGAATTCAAAGTTACAAACATGAGATTCCAAAGTATGATACATAAATGTATACAAAGTTTTGAATGGTAAATGATAAAAGCGTAAGTCTTCAGAATATGCAGCTTGACTCTAAGTTCCACGCACTAGCTATCGCCTTACTAACCTGAGATAAACATGCTAAAGTGTCAACACAATGGTTTGTGAGTTCATAGAGTTTGTCTTAAAACAGTTGAAAAGCCTATAAAGAATATTCGCACAGCAAAGGCATCGTGAATCCACTCAGTTGCAGGTCCCGCCATAAGAGACTTGCAACCTGTGTGTTCACAACCCACTGCTAATATATAGTTTCTCAGGATTATATTCACCCATGGTCACGTCATTTTGGACCCATAGGCGGGGAACCACCATCCCAAATAGTACATGTCACCCAACGTCTCGAATCTTGGACTTGGGTGGGGGGTGTAGGCCCATACTAGTACTATTAATACCTCTCCTTTGACAGCATAGAGTATTGTGTATGTACGTAAATACAAATCTTGTATTTAAATTAAGCAAGTACAGTGTAACAAGTATGTATAACACAATCAATTATAATTATCTTGTATAACGCATTCAAGTATAATGCTAATCAAGTATAACACAATCAAGTATAAATGTTTTGAGTATTTGTACAAGTAAGCAAGTAGTTGAGCATGTATCCCCCCCAAAGAGTTAAAACAAGTATGAAAAGAGTAGGGGCTATGACTCACCTTAAGCTTATGTAATGAGTAATGAAAGTAGTAGTCGAATCGCGAAAGTCTCTAAGAGCAGCCTATAATAGAACGTTGTGACTTAGGTTTGGAGTAACGTCTAAGAATACGAAGAATTGCCCATATATGTCTTGCATAATGTTCATGATGTAGTACTTAGTATATAGTGTAAGTCGTTGAATATAAGTGGTCTATGAAACATGTATAGGTTGTATATCTCTTACTACCGTTCAGGCCGACATAATTCAGAAGTCATGGAGTAAACGTTCGAGGAGCCAGGACACTTTAATTCGTAAATCCACAACTCATCTCGACGGCTTACTTAATGAACTCCTCACATGAGGCTCCCTACTATTGTAGTATTTGATAACATATATATAAGTTTTGATCTTTAAAAGTTATATGGTCTTTAGCCGTGGCTTTGCCGTGACCTTGGTCATTGTTACCATGGTCTTGAGACTCAACCTTGGCTTTAGCCATGGTTGTGGTCTTGGCTTTAGGTCATTAGACCTCTTGGTCTCATCTAATTATAACCATTATATAGTTACTTTGGTCTAAAAATGGGCTGTTAAGAATTTGAAGAAAATTATCACTCAGAAAGCGTTTTCAGGGCTCGAGCTTCTTTGTCCCTGAACGAAAACGGCGTTCCGGACAACTTTCGTGTTTTAACTTTTTGATGAATCAGACCAGAAGAGTGACTTTCAAATTGGCAGAATGCAAAACAGTAGGGTATTGGCAGTTTCGGCGTTTTGGTTTCGCTAACTTCTTTTGGCCGTATCTTTTGACTCGGGTACTCGTTTTGGGTGATTCAAATTGCTATGTTTTCCTTTTTAAGTCCTCTTTAACAGTAAGTAAGTGTCAAATATCATAGTTATACTATTTTGGTCGTGGTTCTCCATAAAAATCACTAGTTTGCTTGTTTACTTGTCATAAGTTAACATATGTATACCAATACTCGTTTTATCCATTTTTAAACATCATGAACACAATAACAAAAACATATATAGCATGAAAGGAACACAAAGAGCATGAAAATGATAATTAAGCAAGGAGTATGTTAGGGTTTGCTTACAACTTTTGGCTTTCTAAAGAAAGGAAGTCAAGTATAGAACTAGGACACTAAACCTAAGCTTGTAAACCCTTCACCATAACTCTTGTAACCCTTGCTAGCCTTGATATAACCCTTGTGAAAACCCATTAACTTCAGCCCTAGTAACCTTGTGTAGCTCCTAATTCAACCATGGAATCACCAAACAAACTTAAGAACTAGGTAGAGAATACTAAGACCTTGAACTTTGTAGTGTAACTTGTAGTTTGAAGATCAAAGGATCATGGTGCTAGGTATTTGTGTTGTGGTGTTTTTATTGATGAAGAAAGGAAGAAGAATGAGTTTTCTAAGTCATGAATGAGTTATTTATATAGGCTAGGATGAGGAGGTTAGGAAAGTGTTAGGAAAGTGCCTAAACTTGGAGACAAAGTTGTAAATAAGTATGATCTAATGGCTAAAGTCATGAGATGATGCCACAAGTGTGAATGCCCCCCCCCCTAGTGGCGGTTCATAAGTCTTGGGGAGCAAGTGTGGACTTTTGATGGTATTATCCTACTTATGTAGCTAGTTTTGACTCCGTAAGTTGTTAACCGTAAGTTATTAAGCCACGAAATGTAAAACCGGGTATCCTAAAAATATGAAACTTATAAATATGCTAGAACTTATCAATATACTCCATAATAAAATATAAAATGAGTGGTAGGTTCTATTGGGTGCTAAAACCCTGCTAAAAACTGGAAACACGGGTCTAAAACGCGTAATTCGCGTAAAACGCTGAACTGAAAAACGTAAAATTCCAAAACTTTTGGAATTGTCCTAAAATGAGAGAAAATCATATTTCTATTGTTTATAATATTTTATGGACATATCGGGATGCTAGAATGACGTTTAAACCTAAAAGTAAATCTCGGACACGGCTTTGTGATTTTTGCAGAAATGATCCGACGAGCGTCAAACTCTCAGATTATCGTTAAAATAGTTTAACTTACGAGAATATGAAATAAAAATTTCTGAGATGAATAGTAAAAAGTGAATAGTGAAATTTTCGGAAATAAAAGTTAACCTGAAATTGCGAATTGTTATAGTCTCTACCCCTTAAGGAGAACTTCGTCCCGAAGTTCAGTTGATGTTAACTACTTACGGTGTGTCTAGGAGAATTCGGGATTTCAGGATCTCTAAAATAGTGGTGTTCACTCTGATTCGTCTAAGGTTCTGGTTAAGGAGTTGTATCGGATGCAAATAAGCCCACTTATTTATAACTCTTTACTTACATAAAGAAGCGTCCAAATTTATGTAAGTAAGGGATCATAAACTTATGGTTCGGTGATTTACAATTTCTTTATTTAAATGAAGAGGCGTCCCAATCCATTTAAATAAGGAGATTCTAAATCATCCTACTTAAAAATTTCCGACAAAAATCCGCCTTCTGAGGCCGATAATAAGATAATCAAGTCATCAAATCCCTAAAGCTAAGCAATAATATTATTTAACTCAAATCTTGTGTCTCATCAAACAAGAATTGTCACAAGATCAAGTTAAATAATTAGTTATTACTGAGCTCCATGTTTTTAATGACTCAACTAATCTCTGGGGCTCATTATAATACTAAAGTTACATCATCTAAAAGCGTGGAACTAAGCAAACCTCTAACCAAAAAGCATATGTGTATGTATTGTGTGTAAGGCAAATAAAGAGGAAGGTCTCAACGTATATAGCAGTTATAGTCTAGGCACTAAATGCAACCTAGTTCTCTATAACCAAGGCTCTGATACCAATCTGTAATACCCCCAAAATACCACAGCGGAAGACTGTGTCATTGGGGTGCTACTTCATAATACAAAGTACAAGGTATAGAAAACGAACTCTAAAAGAGACGTTTTGAAAAGTTACCATTCGATTAATGAATTCAAAGTTACAAACATGAGATTCCAAAGTATGATACATAAATGTATACAAAGTTTTGAATGGTAAATGATAAAAGCGTAAGTCTTCAGAATATGCAGCTTGACTCTAAGTTCTACGCACTAGCTATCGCCTTACTAACCCGAGATAAACATGCTAAAGTGTCAACACAATGGTTTGTGAGTTCATAGAGTTTGTCTTAAAACAGTTGAAAAGCCTATAAAGAATATTCGCACAGCAAAGGCATCGTGAATCCACTCAGTTGCAGGTCCCGCCATAAGAGACTTGCAACCTGTGTGTTCACAACCCACTGCTAATATATAGTTTCTCAGGATTATATTCACCCATGGTCACGTCATTTTGGACCCATAGGCGGGGAACCACCATCCCAAATAGTACATGTCACCCAACGTCTCGAATCTTGGACTTGGGTGGGGGGTGTAGGCCCATACTAGTACTATTAATACCTCTCCTTTGACAGCATAGAGTATTGTGTATGTACGTAAATACAAATCTTGTATTTAAATTAAGCAAGTACAGTGTAACAAGTATGTATAACACAATCAATTATAATTATCATGTATAACGCATTCAAGTATAATGCTAATCAAGTATAACACAATCAAGTATAAATGTTTTGAGTATTTGTACAAGTAAGCAAGTAGTTGAGCATGTATCCCCCCCAAAGAGTTAAAACAAGTATGAAAAGAGTAGGGGCTATGACTCACCTTAAGCTTATGTAATGAGTAATGAAAGTAGTAGTCGAATCGCGAAAGTCTCTAAGAGCAGCCTATAATAGAACGTTGCGACTTAGGTTTGGAGTAACGTCTAAGAATACGAAGAATTGCCCATATATGTCTTGCATAATGTTCATGATGTAGTACTTAGTATATAGTGTAAGTCGTTGAATATAAGTGGTCTATGAAACATGTATAGGTTGTATATCTCTTACTACCGTTCAGGCCGACATAATTCAGAAGTCATGGAGTAAACGTTCGAGGAGCCAGGACACTTTACTTCGTAAATCCACAACTCATCTCGACGGCTTACTTAATGAACTCCTCACATGAGGCTCCCTACTATTGTAGTATTTGATAACATATATATAAGTTTTGATCTTTAAAAGTTATATGGTCGTTAGCCGTGGCTTTGCCGTGACCTTGGTCATTGTTACCATGGTCTTGAGACTCAACCTTGGCTTTAGCCATGGTTGTGGTCTTGGCTTTAGGTCATTAGACCTCTTGGTCTCATCTAATTATAACCATTATATAGTTACTTTGGTCTAAAAATGGGTTGTTAAGAATTTGAAGAAAATTATCACTCAGAAAGCGTTTTCAGGGCTCGAGCTTCTTTGCTCCTGAACGAAAACGGCGTTCCGGACAACTTTCGTGTTTTAACTTTTTGATGAATCGGACCAGAAGAGTGACTTTCGAATTGGCAGAATGCAAAACAGTAGGGTATTGGCAGTTTCGGCGTTTTGGTTTCGCTAACTTCTTTTGGCCGTATCTTTTGACTCGGGTACTCGTTTTGGGTGATTCAAATTGCTATGTTTTCCTTTTTAAGTCCTCTTTAATAGTAAGTAAGTGTAAAATATCATAGTTATACTATTTTGGTCGTGGTTCTCCATAAAAATCACTAATTTGCTTGTTTACTTGTCATAAGTTAACATATGTATACCAATACTCGTTTTATCCATTTTTAAACATCATGAACACAATAACAAGAACATATATAGCATGAAAGGAACACAAAGAGCATGAAAATGATGATTAAGCAAGGAGTATGTTAGGGTTTGCTTACAACTTTTGACTTTCTAAAGAAAGGAAGTCAAGTATAGAACTAGGACACTAAACCTAAGCTTGTAAACCCTTCACCATAACTCTTGTAACCCTTGCTAGCCTTGATATAACCCTTGTGAAAACCCATTAACTTCAGCCCTAGTAACCTTGTGTAGCTCCTAATTCAACCATGGAATCACCAAACAAACTTAAGAACTAGGTAGAGAATACTAAGACCTTGAACTTTGTAGTGTAACTTGTAGTTTGAAGATCAAAGGATCATGGTGCTAGGTATTTGTGTTGTGGCGTTTTTATTGATGAAGAAAGGAAGAAGAATGAGTTTTCTAAGTCATGAATGAGTTATTTATATAGGCTAGGATGAGGAGGTTAGGAAAGTGTTAGGAAAGTGCCTAAACTTGGAGACAAAGTTGTAAATAAGTATGATCTAATGGCTAAAGTCATGAGATGATGCCACAAGTGTGAATGCACCCCCCTAGTGGCGGTTCATAAGTCTTGGGGAGCAAGTGTGGACTTTTGATGGTATTATCCTACTTATGTAGCTAGTTTTGACTCCGTAAGTTGTTAACCGTAAGTTATTAAGCCACGAAACGTAAAACCGGTTATCCTAAAAATATGATACTTATAAATATGCTAGAACTTATCAATATACTCCATAATAAAATGTAAAATGAGTGGTAGGTTCTATTGGGTGCTAAACCCCTGCTAAAAACTGGAAACACGGGTCTAAAACGCGTAATTCGCGTAAAACGCTGAACTGAAAAACGTAAAATTCCAAAACTTTTGGAATTGTCCTAAAATGAGAGAAAATCATATTTCTATTGTTTATAATGTTTTATGGACATATCGGGATGCTAGAATGACGTTTAAACCTAAAAGTAAATCTCGGACACGGCTTTGTGATTTTTGCAGAAATGATCCGACGAGCGTCAAACTCTCAGATTATCGTTAAAATAGTTTAACTTACGAGAATATGAAATAAAAATTTCTGAGATGAATAGTAAAAAGTGAATAGTGAAATTTTCGGAAATAAAAGTTAACCTGAAATTGCGAATTGTTACAGTTATCGAATGTGTAGAAAACAAGTCTTTCAATATTTGATATCCACGCGACTCCGATTGCTCCCAATGCTCCGCTAGCAAACTAATACCTGAGAAAATACATGCTAAAAAGTCAACATAAAGTTGAGTGAATTCATGGAGTTTAAATAAGTAATCAGTTGAATACAAGATAATTCAGTTTAAAATATGATGGGATACGTTGTGATACGCCCATAATTAAGTTGACATGTAACAAATACAAGTCGGCAAATAAGATTTATAGTATTGAGCTCATGAAACCGAACCTTAACCTAGTTTTAACAGTTGCCTCGGTAGGGTAATATTTGCCATTTTCCTCAACCTCTCAATATTATGTGACCGTTAAAAGGTGAGCACTACTCACTCGGCCAAGCTGGTCAATGCCCAATATGCATATTCATAATACTAGCGTTTATACAAAAATAATTAACGGTTCATGATGGGGACTTAATTGGCAAGAAATATACTCAATGTCTATAATCTTGTAATCGGGTCAAGCATACCAAAAATTAATACTTGTATTCAGTTTGTAAAACTAGCATGTATCCCCCTCGCGAGGTTTATAAAACAATTGAAGTAAGTAAAAGCGAGGCTATGAACTCACCTTAAGCAACGAAACAAGGATATGATACAGATGTCGGGAGAAACAAGAAATCCTAAGCACCACCTAAAAGAGATGGCGTAACTTAGAAAAGTAAAGAAATACTTAATATATAAAAATAACAAGTTATAAGTTATGTTTCGTAATGAACTATGGCATTGCACTAATTTTTATCAATGCAAATTTACCCAAAATGTTATGAGGACCTGGTCTAATATACACAACACATGTATCCACTTTCAAAACTTATAATCCAACTTAGTTAGTGTTTATACATTCATTCTTAAGTTTAAAACGATGTACTTATTCAAATTTCAGAATTTACCCCGACTACCCGAACCTATAGTTTAAAATCCGTAAATGGTATAGACGTGAGGTTTTCGTCTATTAATAGCTTCTTGAGTCCACTTTCCAGATTTGTGGGTCTCATTACCCAAAAAGTTGCAAAACCTAAGTGAAAACACCAAAATGCCGTCCATTGTCAATACCGTTAATTTCCAGATTTTTACCACTTCACCAAATTGGTTCTAGATCCTAAACCGTACCTCCTGAGAGGTCAAGACCAGTTAAAAATTTTAAGTTGGCTCAATTCCTAGAACTTTCATGTTTACCCAAACAGAGCTTACTGTGCAAAAAATTTGACTTATACCCAAACCAAAATCAGTGTGCAGAATTTGACTAGTTGAGGCAAAATGACCGTAGCTCGCTAACCGGACATTGTTAGACCTTGATTCTGGCGGCCACGCGAAGCTAAAACATATTACTACAACCCAATTAACTTTCCCAGGCCTTCATAAGCCAAAAATATTTTGTATTATGCTCAAAAATGTACAGGTCAGAATCTGTATTAAATACCTCATTTCAAAATCAATCAAATCAAGTTTCTAACTTACAATCCTATGTACAATGGCATATTTGATCACTTCTCACACTTATAACATCAATAAAATGTATTTTTCCAGAATCAAGATCAAAATTTCACGGCCAAATTAAAGAAGAAAAATGAAAAATCAAGAGATTAAACTTACAAAAAGTGATAAATCACTAATAACCTTTCTAGGGCTTGGATTGAAATCGACCCTAATGACACCAAGACTAGTGAAATCTTCAATTCAATATTCAAAAATGATTACCCACTTGATTAAACCAAGCCCTAATCAAGTCTTGAAGAAAAACACCAAGAAACTCTATGGAAACTACAAGAAAATCTTATAAACTTTGAATCAAAACACCATCTTTTGCAAGGACCTTCAAGAGAATGATGTGGTGATGATTTTATGATTAAAAAGATGATGAGATGGTGGTGTCTTGGTGTTGATTCATGGCAGAAACAAGGGAGATGGATGATTTTATGAGATTTGCATGTGGAGAAGAGAGAGAAGGATATAACTTTCTTGAAAATGAGAAAATGTGAAGTGTTGGTGGTTTAGATGGGAGCGACGGTTTTTGGGGCTTCCAAGGGAAGTTTTATTTGTAATTTTTTTATAAAATTTTAAGTAAATAAAGTATTAATTATATGTATAAGTGTTGGTGTGGATTATATGAGGTAATGAGTAGTATTTAGGGGTTTTAAGTGGTAAATTGGAAAGGTGAAGAGTGGTGAACGACCAAAGCTAGAAAAATAAAGATAAAGATCAAATTTTATGAATATTGGATTAATGTGTGGTGTATTAGTGTGTTTGTGGGGTTTAAATTAGGCGTACGGTCTTAAAACCGCGAATTACGTAGTACCGGGTGACCTGAAAACGTGAATTTTATGAAGTTGTTATGAAGTGTTAAAATGGCTAATTTTAATATTTCATGAGAGCCTTGGGTTTATCGGAGTGTTTAAACGTCATGAAAAATGAAACCGTGAGTCGAAAACACGTTTGGTGACACTGGTTCTTGATAAAAGTGATGTAAGCTATAAAAATGACATGGCAAGTATAAAAATCATTTGTAAACATGAAATAGTTTAAAAATTCATAAATATGTAAATTATCATAGTCTAGGGTTGGTTCACTTTGATAAAACCTTAAAACGTAAATTTAAATCGGGTAAAATGTAAAGGTGCAAGGTTTATGTAAAAATGGAATAATTGAAAAGTGACTTTTAAAATAGGATTGTAAAGAAATAATGATGCATAAAAAAATGTAGAATGGACGTAGTCTAGTCACGGTTGAATGAATTGAATGTACAGAGATAACTTCCGACGAAGTGAATTAGCTATAATAGAATAGCTGAATAATAAACTATTAAAATAAATTACATTAATTTTTAGAAATATCACAGCACGTACCCCTTAAGAGAGCGCCGTCCCGGAGCTCAACTCGCTTTATCTCTAGACGGTTCATTTGAGAAAAGATAAGGATACTCGTAAGGAATGAAGTCTAGAATAACTAACGACGCGATTCGATTCTTGTCGTCTAAGGAGAATTTTAAACTATTCTTTCTTGATGAAAATGATGTTCATAATAGAGATAAAATAGGTTCAAGAATCATTTTTTTTGGGGTCGTTTTAAATATTTTTGGGATGGATGCATGTATAAAAACCATGTTGAAATTCAGGTTTATGGTTGCGATTGTAAAAGGTCTATTTTCAAATCTTTATGAATCATTAGTTGAAACGAAGTTTAAAGCAGTCATATCCTTAAGACGTCATTAAAATATGATGAATAAAACATGTAATTTGAAAGATAGGGCATGGTGTCATTATAAATATTAGTTATGGTTTTTACAAAAGAGGGTGGTTAGAACCGACTCTTTAATTTAAGAAGGTCGTTTTGGTAAATTAAACTCTTGTGAAATATTTGTAAAATTTTCATAAAGACGCATAAAAATTTTATAGAAGCCCATGGAGGTGCTTAATGCATTTTGTGCTCGAGATTTTAACAAAGTAACAAGATAGCAACGAAGATAGAACAAGTGATAGAAATCACTTAATGTGTAAGCAATGGTATGAGGGAACGAATAGAATGTCATGAGGGTCCTTAAAGGAAATGATAGAATAAAAGTGTTGGCGATAAGACAATAGAAGACAAGGAATTTATCAAGTCGTCAATTCATGGAAGCGAATAATAGTACATTACTATTAGCTTATCAAGCTCGCGGCGGTTGATACAAAATCAGAAAAATCCAGATAACAAATTACGAGTCGAGAGAAGTTCATAGCCCATAGAATGGTTCGTGCGCACGCTATGGCGGATACACATAAACCCAAAGCTAGAAAAATAAAGATAAAGATCAAATTTTATGAATATTGGATTAATGTGTGGTGTATTAGTGTGTTTGTGGGGCTTAAATTAGGTGTACGGTCTTAAAACCGCGAATTACGTAGTACCGGGTGACCTGAAAACGTGAATTTTAGAAAAGTGTTATAAAAATATTATGAAGTTGTTATGAAGTGTTAAAATGGCTAATTTTAATATTTCATGAGAGCCTTGGGTTTATCGGAGTGTTTAAACGTCATTAAAAATGAAATCGTGAGTCGAAAACACGTTTGGTGACACCGGTTCTTGATAAAAGTGATGTAAGCTATAAAAATGACACTGCAAGTATAAAAATCATTTGTAAACATGAAATAGTTTAAAAATTCATAAATATGTAAATTATCATAGTCTAGGGTTGGTTCACTTCGTTAAAACCTTAAAACGTAAATTTAAATCGGGTAAAATGTAAAGGCGCAAGGTTTACGTAAAAATGGAATAATTGAAAAGTGACTTTTAAAATAGGATTGTAAGGAAACAATGATGCATAAAAAATGTAGAATGGACGTAGTCTAGTCACGGTTGAATGAATTGAATGTACAAAGATAACTTCCGACGAAGTTAATTAGTTATAATAGAATAGTTGAATAATAAACTATTAAAATAAATGACATGAATTTTTAGAAATGTCACATTAAGGGAGTTGTTGTACCCTTGTAAAAGAACTAACGGGAGTGGTTGTACCCTTGTAAAAGAACTCGACATCTAGCTTAGTGTCGGTAATCGTGTAAGCGACGTGTAAGGTTTTCTCCGCCGGTGAAAGGAGCTTGTTGACTAGTGAAAGAAACTCTCGAGTTGGATACTCGGGGCGTGGACGTAGGGCAAGGAAAAATAGTCCTTGTATATATATATCCTTATGATTTGTTTATATGAAATTAATGTTGTGAATGGAACCTAGTTTGATCTTTAAGTGAAATCAATATATGCACAACTCAAGCTATTATAACTATATATGAAACGTAAATAAGTAAGTAAGCAAAGAGTGAGAGATGAAAAGATCAAACCGAGAAACAAAGGATTTATAGTTGTTCGGCTACAAGGACACCTTCCTTGCCCTACTCCACTCCCCGAGCACCGAGCTCGAGAGTTTTCTTCACTAACTCAATAACCTCCCTTATGGTGGAGAAAACCGTACACACCTTAGCTTACACCAATTTAACGACACAAAACTAAATTTTGAGTTCTAATCGTAGCTAGAACCAATATCACAACTACAATCATACCACAACTTCTTCACACCCTTTCACGCCTTCTACACTTCTTCACAACTCTTGTTTCTTCACGTCTTCACAACTTCTATCTAATCACTATTTCAAGGGTTTTGCTACTTCACAACTTCTAGGCTTCTAAATCTTCACAACTTCAATACTTCTATCTCTCTACTTGAGGGCCTTTATCTATGTACCACTACAAGGATTCTTCTACTTTAAAAACTTCTATGTCTTCTATACTTCAACGCTTCTATGTCTCCACTCCTTCTAGTCTTCAATGTCTTCTCAACTTTGAGGCTTCAACTTCTTACTACTTCAAGGCTTCTATACTACTATAAGGCTTCTTTATTTTCACTACTAACCACTACTTCAATATGCTACCACTTCTTATATCTCCTATCACTAATTCTATGCATTTCTACTTCTTCACTTCTAGTACCACTTCACACTTTCAACAATTCTAGATCCTATATCTAAATCTAGCTAACCAATGTATACACCTTATACACCAAAGCATGAATGATTTACAAGATGAAATGAACAAACAACTTAGATAGCAAGATGATACTAAGTTGTAATACTTCTAATCTTGATAGATAGAAGTATTCTTCTCTTTGCACTTGAGTGTTGAGGCTTGAATCACTTTGAAACAAAGATTAATGTATATATGATCAAAGAATTTTAAAGGATAGAAATGGAGGTTTGAATCAGAAAGTTTAGAGTGCAAAAAGGTGAGAAAATTAGTGGAATGAACCAATATTTAAAGGCATACTTGGGGGGGGGGGGGGGATCAGGAGCGTGTCGGTCCCCTTAATTATTAAGGGGGCCGCCTGGTTAATTAAGGGGGCCGCTCCTCTTGAACGTTGTCCAGCTTTGTCCTTTTGTGAGGAAAATTTTTCTGGATTATATTTTCCATTTTTGGTTGAAAATTTGAATTCATATATTTATAATGAATTAAACATATTCTATTAATTCCAAAAATGTTTTATAAAAGATATAAAATATTTTGTGACATTTTATAAAAATCTAGTGATTATTAAAAATGTTCATTTGATCTTATAATGCATTAGACACTTTGTTTATTCATACCTTAAGTGATTAGATGGTAAAAGTTAGTATTTACTACTAAATACTTATTTACGTCATGATCTTTGGTTTGATGAGTTTTCGTTTAGTGATTATCAAAACATAGAGATATCGAAAGATATGAATAACGTTTTTAGGCATTTATTTATATCAACAATCTCCCCCTTTTTTATGATTACAAAACCTAAACTCATTAAATCCAAAAATTATTTTTTAAACAAGTATTTAGTGAGTTTATATTCACTTCTCCCCCTTTTTGTAGAATCAAAAAGGTTTAAGCCGATAAGATGAAAACTCCCCGTTGATGTATGCTCCCCCTCGTTTGAGGGCACCAAGGGTTCGAGCTATGGAATAATTTCAAGAAAAATATTAGAAGCACAAGCAAATATATATAGCATAATAACAACTAATAATAAGCATGGCAAAGGAGAATTAGGAACACATATTAAAACATTCATTAATTCAAAATGATTATGTCAACCACATACTCATTGTTACATAATCCATAATGCTAGAATTCTAAACCAAGTAGACTATCCTATTGTGCCAATAGAGAGTGTCATCAAACTTGCTTGTATCCCAAAAAGGTTGAAGTGTTTTATTTGAAAAATAAAAAGCATAAGCATATAGAATGCTTCGGTGAGAATGGTAAGTGGGATCATGTTGGTGGCTTAATGGAGGTAAATTTTTGGTTTCATGGATGTTGGTGATGTAGAGCTTGGAGGTGGTGAATTTGGAGTTGGGTTTGTTGGTTGAGGGTTTTGATGTTGTTCAAGTGATGGTGTTTGTTGAGATCTAGTGAGAAGATACTCAATCCAAGTAAAGTGCTCATTCAATGCAATTGTTTGTTTTTGGAGGAAGATGCAACAAGGGCAATTGTTGACATGCTTCTCAATTTGGTTTATGTTGTATGGTGATGAGGGTGAGTTAGATGGAGGTGGATCCAAATTGCGTTGAGCAAGATGTAATGCTAAAAGAGCGCTAAGCTCATGGGCTTCTTTTAGCTCCTCAACGAACTTCAAGTGTTCGGAGGAATGTGATGGTGGTGGAGTATGATAGTTGTCTTGGGTGAGGGTTTGAACATACAACATAAGAATGGCATGTGAAGTTGTAGGATGTGGTGGTGGTACTCTTGGTGGTGGAGACATGTTTAAGCTTGGGTAATCATGAAAACATGATATGGGTGGAAGAGATGCTTCATGAGTGGCTGGTGTTTTAGTAGAATGAGCAACATGTGAAGTATTGGTAGTAAGGTTGGGATTGTTGTTTTGGGATTGTGCATGCTCATCATATGAAGGAGCATTAATGAAGGCAAGAGTGGATGATAGGTTGTGAGATGGATCATTTGTGTGGGTATGAGGTTTAGTTGTTGGTTGACTTGGAACAACATCACTTGAGTTATGACAAGAGTCAAGTTTTCTCCTCCAAACGGGTTTGACGGAGATCCTTACGGTTCTTGAAACCTTGGGTTTTTGGATGTTGGGAGATGACATGTTTGGATGTGTGAACATTTATGATGGAAAGAAGGTATTTATAGTGTAGGAAAAATGTGGTTTAGGAAGGTAAATTTTGAGGGAAAGTATGGGACAAAGTATGTTTGTGAATTTTGGGAAGTATAGGGTGAAGTAGATCAAAAAGTGATAAAGAAAACAGTAACCCCGACCATCAGATGGTCGGTCCCCTTAATTAGGGGCCGGTCCCCTTAATCATTAAGGGGGCCACCTTATATAATTAAGGGGGTCGCCCATCTGGTGAATTTCAGATTGCCATAATTGGATTTTTGGCAAAAAATTTGCAGAAAGGTTGTATTTTTGGGTTTGGATTCAAGTAAGTTCAACTCTTTGAGGCAATATAGGATATACTAATCATATATATAGGGCATGTTATTAAAATAAATCAAGTAGACAAGTAATTTCTAATTTACATGCAATCTACTTATTGGCCAATCAAGTCATATAAACAAAGAAGCAATAAAACATGCTAACCATATATTCAACTATATGAAAATGATGATAAATGGGCTAGTTCAAACATATTGATGAGTAACAAATGGGAAGTTATGATTGTATGGACTTCAAGACTTGTTACAAACAAGATCCATATAGGCAAACCATTATTCTCATGAAATGATTTGGTTTTATTGTGAATGTCATATTCATAGAAGTATATGACAAATGTGAGATAATAATAGATAGTTTTAAGAAAACGTTTTTAGCTTTATTCAACAATGTTTTGAAATAGATTCAAGTGTGTATTTGAGTAAAATAGATTAGGTTTTGCTTCATGAGATGTTGACAAATTAGATAAAAAAAATTTCCCAATCTTGATTTTGATTAAAACAAAGTTGTGATAGCTTATAGTCAAATATGTTGTTTGAAGGAAGATGAAATAGTTATTTGAAAGATTATTTTTCAAAATGTGAGGTTTTATACATGATATTTTATTTTTGATAGCAAGAATCACTAGTTATGGATTTGTAAAGAAAAAAAAATTATCATGTTCAAGAGAATCGGTTGAGCCCGTTGTCACATATAATCACCTTTTATGGTAACTAAAGACATGGATAAGTGATGACATAATCTAATGAACTTAATGCACTATAATTGAGAGGGATAAAGCCAATCATCTATGGATGCAAGATTTACACATATATATACTAGTTTCTTCATAGTATTAAATACTAACTTATCTTAATCTTAAGTTATATTATAGCACATCTATTATTGCAACTAGAATGGTCATTTATCCTAAATGATAAGTATTCTACTAGTGGTCATAGATGATTTCCAAATTCAATGATGAATAAGAAAATGGGCAATAGACCCAAAATCAAAAGGGTCAACTAGACTAATTTCATGTGTACATATATTAGTAATATTAATGATATATGAATAAGGCAACCTACAAATTTAATCATATTAATAAACTAATTATGGCATAATTTGATATAATGTGACATTAATAAGTTTTTGAAAAGAAAACTTACCTCAGGTCCAGCTTTTCTTTATTAGTAGGCATGAGAATGTTGGTAAACATCTTCAATGTTTGCCCAAAGCATGACAAAGTAGCAAGGTTATAATCCCAATGCAATAAAGATCAAGGTAGCTTGATCCGAAACACGTAATCGATCACATCAATCATCATGAGTCGTGTTAGTAAAAAAATAATTGCGTTTGAATCCTTCATCTTGAGGTAGTAAAGAATACATCATAAAATCAACACTCCAATAGTAAAGATCATATCAACAAATCTTTAAATGGCCGCAACAACGTCATATGCAAATCGTGTGTAGAATATGAATCACTAGTCTTCATATGTATGATAAGAAAGTGAGCGATCCCAAAAAAAAGATGTATCTTCGTTCGTTTACTACCTAAACATGAAAAACAGCTTGGTACCCAGATTCTCATGGGTCCGAGATGGTTAGTTGAGGACATCCATTGCATTTAAATGCACATGATGAGGATGTCGCCGATGAGTACAAGAATTCATCAATAGTTTGTTTTAATTAACAAACAATGACTTTCTTGACTTGAGTAATTAATAATGGATGCAAATAATATTAATTCTAAATTTCTCTACTAGGTTTTACAAATTTTATTTGCCTTGATATATTTGTTGAAGGATCATTTGCAGTAAATCTTAAACCGGTTTTATCATTAAATGACTTTTTAATATTAAGTAGATATTTTAAAAATTTAGAACTATTTTCAAATTTAGCTAATATTTTTTCTTTTTCATTTTCCATTTTAATTTCATGTTTGTAGTCTTGACATTTTTTACATTTAAAATCAATTTCAATATTACTTTCAAGTCTAGACATTTTATCTTCTAAAATTATTTCTTTTTCAAAGTTATTTCCAACGGATATTGAAGTTTCATTTTTAAAAATAATTTTTGAGTCTATGTTGCAAAAATATTTAAAGTTGTTTTCTAATTTTGAAAATTCTAATATAAATCGATTATAACAGAAATGTTCGGTTTCGGATTGTACCTTATTTGTAGTTATACAATCTTCACATGCTATACGATGATCAATTTCATCGTCCAAGTCGCTCCATGTTTTATTTGTAGTTTCGCCTGGATCTTGGCGCATGTAGTCCTTGCCATCAATACTTGTATTTACATTTGTTTGAATATCTTCACAAGCCATATTTTCATCATCTTCTTCGTCCTTGTCGCTCCATGATTTATTTACACTCTTTCTTCGAATTTGGCTCATGTATTCTTCGTTATTGATACATTCAATGATCACATTTGAACTAGTAGTACTTGTATTTATTTCAACTAAATATTTATCTATCAAATTTTCTAGAGTGACTAATTCTTGTGCAACATCAAGTTTATCATCTTTGATTTTACATTTCTCTTGGTGAAAATTTAAAAGACATTTCTAAATATCATTTGCCGTTTTACAAAAGAATACTCTTTCATATTCAACTCTTGGTAGAGTTTTGTAAATCACTAATTTAGCTTTATTATTTTTATCGATCTTTGTTTGAAGATGATTATATTGATTTTCAAAATCTATTTTAGTTGGTTGAAGATCATTAATTGAAATGATATGCCAAAGATCAAGATCTATTGATTTCACATAATTTTCAAATTTATTTTTCCATTCAAGAAAATGATTATTTTCAAATAATAGTGGTTGTTGCGTAAATTCCCCTTCTATTTATTTTTCAAATTCCATAGATCGTTACAAGTTTTAAAATACAGTATGTTTTAAAAATCTTGCTAGACGTGGCTCTTGATACCAATTTTGGAAAACTAGAAGGGGGGAGGGGCGTTGAATAGTTTTACGTCTTTTTCGTTTTATAAAAGTTTGGTTCTAAAGGATAAATTCAAATTATAAAAACTTTGATGCAAAAATATAGATATAAGTTTGTTTACAATTGTTGTATGAACACTACTTATTTAGATTGTAGAGTAGAAATTATAATTTTGTTTATCACACTTATATATATATATATAGGGATATTTCCATATTTACCCAATATAAACATGAAATTGTCATATATACCCAAAATACAATTTTTGATAGCATGATGTACAATGCACTTAAAGCATGTTTTGGGTAAATATGGTATTATCATGTTTTAGTTGGGTAAATATGGAATTGCCCCATATATATATATATATATATATATATATATATATATATATTAGCTACAATTAATTGTAGCCAATTGGCTACAATTTTGTGCTAAAAATGTGGGTCCTTGATTTTTTTTGTGGGTCCTACCAGAACATTTATGAGGGAAGTTGCTATTGTAACTCCCAGTGATTGAATGAAAATTCCTGCCAGGGTCAACATCAAGCAGCCCTGAAAGCAGGTCACTTAGGTAATTCCTTGTGGATTACGCTTAGTGGTCGCGGTGGTTACAAATGATCAACGGTCGTGGAGTGATCTCCAGCGACTCACCCAATCGTTGTTCTACTTAGGTAGTTCGTGTAAATCCTCTCAGGGTTTGCCGATTGGGAATGGTCTTGGTAAGGGTTATAAGGAGTCTTCACACTATGCTGTTGGCGATCTCTAATTCCAAACCTATAAGTATCAGATGATTTGTTGCTAACTGTTTGCTTGCAGGAATTTCTGACTGTTGCAGTTGATTGCTGAAAAGATGCTGATCAATCACCACATGCTCACACTTCAACATCACAATCTAAGAAATCATGATCATTGATTGGGCCAAATCTATGCTTCCACAACTCTGATGCAGAAGATCATGATCCTGAAAAGTGTGAGCATGCCATCACAAAGATGTCCAAATCACATGGAGACGTTACTACTCAAAGATGACTTTCAGACACTCATTTGAATGATGAATTCGAAGTAATTTCCAAAGATCATCCAACACATTGAACAAGTCATCTAGAGTCTACTGCTAAAAGCACAAAGATCACAACAATGAAGAATCAAGAGGCTACGAGCTACAAAGATATCTTCAAAGACTAGAATGCTATGATTCAATATGTATTTTGCGGGTGACCTCCATTAGGGGGAGATTGTTAGGAATACGTTTATTCATATGAAGACTCGGTCACCCCGAGTATAGTTTAGCATTTTGTAGCTCGTGGTATTTATCATATTAGCTTGTACGTAGTTTAATACTAGTTAGTATTTGTGGACTCGGGTCGGGTCTTTACCCACTGTCAGCCCGCTTCACAGCCCGTTTTAGGGGGCGTTTTATTGTAACTACAAATACCCCTTCCCTAGCATGGAAGGGGTTGGACCTTTCACTTCAATTTAACATTTCACTAGTTCTCTCAAAGGCTCCCAACATCTCTTTCTCTCTCTAACTTCTCACTAGATTTCGTTACTTTTAATCTTCCTAAACACAATAACATACATGTTCTCACATTAGAGTATACTACAAACGGGACCAAGACATAATTTTCTACAATTTAGCAATCGACCCAAATTGCGCGCATGACAACAACATGAACTTATGGATACGAAGGCAACAATCAATATAATGTATAACTTATATTATTAATTTACGTTTTTAGCTGTCTTTGTAATGTTTTTATTATTATTTATTGTATTGTTTAATTTTTATTATTAATGAAGTTTAAATTTGTTGTTTAAAAATTTTAAATTAAAAATATAATAATAATAACTTAATCGTCACTGTGTCAACTTGGTCATTTGAAAGACGCCGAGAAGAAAGAAAGAAAGAAAGAAAGAAAGAAAAAAAAACAACAAACAAACTAAGGTGATAGGCAAAACTCATCGTCATTGTGCACAACCTAATTTTTATTTTTTGCATAGAGTTTTCTAAAAACAAAGCGATTTGAACTCTTGTTTTGTAAAAAGGAAAAAAGAAAAAAAAATGAAAAAAGAAATCTAAACGCAACTATAAAGTTTATAATATCAATGCATTGGTACTGGTAGTAACAACAATAATAATAACGATGATGGACGTGAAGGAGTCGGAGGAGCTTAAATCACCGGCTCTAACCGTTGATAAAGCGGAACCAGAAGAACAACCAACCGCCGCCATTGCAAAAGATCCTGATGCCCTTCACTCTGGTGGTGGTATCAGGTATTTTTGTTCGAATTAAAGCTTTTTCTAATATGCTGGTTTAGGTAATTGAGATTTTTATAATGAATATCTAATTATCAAAACATGCTTTCTTTCTTGGTTTTTATAAAAAACAATTGTTGTCTGAGGAACATTCTTTTTATCTCTAATTCATCAGCTTTCAAATAATCTTGTATTTTCCATTTTGAACAAGGAAAGTGGGAGTTTTGGGCTATAAATGAAACCAGGAAAACGTCAAAAAAATGTGTTTTCTGATCTCTCATAAGTTGGGAAATAGAAATTTTCTGTTTTGTGGTCACTTTTTGGAAAGGGAAAAAAACCAATTTCCATTTCCATTTTGTCGTGACTTTTTGTTAAGGCTTTGTGCTTTTTGGATGCATTATTTCTGGTTTCAGCTGGGTGTTAAAATTTGGGTGATTTGTTTCGAAAAGTATGTTTCTTTGATCGGTAATCTTGCAATAAACCACTGGCCAGCCAATTGTAAAATGGTGAATCATTAGTTGATGACATATTTTCTTTGGGTAATGAGATAATTTCTCGTGATAATATAGGTTGTGAAAGACCATGTACTCTGCTTTATTCACCAAGATTTGTGTTCTCAAATTTAGATCTTTTCCAGTTGTTTCGAAAATCTGGTTCAGTTTATGCTGTAGTGCCGAATATCTATAGTTGTAGATGTTTGATATCTTTGCCAGTTATTTTACTAGTTTGCTTTATTATCGACAAGGGAAGAGCTATTAAGGGACCGGGAAGGGTCCCGCCCCCCCTAGGCCTAAGCCCGTTAGTGTATTTTTTTCGCGATTTCATGTGCTATTTTTTTTCCATCTCAGCCCTCCCATCTAATGTTCTTCCCCCAAAAAAATTGTTTCGGCCCTCCCAAGAAATTTTTTCTAGCTCCGCCACTGATTATCGATAACATTTTTGGAACTAGGTTTCAATAGCAATATTTTTTTTCAGATTAAAATGATGGTAATATTGACATATTGAGAAGATCGTGACAGTTTATGGTTGAATATATTCTGATGACGTAACTGCATGGCATCATAAGTTGGATTTTATAAGAAATTGACCGTTCAAGTATCACATACGCATAAATATTATAAAATTTTATCCAAGCGGATGTAGACTTCGGAGGTACGCTATTAAACTCACGATATGCAGTGATGCATACGCGTTTCCACTTTCTATAGCAGTTATTACACATTGTGAAATTTGGTGCGGTAGTCTCTATTAGACGTATACATTATTATAGTTGGTTTTCAATTATTTTTTCTTTTCCTTTGTTAAATACGCTATTGATGAGTTGAGTGACACATTTGCAAGCAATATTAATCGGCAGTTCAATTCATCTTTGTTTTCGTAGCTTTCTGAGTGGAAGCAAAACTGCAAGATTTAACTATGGATATGCCAGCTTCAAGGGTAAAAGGGCCTCAATGGAGGATTACTTCGAAACAACAATATCAGATTTTGATGGTCAAATGGTTGCCTTTTTTGGTGTTTTTGATGGTCAGTGCTCATGTAACGGGACTTTATGAAGATATCTTGGTTTGTTCAGGTTACCAACTGCGAACTTTTGTTTCTGATCTTAGAATGCATATAGGTCACGGTGGTTCAAGAACAGCGGAATATCTTAAGAACAATCTTTTCAAGAATTTAAGTTGTCATCCAGACTTTATTAAAGACACAAAGAATGCTATAGGTATAAACTCTTGTCAGTCAACTGTTTCATTGATGTGAGTTTGAGGCGAGTATTTCTTCTCATTTACTTTTCAATGGGTCGAATTGGGTTGTTAAACAGGTTGAAAGTCAGCAAAAGTCTTTCTGTAAAATACAGCCTAACAATCTTTTTATTCAAAGATTTAGATCATTATTGTAATATATTATCTTTGCAATCAAATATTGACCGATAATTAACTTTTCACAAATTTTAAGAAATGAGAAATGTTTGTGGGTCAGTTCGACCCATACTAAAAAATAACCAGTTTCAACCAGATGTCGTTTTGACCCATTAACCAACCCGCCCATCTTGCAACCTCCAATGAGTTTTTTACATTATTGTCTCAGTTTGTTAGATGGTTTGTCAATTGTTCATCTGCAGTTGAAGCATTTAGACAGACAGATGCTGATTACCTTAGTGGTGAAAATCCTCAGCAAAGAGATGCTGGTTCTACTGCATCAACTGCTGTAATGTTTGGTGATCGCATTCTGGTAGCAAATGTAGGAGATTCCCGAGTTGTTGCTAGCAGGGCTGGGTCAGGTTGGTTGACTTAGCTACTGAATTTAGTACCATATTTTTTTACCTTAGAAGGCTAACATTAAATCCTCCTGATCTATCTATTGAGACGTAAAACTAGAAGTCGGAATTTCGACCCAATTATTTTTAATTTAGGGTTCGGGCTTTGTTTTTATCTCTTAAGTCTGACATAATTCAGTATTAAAGGAATGGGTCCAATTGATTGAACGAGTCATACGGTTTATAGGTCACCTAAAACGTATTTTACGTATATTTTAGCACTCGTGAGTCATGTACTCATGTCTCTTTCAATTATCTTATTAGCGGAAGTTCTTTTCTGTTTACTGTTTTAAATATCAACGAAAACAATAAGAGCATCAAAGATGACCAGTACATTTGAAGGTAACCTTCTAATAAGATGATTTATTATCTAATAAAAATCCATGACTGTTGCTGGAAATGCTCATAGGTTGTTCCTTTTTTTTCCATATCATGTAAACTAACAAACGATAAGACAATATTTGTCTATGATGTAGAATAGGCTGAAGACGTTCTTAAGTAGTCACATATTTTATAATGTGAGATCTTCCACTAAGTTCAATAACCTTCTAGCAAGGTTTATGTAAGTAACTATGCTTTGTTAGTAACAACGTTTATGGTTTAGGTGTTGGGATAATGTTTTTCTGTAGCAAAATCAGAGAGACTGTTTCCTATAAAAAAAATCCAATAACTACATTCCAAAGAAAAGTTAAAAACTCGTAAAGATATCTAATTGCTTGAACCAGATTTTTGTTGACTAGATTGATGTTAAAGAATGAAGTTGTAGAGTCTTCTTTTTCTATGCTATGAGTGTCTTCCATGTGAAGATCAACATCTATTTTCCTGATCTGGTCCTCTGTGGGGTTACACTTATTGTATTGCATGTGCTTATGCCGTCATCCTCTAATCCACATACTCATTGCACATGGACCCATTCTACACTAATACAACGAGACACAAAAGTTTGTGAAATTGAATTCATTGGGGATCTCCAATTAAAAATAGAATTGGAAAATAGTCATAGTAACTATTTTGATAGTTATCAATCAATTTCATATCT
Source organism: Artemisia argyi (assembly GCA_030686995.1). Lineage (NCBI taxonomy): Eukaryota > Viridiplantae > Streptophyta > Magnoliopsida > Asterales > Asteraceae > Artemisia > Artemisia argyi. The sequence goes on from CM060683.1 coordinate 101,563,507, forward strand.
AGTGGACAAGGAAATAAAAGCAAATAAATATGTTTTATTCTTGAAGAAAAGCATCATATTGAAAGAGATCTAACGGGGGACACAGGAAATCGAAAGTTTTTATCTAAAACCAAGGAAGAGTTAATAAAGTAAAAAGAAAAAATCAATCAACAGAAAGATGCAATTTATTTACTGGCTAATGTGTTTTCATATATAGCAAAACATAATACCTCTTCTCTCTCCTATCTTTCCCTCCTACTTTGTGTTTCTACTTTTCTGCATATGCAATTGTACTATGGTGATGCATTTGATACATTTTAGTCAACGTGCCACAACAATTGCGAAGATAAGGAGGGTATGCTTCGTTTTGGTCAGCAATTTTAAGTCCTCGATTATAGACCTGTAGTCTTAATTTATCATAATATGTTATCCCTTCATCACATGTTGTTTTTGTTTCATAAATGTTATTGTCAAGGGAATTATGCAAGGAGACGATGTTGTGGATCCACTTAACCTTGAATGTGGGTTACATGCTAAACACTTGATGATATTGTGTCGTCATTGAAGAATATTAAAGAATCTATTTAAGTATTTGTAGATATGAAAACGGAGATTAAATTAAAGGCAATTCAGGTTTCATCACTTAGTTTGATGAAACATTGAAGGGTTTAGCCCTTGCTAGAAGTGCCTCCCAAAGAGGTTATACATATCATAAGAATGAGGTAGTTATTGAAGAATATATCAAATTGGTAAGCGATGTGCTTAATATGGAATGGAATGAGGGATAACATAATTTAAATATCTATCTCTTCACATAGTCTTGAATTCCCCAAGCTTTACACTCTGTAATATATATATTAAATGAATACGATATTATGCTTTGAGTGATCAACTTATAGCTTAATTTAATGTCTTTATGTTTTGTAAGATGAGATGCGCAATAAATTGTAGTTTTTCTAGGTATGATGACTTGATTAGTGCAAGTGCATCTTTTCTAAATAAAATGAACAGTACTCTTCATGTGGATGTATTTGTGTAACTTCAGTAATCTAGGATCAAGTGATCAATGGACTCTTAGACACCACACATTTTTAGAATCTATCCATATCAGAGAAGACGATATTAGAAACTTTTGTGTAATTTAATACCTTTCACCCTCGCTACATATATTTTTCCATCGAGGTTTGCAATCTTTATTATTATGTATTATAATGCGATAACCCATCAAAGTTGATTTTGTGTATTAATAAATGCAACATAGCTCATTTCCTGCACTTACATTTAACAGGCTCGCCAATATTGAATAGGACTTTAAGAGCGTTAGTTACTTGACTCTATGAGTGATAGCTTATAGAGCAAACAAGTTGGTGTGGTCAATTATGATCACTTGAGGCCTCTATGCTATCTACGGTATCAAAGCAATGAATGAAATTGTACAACATCATTCACTGTGCCAATTAGGATTGCTTCTAATAATACAACCGTTTTGTAATAGATCATCTAGCACTGTATCTAAGTATATAAATTATAACCACGACGACAACACACATACCAGTAATCTACTAAAAATAATTTAAGTGATGATTCTTATAAGAGCAAGTTTATGTTTGTGTTTTTTCGGCTGATTTGGAACAATATTGTAACTGTAGATCTTTCTTGTGTAAAGTTGAACATACTCATTTTGTGCACATTTAGAGGCTTAACAAATCAGCTCCTATACTTGGCCTTTTTATAATGTTCCACTTATTCTGAAATCTGAACTCAATATTAGTATCTAGGTATATGGTATCATGAACGTGCTGTTAAAATAATTACTATCATGTAACTTTAACCTATGTTTTGTTTGCAGCTATCCCTTTATCAATAGATCACAAGCTTGACAGAAGTGATGAACGGGAGCGTATTGAACAGGCTGGTGGCTTCATCATCTGGGCTGGTATGAGTTGTTTTCTGAATTTATACTTCGAGTTTGTTTAGTTAATCTAAGCTCCTCTTTTGATTGGTTTCTCTTGGAGGTAGCAATTTCTACCATTTACATATGAATTGGTTGTTTTAGGTTGCTTTCCTATTAAAAAAAGCAACTAAAAGGGAATAGGTCAAATGGGTTGAAAGCCACCCATAATCTGTTTCCAATGCACACAACCTCTTAGATTGATTGTTTTTAGATAACCTCTTAAGTCGATGTATTCAAAGATGTTGATAATATAGTTTTCATAATTAGTATAAAGAAATTAATTATCTAAAGCCAGAGGTCTTCCTCGAAGCAGTCTCCCTACCCTCAGGTTTTTCCTGAGACAGGGGTATGATTTGTCTACATTCTACCTCCCCCATACCCCGCTCCGGCAGGATTGGGTACTGTTGTTGTTGTTGTAATCTAATTATCTAAAAAGATTTTATGAACAGGGAAGTTTGTGTGTGAACCCAACCCTGCCTGCTCCCTTATAACCTCTACAAAATGAACCATTTTAACCTGTTACCGGACCAGCCTGTTTTGCCTACTCTAGTTTGCCTGTTTCGGTGTTTTCTCATCAGCAGTCAACTGGCTTGTTTCAGATCTTAGAGCATCCACTATGCTTGATTCATCAAAAGTTATATGAATATTGAAATAGCTTATTAAATGAGCCCCCGTAGCGGGTGAGGTTTATGATGACATGACATGAGAAAGGTTCATGTTTGTGAACCGTTTAATTGCAATAAAATGAGAGTAACTCATCAGTGATATTTCTGGGGGAATTGCATATACAGTTCATATAGAACCTTTTTATAAGTTCAGCATAGTGAATGTAGGGTTTTTTTTTTTTTTTTTTTTTTTTTTTTTTTTTTTTTTAACTAATTATTAGTTTGTAAAAGTTTAGGATAGCAGATACTGGAAAACACGTTCACAAATTTTCAGAAAGAACTAGAGTTATTAGAAAACAGTTCCTAAAAAGTCCAAAAATAGTCATGAAACAGCCAATGATGTTTACAGTGATGATTGTGCATACATTTTAGTTATGCTTTGAATCATAAATGACACTAACAAGTACTCATATTTTTGTATTTTGTCAACTGTTTGTGGTTAATAGAATGGCATGTATTGTATGCATTCTCTTGATGTTCGTGTGTAGAAGGCTTCAATGACCTAGATGAGTTGGTGCTCTTCAAATAGAGATGTTTTATCTTTCACTTAAGCTAAGTGACAAAAGTTAATTACCAATCATGTCCGAGAATATCTGATTTAGGTTTCCTGACTTTGATTTAACCCCCATAGTTAATCAACGATAGGTTGCTGCCGCCCTTGGAGATCAAACCATGTTTTTGTACACCAGAAAATTTGGTTTTGTATACAAAGCCATAGCTCCACTACTGTGTTATGTGTCAGGCTGAAAGTGCGTGAAAATTATTGCACAATGTGCTTAATATATTTGGTAGATGGGCCAATGAGCTAAAACTCGAACCTCCAAAAATAAACAATTCACTCTAGTCAAGCCACCCGCATAGGCCAAAACAATCTCATTTTGGATACCTTACAAGCCAGCTATTATTGAAACTTCTTGTTGGTCATTACTTTCCAATCTATTAGAGTTTTATGATGATCATCATTATTCAGTTTCCTATGTATATATTTGCAGGATTTGTTCTATAATTAGAATGGAATTTGTTTTTCACATATATGTGTATTCACTGTATTGTTATATCATAGGGGGTGCAGATTAAAGAAAATCAGCAACGTGGAATCTTTTCTTCTGACCTAGCATTTGTGTGGGGGATTTTTTTCTTGTTTACTTTGTTCTCTAGAATATTTTGAATGCACGTTATTTTCATGTTATGCTAAGATGAAGAAAATGATGATTGTCTTTGTTTGCCTGCTTTTGCTTGTGTTTCTTGTTTTTGTTTGCCTGCTTTTGCTTGTTGTTTATTGTCTTTTGCTCTTTTTGCTTTTCACTTTCACCCGCACACCTGCACTTGCCGGAGGTCTAATTGGAAGCAGTCTCTCTATTCCTGGGTTTATCCTGGGGTAGGGGTAGGATCTGTCTACATTCTACCTCCCCCATACCCTGCTACGGCGGGATTGGGTTTGTTGTTGTTGTTGTTGTTGTGCTAAGATGAAGAAAATGATGCGATTTATTACAATGAACAAATATAGGTTTTATTGATCTTCAAATCTTCAATATGAACTCAGTATCCTCTTTGCAGAAGTTCAGAACTAAAATTAGTCGATTAAATTGATTCATGGATGTCTATGTCAAAGGCTGATTTTACATAAACTCCCACAATTACGGGCTTCGATGATCTTCGTCTCTTGGGAATAATTAATAAATGTTTCTCTTTTTCTGTCAATATCATAGACATTATGTTGCAACATACACGCATCATACTGCACCAATTGCCACCCAGTAGTTTTCAATATAAAAATTATGTAACTTTTGAAATTCAGGAACATGGCGAGTTGGTGGGGTTCTTGCTGTTTCTCGTGCCTTTGGAGACAAACTACTCAAGCCTTATGTTTCAGCTGAACCAGAAATTCAGGTAATATTATAGCTTGTTTGTTAGTTCATTTCAATAGTAAGTATTGTGGTTTTGGATTATCAGAATGCGATAATCAGTTGTAATATCACAATAAACAGTGTATAGATGTTCTGCTGTTTAAAGATGTAAAAGTTATTTATGGAGAGGTTTGAGTGTTATTTAAGGAGATGTTTCATGTTATGCATTTAATGCACGATAAATAAACATAAAAATTAACTTAAATATATGACAATTTTTATTTAACAAAGTCCAAGTTTCCTTTTGTATTTATATTAAACATTGCCCAATGGGCATTGTTTAGCAAAACCCTACATAAAATGACCAAAAAATGACATTTTTGTGAAAAAAAATGATAAGGAAAGATAAGTTTTAAATTAGGTAATACAGACTGACTATAATTTTTACCCTTTTATAATCAGTTTTAAACTAATCAATCAAGGCTGATTGCATCCTGAAATGAGTGGAAATCTTAATTTTCCTGAGCCTGTATCTAGCACATCTTTTTTTTTTATGCTTATTTATTCCCACAGACTAAACAGTCTACACTTAACAACAACAACAACATACCCAATCCTGCGAAGGCGAGGTATGGGGGAGGTAGAAATGTAGACAGGTCCTACCCCTACCCCCAGGCAAAACCTGGGAGTAGAGAGACTGCTTCCAGGGAGACCTCCGGCACGTGCACCAGTGCGAGTGATAGAGAAACTAAAAAGAAGCAAGTAGCAAAAGAGCACACAAGTAAAAGCAAATAGAAGCAAGCAACCAACCAGCAAGGGGCCTAGTACAAAAGACAAACATAAAAACTAGCAAACAAACAGAGCACCAAAACAACAAACAAGGGGCAAGACAATCAAAACATGCAAACAAAGCAAGTAGGGCAAAAGATAAAAAGCAAAAGAAAAGCCAAAAACAAACACATCAAAGCAAGGACGCACAAGCAAGCGGGCAAAAGGCAAGAAGAGCAACCCAAAAACAAAGCAAGGCAACGCAGGGGGCAAAAGCTAAGGCAAAGCAAAGGGAAAAGAGGCACCACTAGCCTACCACAAACCTAAAAGGGAAGAGCAAAGGGGCCACTAAACCTAAAGTGCAAAGGGCAAACTAAACCTAAAAGGCAAAGGGGCAGGGCAACAAAGGGAAGAGAAAAGACCCAGACGCAAAGGCAAGCACCTACAACCCTACCGACACTACCCGCAAGTCCTAATCCTAGCTCTCCACCCATTCCTATCTGAGATCATGTCCTCGGACAAGAGAAGCTCCTTCATGTCTAGCCTAAGTCGATCCTCCCACCTGAGCTTAGGTCTTCCCCTCCTCCTCAAACCGTCGACCATCAGCGCTTCGACCCTCCTAACCGGTGCTGTTTGTGGCCTCCTCTTGACATGACCGAACCACCTCAACCTTCCTTCTCGCATCTTCGAGATTATAGTTTCAACTTCGAGTTCCGCTCTGAATACTCCGTTCGGGATCATGTCAAGCATCGTCTTACCACAAATCCACCTAAGCATCCTCAGTTCTGCCACTTCCACTCTGTTAGCTTGAGCTTTTGTGATAGGCCAACATTCTGACCCGTACAAGATAGCTGGTCTGATTGCCACCTTATAAAATTTTCCTTTAAGCTTAAAGGGGACTTTCTTATCACAGAGTACTCCTGACGACGCCCTCCATTTCGCCCAACCTGCTCTAATACGGTGGGTAATGTCCTCGTCTATCCTTCCTGATTTGTGTATCACCGAACCCAAATACCTAAAGGACTCCTTAGGTTGAAGAATCTGGTCTCCTATACGAACTTCCTCCTCGTTTTGGCCGATCTCGTAGATACCGAAATCACATCTCATGTATTCCGTCTTCTCTCTGCTCACCCGAAGCCCATTGTCTTCCAACGCCTCGCGCCAGTGTTCTAGTCTGTGGTTTAACCCTTCGGCCGATTCTGCAACCAACACAATATCGTCTGCGAATATCATGCTCCAAGGAATGCCCTCTTGTATCCCTCGGGATATCTCATCGAGAATCAAGGCGAAAAGGTAAGGGCTAATGGCTGATCCTTGGTGAAGTCCAACTTTCACCGGGAAAAACTCAGTGCACCCCACCGTGCATCGTACGCGGGTCATCGCCCCCTCGTACATATCCCTAATGACTTTTAAGTATCTCCTTGGGGTCCCTTTTTCTATTAGAGTCCTCCATATCAACTCTCGTGGGACACTATCGTATGCCTTTTCTAGGTCAATGAAAGCCATATGCAAATCTCTCTGTCTTTCTCTATACTTCTCCATAAGACTTCTAAGGAGGTGGATAGCCTCGACCGAGGACCTCCCTGGCATAAATCCGAATTGGTTTTCTGACACCCTTGTCTCCCTTCTTAACCTCCTCTCTATAACTCTCTCCCAGAGCTTCATGGTGTGACTAAGTAGCTTAATACCCCTATAGTTGCTACACACTTGAGCGTCTCCCTTGTTCTTGAAGATGGGGATGACTTCGCTGAGTCTCCATTCATCTGGCATCTTTGCACTAGAGAATATCTTGTTGAAGAGACAAGTCAACCATAGTACCCCCTCATCTCCTAGGCTCCTCCAGGCTTCTATGGGTATTTGGTCCGGGCCTACAGATTTGTTTCTACCCATCTTCTGTAGAGCAACCTTCACTTCTTCTTGGCTGATCCTCGAGTAGTAGCATTCGGGTACCAAAAGTTGGCTAGGGTTCTCTCGTTCACCCCTTCCTTCGGTGTTCCCCTCGTTAAAGAGAGAGGAAAAATATTGTCCCCATCTCTTCCTAATACCTTCTTCATTCACGATGGTACATCCTCCTTCATCTTTGATGTATTTGATGTTTCCTAAGTCCCTTCTTCTTCTCTCACGGGCTTTAGCAATTCTGTAGATATCGTTTGCTCCCTCCTTGGAGTCTAATTTCTTATACAAATCTTCGTACGCCTTGTCCTTCGCCACTGCTACAGCCTTTTTTGCTTCTCTTTTAGCCATTTTATACCTCTCTTCTGCAGAGGCCCTATCTGCTTGGTCGCTCTCTCTGCTCAAAAGAAACTCTTTGAACCGAGCTTGTTTCTCCGCCACTTTAACTTGCACCTCCTCACTGAACCACCAAGATTCCCTGCGGGTAGACTGGGTTCTCGCTGACCCACTAGTCACGCCTATGGAATCCTTTGCTGCGTCTCTAATAGTGCAGGCAAGCGTGTTCCACATCTAATCTGCATCATAAGAAGTTAAGTCTTCCGCCCGAGCCGAAAGACCCTCTGAGACTTTCGCTCTAAACGACTCCACCGTTTCTCCGTTCAGTTTCTTCCACAAAATCCTTGGCATCCCTGTCGTCTCTCTCCTGTGACGACGTCTCTGAAAAAGAACGTCCAGGGCAATCAATTTGTGTTGTGACGAGCATGCCTCGCCCGGGAAAACCCTGCAATCCTTACACGCCCTAAGGTCATCTCTGCGCACCAGCAGGTAGTCAATCTGGGTGCTGTGACCCCCGCTCTGAAAGGTAATTAAGTGGACGTCCCTCTTCTTGAAGAAAGAGTTCGCAACCACTAAGTTGTGAGCGGTAGCAAATTCTAGAATCGAGCATCCTTCATCATTCCTAACTCCATATCCGAATCCTCCATGAACCCCCTCGTAACCATCTGCTGTAGCTCCTATATGACCGTTCAAGTCCCCACCTATGATCAGTCGTTGGTCTGCCGGGCACTCCCTCACGAGCTCGTCGAGGGAATCCCAGAAAAACCTCTTCTCTTCGTCACTACGGCCCACCTGCGGTGCATATGCACTAATCACGTTAACGGTCTCTCCATCAATAACCAGGGTAATCTTCATGGTTCTATCGCCCTTCCTGATCACTTGCACAACGTTATCCTTAAGACCGGCAGCAAGAATGACTCCAACTCCGTTTCTCGCTGACCAAGAGCCCGAGTACCAAAGCTTGTAGCCGTTTCCCTCCCTCGTGCTAGATCCCTTCCATCTAGTCTCCTGGAAACAAGCTATATCAACCTTATGCCTCCCCAAGACGTCTACAAGCTCAAAGAGCTTACCGGTCAAAGATCCTACGTTCCAGCTCCCCACTCTAATCCTACGCGAACCCGCAAATCTACCATCACCCCTACGCGCTCTAGACCCACCTACCCCTACCCCTACCCCTAACCCTACCCCGCCTACCCCTACACCTACCCCTCCCGAGCCGGCAGGACATGACCTCAGGTGACCATCACTAACTACAACGTCTATCCTACCCCCGAAAAAACAAACACAAGGCAAAGGCACTAAAAGCTAAAACGGCGAGGACAAGCCACAAAAGCAAAGCCAAACACACTAAAAGGGGGAAACAATACGCTCAGAAGCCAAAGTCAAACGAAAAAAAATAGGCGCGAATAAATAATGCACGAATAAAGAATAGAAAGGTAAATAAAATAAAGTAAATAGAAAATGTACTCTACTGCTGCCGAAAGGAAATTCCGGACAGCAGTGGCGGTTTCAGCGGCGGCCGACGGCGGCAGGAGGCGGCCGACGGCGGTATCCGACAAGACCACTTGGGTCAAGCTCAGCTTGGTGTGGGGATTCTTCACTCGCCGGAGGTGAGACCCAGAAAACGTCGCTACTTGCCGGGATAAAAAATCGCAAAAACACTGTAGCAGGAACACAATCCGGCGCGTGGCGGAGCGTGGCCTAAGTTCAAGAGCTTTGGCTGGTGGGGATTTGGTCGGAAAGACGAGGGCAAACAGTGGTGGAGTTTAATTGCAAAAACTCGCCGGGAAAAATAAAAATTCCGGCGAAAATTACCGGCGCGTGGCGGCGCGTATCAGCACCGATAAGCTTCTGGTGTGTACTGTTATGATCGGTATTAGATGAAGGGGGTAATGGTGGTGTTAGATCGGGGATATGTGGCCCTGTATGTATCTGCATGGGCCAGTCAAAAGACACCGCCACCTCCAAACTACGCACGAAGATATAATCAACAAGGTTTTTGTTTGCGATGCGAACAGGATTTGCAGCTTTTGGTACTGGTCAGGTTTTGTTGACTCAAAATACTTTTGGGTTAGAATTTTGAATTTTTCAAGATAGTATGCAAAAATGTGTTGCCAAAGTTTACTTTTTTTTCAATGAGTTAACAGATTAAACAGTCTACACTTAACAATTTTATAAAAACTTATATCAATTCCTCACAGATAATAGCAATAAAAGAGAATCTTTCAAAGTACTATTCCTTGGTTTGTTTTAATTGTCGCGAGCCTGGGCTAATCTTCATCTTTCTGAATGCATTATTAAATCTCAGGAGGTGGAAATTGATGGTGTAGAGTTTTTAATCATTGCGAGTGATGGGCTTTGGAATGTACTATCAAATAAGGTTAGCCATTCTCCATTGATGGTATTTAGTATTCTAGGCATGAAACTAAAAGAAATTACCATTGAAATTTCTCGTCATTTGTGCTAATATCACAAGTTAATCTTTGAAGCTTCATACATATGATTCTTCAGAATTTATCAGAAATGTTGTAGATCACTAGGTGCTATATGTTTGGTAATTAGTATATTTGGTCTTTATAGTGTGCAAGCTGTGATAAGTTATTAATCGGACTATAAATTCAACCCAATTTCATTTATATTTGCAAATTCTATTCATATAATATATCGGCAGGGGGTTTGGCTGTTTGTTTCAATTGGGTCCAACATATCAGCTACTGTATTTTTTTTGTTGGGTTTATACAATATATGGGTTGGTTCCATATAAATGGGTTCCAACAATATATGGCCTGGTTGCATCTCAGGTATAGCAATGATGCAATCTTGACAAAAACCTAAAATAAAAAGGACTGTAAATGCACTTACTTGGCTTCCTCCCAACCTATTCATGCATGCTTATACTTCAATCTTTTTCTGTTAATACTCTAATAATTTTTTTACAAAGGAATAGCTTCATGATCCATCTAACCTATCTAAGTGACACTCCTTTGTTTCATATATTGCATGATTATGAAAAGTGTGTGTGTCGTGTGTGTCTATGTGCGTGTGCACATACGTGCCAGTGAGTGTATGCACACATGTGTGCTTTAACTATTATAACGTCTCATCATTATCCCTTAACATTAGCAACATTTTTATAAATAATAAAATCACTGGCATTGTACTGAGAGCATTTAATTAACAATACTACTATAATATCAATTGACCATCGATAATAAACATCAAAAAGAATGTTGACATGACATTTTGTTGAAAGTTAATTGAAAAATAAACAATTAACACAAAAATTTTACTGTTCTTATTTTTAAAGATTAATTGATTGATTATCACTTTGTTTATAACTACAAATCATGCATTAATAGTCACGATGTTCTGTTTTTAAAGAATATCCAAAGACTATTTTTAATGCATAAACTTCTAAATCATCTATTAGCAGAATTCTGAATATTGTTTAGAAAAGGGATTATGTATGCGGTGGCCACCCAATTATTAAACATTTTACTTATAGGCCGCCCATTTATTAATATAGATATAATGTAGTCATAAATGTTGGTAAAAAAAAGTGAGAAGATTAACTGACCTGACCTTTTTCTAAAAAAATTAGCCATTTTTTACTTGTTATTCAACCTACCCAGTTTGTTTCCCTTCAAACCCGCTCCCTTCAAGATGAATCTGTGATCTTAACAAGAAAAATTAAACTTAAGTAATTACTGTTTGTGATGTTTGTTGCAGGATGCGGTGGGTATTGTGCAGGAAATAACTGATGCAGAAGCTGCATGTAGGAAGCTCGTGCAAGAATCTTATGCAAGGGGCAGTTCCGACAATATTACTTGCATTGTTGTACGTTTTGAGAACCATTGATACCTCAAGCTTGTTTATGTAAATCCGTAAGTTATAATTGGTGTTAATCTAATAGTCCCTGATAGTGTGTTGCAAAAGTTTATAGGTACACCCTAATGGGAGTAAGTTTTTTACTTTTTAGATATTTCTCTATATAATAGTTGATTGCTTGATTATGGTTTTGTCTTTATGGAAATGTATATAGATGTGTTTAGGTATTTGTGAATAAATAACCCGAATATGAGAGCTTGTGATTTGGTGGGGAAGTTGGCTTCTGGTATGTGTAAAGTTACTGATTGGGTAAGAATATTAAAGAGGTCAGTTCATGTAGGAACTAAATCTTAATGTGCCAGTCACCCATTCCTATTATTCTTACAAGTATATCTGCTGTTTAGAAATGAAATGTGGAGTAGATTGTCAAGACTTGGTACTTCCTTGAAAATAAACCTTCTAAACTCCAGTAATACCATCAACACCAATTGCAAAAGAAGAAGAAAAAAACTGAAAGCAATGATAATTTCCAGAATTCTAGCTACGACTGGCTTTACATGAACTAGTACCCTAGCAGATACGCGGTGGGTAGAATACGGAGTGGTATGTTGTTTCGTTTGAATTTGAGCCAATGGCATAGCTTAAAAGGTAAAATGACCAAAAAGTATATTAAGATCGGAAATTTTTATTGTTATACTAGGATAAAAAAGTTTTTTTTTTTTTTTTTTTTTTTTTTTTTTTTTTTTTTTTTATTATTATTATTATTTTTTTTTTAGTGTAACATTCCTCATACAAACAAGGGCGGAGCTACATTGGGACATGGAAGGATTGTGGCCCCCTAAAACACGCAAATTACTATGTTGGCCCTCTCACAAAAATTTGTCTAGCTCCGCCACTGCATATAACTATAAAAGGATACTCCTTCTCAAATAAGCCACCAATTTTAGACTTTTAAAAGCCTTTCATATAAACTTATAAACATAAATATATAAAAGCATCTCTAATGGTGGGCTAAGAATGGGCTGATAAAGGCTTGAAGAATTGTTAAAACTTAAAAGACTTATTATCATTACAGTGAAATGTTGAAAATGGGTTGATGGATGAAAAAGTTGACATATCTCTACCGGTTGAAAATCTTGCTTGTGTGTGTGAAGAATGTAAAATAAATAAGTTGACAATGATTGCTACATTGGAGTGGACGGGTTAAGAATATGTTGAAAACATTTTAGTTATAAAATAGATTAAGGAATGCTTGAAAATGAGTTAACTAAATAAACTTATTTTACATTTAACATTTATCAAAATAAATCTATCGTAAATTGCTTTGGTACATGTGAAAAACACCCCCTATACAAACTATACAATAACTCCTAAACCTATTAGGCCATTTAATTTAAAATTCTTTTATATTAATTGCTTTATAGGGAAAATTCCAATTTTACATTTAAAATCGAATTTAGCATCACAACTGAGTCAACTTTTATACAATTTCTAATTTTGGTCATGTGCGACATGTGCTACTGTGCTACCCACTTCAATTTGTGACACGTGTCCAATTTGATTTGATATTTTGTCTTTTATTAAGAGTATTAAAAGACTAAAATACCCTCGTCATATAAAATACATCCTTCAACCTTCCTTTCACATAACTCTCTCTCTCTCAAACTTTCATAACTCTCTCTCTCTCTCTCTCAAAATTCCGGCCACGCTATTAAATCCGTTGATCGACCATCAACTTCCACCACCATCAAGATAAATAAAAAAATAAAAAGATAGATCCGGTAGGATCGCGCAGATCCGGTTGTATCTTTCACTGATCGCACAGATCCGGTTGGATCTTTCATTATAAACACAGATCTTGTTGTGATGGTGATGGTGATGGTGGTATAAGCACATATCCGGTTATGATTGTGATGGTGTTACAAACGTAGGTGGCGGCGGTGTGGTGACAGCTGCTGTGGGTGGCGCGTGGCAGTGTTGTGGAGGGAGCCAAGAGCTCAAATGCTCCAGAAATGATGGGGATACACCGATCTATAGATTGGAAAAGAAAAAGGTCTCGCCAGAAAAATTATTCCGGCGATGGTGTCGGAATCTGCTACTGCTTGGCCGGAGTTAATGAATTTTCCGGTGAGGGTGTAGGATTTCTTTCTATTTGTAATAAAAAAGAACTTTAGATCCAGGATTTCTTTCCAGATTTAAAAGATTATACGAGGTACATTTGTAATGCTTATCAGTAGGTCTAGCTCCAATGTCTTTTTCAATGTTTGGTAGTATTTTGTTGTGTGTGGGGATATCTTTATTATCTTTAGAGGTACATTTGTAGTGTTGTCGCTTTCCTTTCTTTACATACTTTTGTCCGCAATGCAAGTGTGCAACCCATACCTTTGTGGCTTTCTTTATTTTAAACGCATACCAATTAAGTTTGAATGTTAATAAGCATAATATTGAGCCTATATTTATGGCAGCAATTCAACTCATTCTTTCTTATTCCGATGTAAATTAAGTATTGAGTGGAATCTGGAAATAAAAAGTTAACCAGAAAAGATATTGAGGTCGCACATTCAATGGGTCGAGCAACGTGGTAGCACAGTCGCACATTTAATGAACACGTGTCACATATTTAAAAGAGGGTAATATGGTCTTTTAATACTCTTAATAAAAGACAAAATATCAAATCAAACTGGACACGAAAATATCAAATCAAACTGGACACGTGTCACAATTTTAAGTGGGTCGCACAGTAGCACAGGTCGCACATGACCAAAATTGGAAGTTGTATAAAAGTTGACTCAGTTGTGATGCTAAATTCGATTTTAGGTGTAAAATTGGAATTTTCCCTGCTTTATATCTTGACCCTCCGCAAACAACCGACTTCCAAAACTTTCTGCTGAGGACGCTTCTAATCTCGAAGTCCCATTTTTGGAGGATGAGGTGTGGAAGGCGGTATGTGGTTGTGGTAGTGATAAGGCGCCGGGACCGGACGGATTTAATTTTAAGTATATTAAAAGGTTCTGGGATATCATTAAGGATGACGTGCTACTGGCAGTTAGATCGTTTTGGGAAAAAGCTGATATATCTAAGGGATGCAATGCGTCATTTGTGACTCTTATCCCTAAGGTGACAGACCCAACGGGTCTTAGAGATTATAGACCCATAAGCCTCATCGGAAGTCTGTATAAAATCATTACCAAAATTTTAGCAGAGAGGGTTAAAAGAGTGATTGGAAATATTGTTGGTGAGGTCCAAAATGCTTTTATCGAGGGGCGGTATATCTTAAATGGAGTTCTAATTGCAAACGAGACAATGGAGTTTATGAAAAGTAAGAAAATGAAGGGTCTCATATTGAAGGTGGATTTTGAAAAAGCATATGATAGCATCGAATGGAATTTTTTGGCGGAGATAATGAAGCTGATGGGGTTCGGAGATAGGTGGTGTAAGTGGGTGGATTCGTGTTTAAGGTCGGCTTCTGTTTCTATTCTTGTCAATGGATCTCCGACAAATGAATTTGGTATGGGCCGTGGTGTGAGACAAGGTGATCCACTTTCACCTTTCCTTTTCATTTTAGCAGCAGAAGGCCTTAATGCTTTAATTGGCGAAGCAGTAAATAAAAATATATTTAGAGGTATTCGTGTTGGTATGGACGGGATAATGGTGTCTCATCTTCAGTATGCGGATGACACGATTATCTTTGGTGAATGGAGTAGAGAGAACGCTAGTAACCTGATGAACATCCTTAAATGTTTTGAAGAGGTTTCGGGGCTAAAAATTAACCTTAAAAAAAGTAAAGTGTATGGGGTTGGGGTGGATAATATGGAGTTAGAACGAATGGCCACGTTCATGAGGTGTGATGTTGGGGAGCTCCCGTTCACTTACTTAGGACTCCCCATTGGAGTAAATATGAGGAGGGTGTCGGCTTGGAATGGTGTAATTGATAGATTCAAGTCCAGACTCTCAGAGTGGAAGGCAAGGACGATGTCATTCGGGGGAAGACTAACGTTAGTGAAATCTGTGCTTGGTAGTTTACCGTTATATTACTTCTCAATGTTCCGCGTCCCGTCGAGCGCTATTATGGCCCTTGAGAGAGTGAGGAAAAACTTCTTTTGGGGTGGGGTAGGGGGTGATAAAAAAATGTCATGGGTTAAATGGGATAGGGTTATCGCTTCTTACGGGGATGGGGGCTTAACATTGGGTCCTTGAATGTGAAAAACTTAGATTTATTAGGGAAATGGTGGTGGAGATTTCGAACCGAGAGTGGGGCTCTTTGGTGTAGAGTCGTTAGGAGCATATATGGTATTGATGGTGGGTGGGGTGGTGTTACGAGATCTAGGGGTGGAGGGGGTGGGGTTTGGGCGGATATAGTTAGTACTGGAAAGATGCTGGATGGTATGGAAGGGGGGGGGGGGTTGTTAATCACTTTGTAAAACTATTGGGAGATGGACAAAGTACATCTTTCTGGATGGATAAATGGGCTGGTGATATGCCTTTGTATAGGCGTTTTTCGAGATTGTATCATTTAGATAGAAACAAAGAGGCGATGGTTGGTAGTAGGGGTAGATGGGAGGATGGCAAGTGGGAATGGCTTTGGGATTGGAATAGACCTCCTAGGGGTAGGGCTGTTGGTGAGCTAAGTGATCTTGTTGAGCTCGTCGGAAATGCTAGTTTTAATATAAATAAGAGGGATAGTTGGAATTGGGACTTAGATCCAAATGGGGTGTAACACCCCCAAAATACCACAGCGGAAGACTGTGTCACTTGGGGTGCTACTTCATAATACAAAGTACAAGTTATAGAAAACGACCTCTAAATGAGACGTTTTGAAAAGTTACCATTCGATTAATGAATTCAAAGTTACAAACATGAGATTCCAAAGTATGATACATAAATGTATACAAAATGTTTTGAATGGCAAATGATAAAAGCGTAAGTCTTCAGAATATGCAGCTTGACTCTAAGTTCCACGCACTAGCTATCGCCTTACTAACCTGAGATAAACATGCTAAAGTGTCAACACAATGGTTGGTGAGTTCATAGTGTTTGTCTTAAAACAGTTGAAAAGCCTATAAAGAATGTTCACACAGCAAAGGCATTGTGAATCCACTCAGTTGCAAGTCCCGCTCATAACAACACTTGCAACCTGTGTGTTCACAACCCACTGCTAACATATATAGTATGATTAAGACATGTACAAGTTCATCAAAACAATTAAGCAATTAGTAGTGAGTCTCCACTTCATCTCCGAAGACCTCACTTGGGAGCCAATTCCCAAAGACAACAGGGAGCCAATTCCCAAAGACAACTACTAGCCACTAAATAGAATAACGCAATTAAGTATAACACAGTCATGTATGTATGCAATCAAGTATAACACAGTCAAGTATAAACGTTTTGAGTATTTGTACAAGTAAGCAAGTAGTTGAGCATGTATCTCCCCCAAAGAGTTAAAACAAGTATGAAAAGAGTAGGGGCTATGACTCACCTTAAGTCTATGTAATGAGAAATGATAGTGGTAGTCGAATCGCAAAAGTCTCTAAGAGCAGCCTATAATAGAACGTTGCGACTTAGGTTTGGAGTAACGTCTAAGAATACGAAGAATTTCCTATATATGTCTTGCATAATGTTCATGATGTAGTACTTAGTATATAGTGTAAGTCTTTGAATATAAATGGTTTATGAAACATGTATAGGTTGTATATCTCTTACTACCGTTCGGGCCGACATAATTCAGAAGTCATGGAGTAAACGTTCGAGGAGCCAGGACACTTTAATTCGTAAATCCACAACTCATCTCAACGGCTTACTTAATGAACTCCTCACATGAGGCTCCCTACTATTGTAGTATATATATATATATATATATATATATATATATATATATATATATATATATATATATATATATATATATATATATATATATATATATATATATATATATAAGTTTTTGATTCGAAATGTTACATGGTCATTAGCCGTGGCTTTGCCGTGACCTTGGTCATTGTTACCATGGTCTTTAGACTCAATCTTGGCTTTAGCCATGGTTGTGGTCTTGGCTTTAGGTCATTAGACCTCTTGGTCTCATCTAATTATAATTATTATATAGTTACTTGAATATATATAAAATAGCTGTTAAGAAACTGAAAAAAATCTCATTCGTTATTGGTTTTCTGGAGACGTGCTCCTGAGTTTTTGAAGAAAATGTGATTCCGGACAACTTTCGTGCTTTAACTTTTTCATGAAACGGACCAGAAGGGCCTCTTTTTGCGTGTTTTATGTTCTGTCACAGAAAGTATTTGGCAGATTTGCCGTAAAGTTTTGGTAATTTCAAATGGTCATAACTTTTGACTCGGGTACTCGTTTTGGGTGATTCAAATTGCTATGTTTTCCTTGTTAAGTCCTATCTAACAGTAGGTAAGTGTCAAATATCATAGTTATACTATTTTGGTCATGGTTCTCCAAGAAAGTTGCTAGTTTACTTGTTTAAATATCATAAGTTAACATATATATACATAACTTGTTTTACCAATTTTTATATATCATGAACATAATAACAAGACAATATATAACATGAAAGAAACATAATAAGCATGAAAATGATATTGAACAAGAAAGTATAATAGGGTTTCTTACAACTTTTGGCTTTCTAAAGAAAGGAAGTCAAGTATGAAACTAGGACACTAAATCTATGCTTGCAAACCCTTCACCACAACTCTTGTAAACCCTCGCTATAACCCTTTTGAAAACCAATTAACTTCAGCCCCTAATCACCTTGTATAGCTCCTAATTCAACCATGGAATCACCAAACAAACTTAAGAACTAGGTAGAGAATACTAAGACCTTGAACTTTGTAGTGTAACTTGTAGTTTGAAGATCAAAGGATCATGGTGCTAGGGATTTATGTGTGGCGTTTTTATTATGAAGAAAGGAAGGAATGAGCTTGTATTTATAGCATGAAGAGGAGGTTAGGAAGGTGTCTAGGAAGGTGCCTTAAGGAGGTGCAAGACTTAGGATATTTTTAGGAAACTTGGAGACCAAGTTCAATACATGTAACCATCCTAGAGTTAGAAGCATGAGATCAAGACACATGGGCTGATTCCCCCTAGAGGCAGTTCACAAAGGGATAGGAAGGATGACTTGGTCTTGGATGATATTATTCTACTTATGTAGCTAGTTTTGACTCCGTAAATTGCTAACCGTAAGTTGTTAAGTCACGAAACGTAAAACCGGGTATCCTAAAAATATGAAACTTGAAAGTATGGTTAAACATGTCAATATACTCCATAATAAAATATAAAATGAGTGATAGGTTCTATTGGGTTGCTCAAACCCTGCTAAAACTGGAAACACGGGTCTAAAACGCGTAATACGTAAAACGTACGAAAGTTGCGTAAAATTGAGAAAAGTAAAATGTAACTTTTCTAATAGGATAGTAATGACTTAAAATGACCTATAATGTCTAGGCTGGGCTCAGTCTAGTGTCGGTTGGTATTTAATGTCTTTAAACTTAAAACCGTAAGCCTAAAAATCAAGGAATGATTTATAGAATCAAGGAATGATTTTTGGTCAAAGGAGGAGGGAAAAATATGTTGACTTATTCCAAAATTGTGAAAACTCAAATTGTCTTAGAAACACGGTGCAGGTATAGGCTAAGATTACGGCTAAGTAAAAGTGCTTAAAAACGAAAATTCCTGTTTCTCACGGCCGAGGTTTATTTGGTAATATTTTTCTTAGTCATGATTAATTCTAAAATAAATCATGAGAGTACTAAACTTTTTTCTGATGCGGGGTCACTTAACGTGGTCGAGTTTCGTTGTGCGTAGAATTTTTGAATGACGTTTTACCCTAAAACGTGTAATTCATTAATAACTTTCACGAAAATGATCTGATGAGTGTCAAACTTTTAATTTGCTATGGGAATGATTTATCACTCGAGGCCAAGAAACAAAAATCAAATTTCGGGAAAAATGAATAGTAAAAGTGAATAGTAAAATTTCCCGGGAATAGAAGTTAACCTGAAAATGTGAATTGTTACAGTCTCTACCCCTTAAGGAGAACTTCGTCCCGAAGTTCAGTTGATGTTAACTACTTACGGTGTGTCTAAAAGAATTCGGGATCTCTAATATAGTGGTGTTTACTCTGATTCGTCTAAGGTTCTGGTTAAGGAGTTGTATCGGCTACAATTAAGCCCACTTATTTATAACACATTACTTACATAAAGAAGCGTCCAAATTTATGTAAGTAAGGTATCATAAACTTATGGTTCGGTGATTTACAATTTCTTTATTTAAATGAAGAGGCGTCCCAATCCATTTAAATAAGGAGATTCTAAATCATCCTACTTAAGAATTTCTGACACAAAATCCGCTTTCTGAGGCAGATAGTAAGATAATCAAGTCATCAAATCCCTAAAGCTAAGTAATAATATTATTTAACTCAAACCTTATGTCTCATCAAACAAGAACTGTCATAAGATCAAGTTAAATAATTAGTTATTACTGAGCTCCATATTTTTAATGACCCGACTAATTTCTCGGGTTCCTTATAATACTAAAGTCACATCATCTAACAGCGTGGAACTAAACCAACAACTAACAAAAAGCGTAGGCGTATGTAGTGTAAAGAGGAGAGTCTTAACGTATATAGTAGTTATAGTCTAGGCACAAAATACAACCTAGTTCTCTATAACCAAGGCTCTGGTACCAATCTGTAACACCCCCAAAATACCGCAGCGGAAGACTGTGTCACTTGGGGTGCTACTTCATAATACAAAGTACAAGTTATAGAAAACGACCTCTAAATGAGACGTTTTGAAAAGTTACCATTCGATTAATGAATTCAAAGTTACCAACATGAGATTCCAAAGTATGATACATAAATGTATACAAAATGTTTTGAATGGTAAATGATAAAATCGTAAGTCTTCAGAATATGCAGCTTGACTCTAAGTTCCACGCACTAGCTATCGCCTTACTAACCTGAGATAAACATGCTAAAGTGTCGATACAATGGTTGGTGAGTTCATAGTGTTTGTCTTAAAACAGTTGAAAAGCCTATAAAGAATGTTCACACAGCAAAGGCATTGTGAATCCACTCAGTTGCAAGTCCCGCTCATAACAACACTTGCAACCTGTGTGTTCACAACCCACTGCTAACATATATAGCATGATTAAGACATGTACAAGTTCATCAAAACAATTAAGCAATTAGTAGTGAGTCTCTACTTCATCTCCGAAGACCTCACTTGGGAGCCAATTCCCAAAGACAACTGGGAGCCAATTCTCAAAGACAACTGGGAGCCAATTCCCAAAGACAACTACTAGCCACTAAATAGAATAACGCAATTAAGTATAACACATTCATGTATGTATGCAATCAAGTATAACACAGTCAAGTATAAACGTTTTGAGTATTTGTACAAGTAAGCAAGTAGTTGAGCATGTATCTCCCCCAAAGAGTTAAAACAAGTATGAAAAGAGTAGGGGCTATGACTCACCTTAAGTCTATGTAATGAGAAATGATAGTGGTAGTCGAATCGCGAAAGTCTCTAAGAGCAGCCTATAATAGAACGTTGCGACTTAGGTTTGGAGTAACGTCTAAGAATACGAAGAATTGCCTATATATGTCTTGCATAATGTTCATGATGTAGTACTTAGTATATAGTGTAAGTCTTTGAATATAAATGGTTTATGAAACATGTATAGGTTGTATATCTCTTACTACCGTTCGGGCCGACATAATTCAGAAGTCATGTAGTAAACGTTCGAGGAGCCAGGACACTTTAATTCGTAAATCCACAACTCATCTCGACGGCTTACTTAATGAAATCCTCACATGAGGCTCCCTACTATTGTAGTATTTGATAATATATATATATATATATATATATATATATATATATATATATATATATATATATATATATATATATATATATATATATATATATATATATATATATATATATATATAAGTTTTTGATTCGAAATGTTACATGGTCATTAGCCGTGGCTTTGCCGTGACCTTGGTCATTGTTACCATGGTCTTTAGACTCAATCTTGGCTTTAGCCATGGTTGTGGTATTGGCTTTAGGTCATTAGACCTCTTGGTCTCATCTAATTATAATCATTATATAGTTACTTGAATATATATAAAATAGCTGTTAAGAAACTGAAGAAAATCTCATTCGTTATTGGTTTTCTGGAGACGTGCTCCTGAGTTTTTGAAGAAAACGTGATTCCGGACAACTTTCGTGCTTTAACCTTTTCATGAAACGGACCAGAAGGGCCTCTTTTTGCGTGTTTTATGTTCTGTCACAGAAAGTATTTGGCAGATTTGCCGTAAAGTTTTGGTAATTTCAAATGGTCATAACTTTTGACTCGGGTACTCGTTTTTGGTGATTCAAATTGCTATGTTTTCCTTGTTAAGTCCTCTCTAACAGTAGGTAAGTGTCAAATATCATATTTATACTATTTTGGTCGTGGTTCTCCAAGAAAGTTACTAGTTTACTTGTTTAAATATCATAAGTTAACATATATATACATAACTTGTTTTACCAATTTTTATATATCATGAACATAATAACAAGACAATATATAGCATGAAAGAAACATAATAAGCATGAAAATGATATTGAGCAAGAAAGTGTAATAGGGATTCTTACAACTTTTGGCTTTCTAAAGAAAGGAAGTCAAGTATGAAACTAGGACACTAAATCTATGCTTGCAAACCCTTCACCACAACTCTTGTAAACCCTTGCTATAACCCTTTTGAAAACCAATTAACTTCAGCCCCTAATCACCTTGTATAGCTCCTAATTCAACCATGGAATCACCAAACAAACTTAAGAACTAGGTAGAGAATACTAAGACCTTGAACTTTGTAGTGTAACTTGTAGTTTGAAGATCAAAGGATCATGGTGCTAGGGATTTATGTGTGGCGTTTTTATTATGAAGAAAGGAAGGAATGAGCTTGTATTTATAGCATGAAGAGGAGGTTAGGAAGGTGTCTAGGAAGGTTTTCACGTTTGAACAACGCAGTCACGATGAATCTACCCGCGTTAGGCCGTGCGTTCGGACATCTTCGCATATTAGCTATGAACAGGCACCACGATGCTAGTCAATCGCCATGAGCTCACTAGACAAAAGTCGTGGTCATGTTATGTTCATCTGCGATCATCCTAACACGTTCGGGTCTATGTGGTCACGATACATCCATCTGCGTATGTGCGTGCGATTGAAACTATTAGTCGCGGTCACGGTCACGGTGCGATTGAAACAACAATTAATTATTTATGTAGTTTGTAAAACCTCACGATAGGTGTAATTCGCACTACTACTTCTCTTATGTGTTAATTTCACATGCTATGTGCTATATATTGCTTTACGCCAATCTTTTACTTCATTAGGTTTTATATGTTGCGATTCGCGGCATATACTTTTTATATTTGCATTAAGTGTCTTTCAGAATTTGAATAACTAAGTTTAATGCTCCTACAAGAGTAGCACCATCAAACTTGGGGGGCTACCGGGGTATATAATACCATTGTTTCTGTATGCGTCACTCAGGGGAGACATCCTCTGTCTCGATTGTAAAGACGGATGTAATGTTCACACCTCCTTGTCGCGCACAGCGCGCACCTTTGCCACAGAAGAATGTCTTCTGTCGCACCATGCTACATCGCTACTGGTACAAAAGGTATGCCCTTACCCAGGATGCAGCATACGAGATCCACCTTCACCATTGTGAGACTCTCAAAATCGCAATGTCAGTGTTACCCCAACTATAGAAATACGTGTTCTTCTTACGGGGTCTTTACTGTCACACGGTGGCGGGAAACCTAGCATATGCGCATCCCTCCCCGTCATGTAAGAACGGGTGTTACTCAGGTTACCGCGGACGAGCCTACAAGGTCGCGGATTCGGATATAGTCTAATGGGCTAAACAGGAGTGCGCCATGGGCCAAGTGCGCACTGTCGCATTTGGGCTGAGCAGTATAGTCCGTCCCATGTGCACACCTGAGTTGCGCACACATGGGTGATTGATGCTAAACCGTCAACTTATATTGACCAAGGAATGGTCAACAAAGTCCTGGTCAACAAGGTCAGACTGCCTAGAATCAATCTCCGCGGAAGTATAGGGTTTCCCCGGGTCGTTATGTCCCGACGAGGTGTGGATGGTATAAAAAACGGGTTTGTGATCGGGTGAATTTGGACAGGAAAGAGTTTTAAGTGAGTTTGAATGATTACGCTACGAGATGAGGAATGAAAACGATTTAAACAACCTATATTAATAATAACGTGAAACCTAGTTAACCTAAAACGTAATCTAAAAACTTAAAATCAGAAATTGCTTATACATAAGCAGAAAAATAAGCTAAACGGCTTAAATAGAAGCTATCACTTTATTTATGTTTTTGGTTTTTCTTTATTTAACAAACTACTTTTACAAACGTAACCTAAATTTAAAAACGCAAAAGTTACTTAAATAAAACGCGAGTTAAAATTAAAATAAACGCGAGTGCGCGAAATAAAAAGTGAAATTTATGCTACGCAAACCCTACGGACGTGAAAATAATATTTTTACGATCCTAACGATAAGAGAAAATTTTAGAAAAAAGAAAATTATTTTTTTGACTTTTTTATTATTTATTATTAATTAAAAACTAATTTAACTTAATTAAACTAATTTAATTATAATAAATACTAAATGGGAAGTTAAAATTATAAAACTTTTTCTATAACTACATTAATATAACAAAAACTTAATAAAAATATAAAATTTCCTAAATACTAATAAATAAGCTATTTCTATAATTAATTACTTATTATTACTTAAAACCTAATTTAAACCACTTTAATTATAATAAATATTAAACTAAGTTGGAAAATTCTGAAACTTTTTGAGAAAAAACTACAAGTTAATATAATCCTACAAAAAATATAAAAAGGGGTGGTGCAGTACAGAATAAGCAAACAATAAGCACTTAAAAGCTGTTAAGGCTTATTTAAGCCAAATGGGAAAGGAAGGGTCAAATATTTGATTTTGCAAAGACATACTGAAAAAAGACCCAAGGGCAACTGGCATCCAGGTACCATTCTATCACCCATATAAGGGGGAGGTCTCAGGTTCGACCCCTGCCTCATCCCTTTTTAGCAAACAATTTATTTTTTTTTATTATTATTATTATTATTATTATTTTTTTTTTTACAAAACTATTGAACACTTAATATTAACCAACTTTTATGAAGGAAGACTTTTTGAAACACAGAGATAAGCTCTGTGGGAGCTTATTTCATTAACAGTTAAGGTTTTACACTAAAAAGGATTTTAATAACTTTGAAAAGCTATAAATAAGCTACAAGTTAAAACACAAAGATTAAATAAACTACAAGGTAACTAAAAGAATTTAAAATAAGCTTAAGCAACAAGAAAAGCCAACTGAATAAGCTTATAAGTAGAAATAAGCAAATCCACATTAGCTACAAACCAAATAGGCCAAGTAGGGCAGCCTGCAGAGCTTATGAAAAGCCTTGGAACTTTGGCTTATTTCACTGATTCACTCAGTGAATGAGTGTGGTCTGGCAACATTCAAGGGGGAAATAAGCTGTGGGCAAGTCATTCTCAGGCAAAAATAAGCTCAAGTCTAATAAGATTGACTGGAAAGCTTCTCAAAAAGCTGATATGTAAAGGGTGGGGCCCACAGATGAGCTCTAAGTGAGCTTATGAAAACTGCTAATGAACCTGTGCTCAGGGGAGATTTTGGTGTAATCAGCCAACTTCAAGAGTACTTATTAATAGGTAAATGGAATCCAAACTAAGGATTTTCTTTTGAAACAGATTAATAAGCTACCAAATAACACAAATCAACAAGAATTAACCATTTCCAATCTTTAATAAATCCTGTGCTTAAGCTAGAAAAATTGGCCAAATTGACAGATTTAACTTTTGACTTTTGAGATAATGAACTCAAGTTGACTTATATAAGATTTGGTTGATCTTAAATGACTGAGACAAGTGTTTTGAGAGAAAATGAAGCTGATTTAAACTACTTTAACTACATATGCAATGAAATGATAAGCTTATGAACCTAATACCTTGACAGTTAATGCACAAATAGGATTAGAAGCTAATTTTGACTTTTGCCTCAAGAACTACCAAAGTAAGGCCTGAACTTATCTAAATGGATACTGAGAATGAAGTTTCAATAAGAGTTACCCCATGACAAGCTTGATTACTCAGTGTAATACCCAAATCCAAACACCCCTTTAAAGACAGTACATTGAGATTTTCAAATCAAATTGATGCTTTAAACTATGAAACTGTAAACCAGATATTAAACTAAATTAATAATCAGCATAAGAAGCAATATCACTAACTAAATGCAACAATTAACACTTATAAATAATAATCTCTGATTTGATCATAATGAAGCAGTATGAAACACAACTGAGACAGATTCAATTGAAAACTCTTAACAAGCATACAACTAGCAGTAATAGACTAACATTATCAACAAAAAGCAAATTTAAAATAGATGAACAAAGACTAGCTACTAAAACTGAGATGCAAATTAAAGTTGAAAAATTCTAAATGAAAGCTTACACATTAGACCTCAGCTCAACAGAGGTCTTGTTTCAACATAGCCTATCTTTGAATAGGCCTAAAACAACACCAGTAATCATGAATCAAACATCTCCATACCCCAATTCATCATCATAAGTCCCTGTTTGACTTTTGTTGACTATTTGAGCTTTTGAATTAAAATCTGTTTTGAACCTGCTGAGCTTATGAAAATTTATAAAAGGCTTATGTGAACCACAATTACTACTAAACAAGCATTTCATAACATCACAGATGAAATAAATTTCTTAAATGAAAATTGCAATGGGGAAATAAAAACTTGAACTGGAATACTGAATTGAATTAGATTGTTGTTACAATGAAAACTTTTAGAAGTACAAATCAAAGTTTGAATAAACACAGGGAATGAAATTACATTTTAATAATTAAACTAAACTACATCTAATAAAAACTAATTGCCCCTTGCTCTGCTGTATCCTTTTCTTTTTGTAAGGGACCATTAGGGTTCTTGGGACCCTCAGTGTGAATCCCACTTCCATTTTTGACCATTGGATAACTCTCACTCCATCTTGACCTTTAAATTAGACTTTGGCGCCAAAACTATCTTTGTCTGTTTCTTTATATTATTGATGCCAGGGAGGGTAAATTGGAGTCTTGCTCTTGTTTGGTTAGGCCAAGGGGGGAAGGTTGAGTGTGTAGGAGGGGGGAAATAGGCTAGGGGTGATGATGGTTTTGGCAGAGGGTTGCAGGGATGAGGTGGAAGGAGGGTCAAAGTTGGGGTGTTGACTGGGAGGGAGTTATATTAAAACGGGGTAATAAAAAAGTGGAGGTTGGCTTTGGTTGTGAGATGGGCCGGATGTGTTGGGTTTGGAATTGGTTTTGTTTTGGGTTTATTTGTTTAGTTTAAGCTTATGAAACCACAAGGACCATATAGGTAAAATCTGAAAATGGAGGGGGGTGTTTTGCCATTCTCCAAACTTGATTCAAGGGTCCATTTTTGCCACATTTGAATAGTCCAAGGCCATGAAAGTTAAAATTCCATTTTGAAATTTCCAGGGACCAATTATGCAAAATTCCAAATTACGGGGACAAAACATGTAAATTCTCCAAACATTTTACCTAAGGACCAAATTTGCCAACTTGTAATTTCCCAAGGACCCAAAAATGATTTTTATCCAAAAATATCCCACCAGGGACCAATTCTGTCAATTTCTGAAGTTCAGGGACTGTTTTTGCCAATTGTGAAACTTCAGGGACCAAACCTGTAATTTTCTCAAACTTTTCACCCAAGGATCGTTTTTGATAATATTTTACTTTTAAATGCCTTGGGTTGACTTTTCTTTCATTTTAAAACTTCAGGGACTAGTTTTGTCAATTTTTGAAACTTGAGGGACTGAAATTGCCAATTATGCAAACTTTGTTCGTTTTTCATTTGTTTTTAAACATTTTGCATCTAAAACATATAAAACACACTTTTGGAATAATTTCTGTATTTTGATGCGTTTCTGAGTGTTTTTGGATGTTTTGGCAGTTCAGATACGATAAAAATGATGAGTATTTACACACTCATCAATCCCCCACACTAAACTATTGCTAGTCCCTAGCAATCTTTTGAGAAAAATTAATGGATTTGAAACTCTTTACCAAAAGCCATTACTTCTGGAGTAGCCAGATGTAAGAACTGTGGTCCACCTGACAACCGTGTGATTTTGAGCAAACCACCAGCTGTCAACGGATTTGATTAGTCTTTACCAAAAGTCGTTTGCTTCTGGACTAGCCAGCATCTTGATGGACTAAGTCAACATCTTGGTGAGCTGATTACCAATTATGGATTTTCCACTGCCTTTACCATAAGCCATAATCTTGCGGGCTAGCCAACTCATTCGCTTTATGGGATATGGCGAGTTGAGGAACCATACTATTTTTGGCAAATTGCAAGCCATCAACGGTTTTGAGATGTCTTTACCAAGAGCCGGTTGCTCCTGGACTAGCCAATCCCTTTTGTCGGTTAGACAAGGCGGACTGATTACCACAAAAATTTTGAAGCACTAGTGAAAAAATTTTAAAACTTTTGGTCAAAAACAGGGTATTAGATAGTAAAATGTGATAAAATTCGCTAGAATAGCGAAATCCCCCCCCCCCCCCCACACTTAGAATGAATATTGTCCTCAATATTCAAAGTCCCGGCTATTATGCCAACATTTTGAACGTAAAAGGGCAACATTACAAGCTAAGCGTTGAAAACACCATTTTGTTTTTCACTTTTGTAATCATAATAGGGGTAATTCCCCCACACTTAGGGTGAAAACCCTAAGTACATGCTACTGTTTTTGTTTACCGAGTCGCTAGCTTGACTCGACCCCGAATTCATTTGTCCTTGGGGAAGCATGATGTGGAAGAGACAATCTCCATCGGACTTTCATTCAAGATGTTTGGACAAACATCTGAAGCACGTGAAAGTTCCACACCGATGAGATATAATCCCGGCTCAAGATAGTATAAACTATAAGCGGTGATGCTGTGGTCAAAGATAATGTCTTCATTCCCGAAGGAGTGAAGAACAGGAGAAGTCACCCTGTAGGTGAAGAAAAGGAAGAAAACCATGATGAAAATCATGATTTGATCTTCTTCCTCGAGATCAGGCTCATTAGCCTGAATTTGGATTTCAAGGGTTAAGCTCGTAAACATCCCGGGAGGGAGGGTGGGGATTTGTAAATTCTCATGATTTAGAACATCTCCCCCCGGGTCATCATACTCCGGAGGAGTCATGATATGATGAGTGAGTTCACCGGAGAACTCCTCAAAGGTGAATGAATCATATTCAGGGAGAGAAATTTGAGAATGAGAAGTTGTACTGCCACTAATCTTCTCTCCCATATGATCAAAAGTAAAGGCTTCAAACTCCGGAATAGGATCATCGGAGAAAATGTCACTATCCTTAATGGGGATAGGAGATGAAATAGGTTTCTCTTTGAAAGCCTCGATTTTAGAAATGAGGAGATTGACATTCAATAATGTTGCACGAAGTGCTTCATCTTTGATTTCAGTATCAGTCTCATCATTCTCTTCTTCTAAGCTAACTAGCTCAGAAAGTAATCCTTCCACATGACTGATGTCTCCAGCAGATAAAGAATGTTCATCAGCATGTGAAGTACTAAGCTCGATGTTGGGATTAGAGTTTAAAAGATTTTCGGTTTCTCCCATATCGGCTTCAAAATCAAGGAGACCATCATCACTTCCCAATGGAAGTGGATTGATGTGAGTAAGTTCATTTGTGAACTCCTCAATAAGAGTGTCAACATCCGAATGAGGCAATGGTGCCTCCTCATACTCAACTTCTCCATAAGATGTACAATCATCATTAAAATCGGAGAAAGTCTCAAAATGATCTTTTGGATTTTCAGGGTGAGAAGGTAGATCACACACATGATCAAAAGTTCCCTGTGACTCTCCTGGGATTGGGACAAGGATCTTAACACTAGACTTTATGAATTCGTCCAATTCCTTTTGAGGAATAGTGCTAAGATGCTCATCCCCCATATTCAGAGAGTGAGTGTGAACTTCAGGTGTGATATCAATAGACCGAGGGAGTTTAGAAGTACTAGCAGTTATGGAATTTTCAAGTTCCATTTGATCAACGGCTAGTGACTTCGTCACATTATTTTCTCCCTGATTCTCCATGGAAGGGATCACAACTGATGAATCTGATGAATCTTTTTGAATAATAACAATGTTATCTTCATCATCATCACTGTCATCATCGTCATCATATAGAGCAGCATAGCGAAGATTGGCACGTATTTTGGCCGCTCTTTGCTCAGCAAGTAATTCTTCCATGCTCAATTCGTTTCTAGCATCTCGTTCTTCAGCAAGTAATTCTGCCATTGATTTCTCACGAGAATCTTGAAACGATGTAGTAGCCAACCCCTCCTTAAATTTTTTAAATGCTTCAAGATCCTCATGACAAAGGTCTTGCGGGAATTGAGGAGTTGCTTGGGTGATTGGGTACTGTGGAGGTTGGTATTGAGATGAATAGTCATAATTGTTACAAGGAAATAGGTTCCTTGTTTGACAATCAGAACTGCAGTGAGGACCTCCACAATATTCACAACAGTAAAACTGATGTGGCTGTGAGTCGTATGTGCTTGAGTCATAATTGTTATCGGGAAACTGCTCATAGACAAGCGTGTTGCCCGATTGACAATCAGAACTGTAGTGTGGACCACCACAGTACTCACAACAGTTAAACTGTTGATTCTGGTTTGGTGAATTGTATGGATATTGGTCGTAACCAAAATTTTGACTATTTTGACAATCAAAACCTTGGTGAGGACCTCCACAATATTCACACGAAAAGTTTGGTGTATTATGGTACGAAGCATCATTGTGATTTGGATAGTATGATTCTTGCTCGTATGAATGTGATGGGTAATTGGAAAAATTTGAAGAGTTTTTGAATGAGTTCTGATTAGGATCATATGCAAATGAATTCCTCGAACCACAAAACAAAAAACTTCCGTCTCGAATATCATTACCACATTGTACACATGTACACCAACGACATGGTAAACCAAAAAGTGGCTCACTACAACCAACACAAGGAATAAAATCCGGAGGTGGGACAAGTGGTGTGCTCTTAGAGCTAGGAAATTCCACCACTTCCGTTACGGTCTCGGGTTTTTGTTTTTGATAATTGTGAAGATTGGGTAATTCGTTCTTTTCAGTCACTGCCCTAAGCTCTGTACGTTTGCTTGACAAACTTTTAACCGTAAACCGTGAAAGGTTAGGGTCAATTCTTGACGGTTTAGGAGCAATTGTGAGCTTAGGTTTTAGGACAACCGTAGGTTGGACGTATTTAGCACTTTCAATGTTAGAGGAAAGTACAGGGTCCTTTGTCACCTCGGTCTCATGATCTCTTTCCCCCACCGGAGAGGGAATAGGAATCGAAGGTCCATCATAATCAACACGACATCTCGACATTTTTGACAAGGCCATAAGTTTTTCAACTTTGCTTTTAAAGGCCCTTTGTTCAAAGAAATCATCATCGAGAGATGCCATTAGAATCAATTATGGGACAAGTGGAAGAAGGTAGAATCAAAAGGATAGAGGGTAAAGGTATGAAGAATCAAAAAGGTAGGACGGTAAAGATGGATATTTTTGGGATTTTTGATAAACATTTTATAAGAAAGAAAATCTTTTTGTGTTTTTGTGTTCGTTGAAAACTAATTTTAAAAAGTTTTCGGGAACAATTTTGTTTTTTAAAATGAGAAAATATGAACAAAGGATGGTAAATATACAATGAGTGTATATCCAGATTCACTAATCTATAAAACTGATGAGGCGAAAAATGATCCGTTTTTAAGGGGTCATTTAAGCCCGAATCCGAATTTATTTGATCAAATATTGCCCTAAATCGTTCCTTTTGTGATTTTAGGTACTTGGAGAGTGAATTCTGGAAAAGAAGCCGTTTCGGACGTTTTTGGAGCCTAAAAGTGAAGAAAACGGCAAAGTCTCAAATTTCTATGCTGGGAACAGTACCTGAAGGCGTCAAGAGTTGTTCTTGACGGCGTCAAAGTCCCAAGAATAAAATACAGTGGTTGATGGCGGCGAGATGACGGCGTCACACCCTTGTTCTTGACGCCGTCACCCTTGTTTTCCTATATATAGTTTTCTAGTTTTTCACAAAAAAGAGAAGTTTTGGGGAGAAACCCTAAAGACGAATTTGGTGCAACTTTTACAGGTTTTTCAAGGGTTCAAAACCCTTGATACCTTGCATTGTAATTGAGATAAGTGTTCTTCTAATTCAATCAATATGTCTATGTGTTGGTTGTCTATATCTTGTTCTTGTCTCAATTCCATTATGCTAGGCTAGATCTCCCTTGTGTTTGCTTAGATCTAATGAAACCTAGATATTGATTATGTGTTGATTACTTGTTTATTCTTGTCTTGGATGAATGATTTATATGTTAGGCTTAAGAAAACTGGCGGATCTCCAAATGGTAACATGCTTGAACGTCTTAAGAAACATGAACCGAGGCGTACTAGGTCTTTATTGGTTGTATTTAATGCATGAGCCACTGTTTACAATCCCTATAGTTGTGCTGGGTCATGGTGTAGGAGGAGATAAGAGCTCATAGAATTGGGGAGTTATGTATGCCACCCCATGAATGGTATTAAGGAATACAATCCGTCATCCATACAATTATAACAAGTAATTAACGTGTAAAAGATATCTAGGGAGTAGTGAAGTCTAAGTAAACACATTTTCTCCAATTACTGCTCACAACTTTAGTATAATTAGTTTATTTTCATTTTCAGTATTTTATTTTGATTATATATCAGCTTTGGGTTAGTTGAATAGCAACTATTTCCGCCCACTCTTCCAAAACCCGAGATTTTATTTGCTTTCTAAAAAATATAAAAACACAAAAATAATCATCTCTCACCTTTAGAACTAGTAATTAGGGTTTCTAATCCTAGCGACACTATTCCTAAGCTGAACGATCAATCCCCCGGTACTTGTCACTATACTATACTACAACGATCAGGTACACTGCCTGGTGGGGGTTGTAAGCTTCTCGAGATCCCTCGAGAGGTAAAGCCTGTTGCGATTCCCAAGCCTATGGTAATCTATTTTGCTATGACAGGTGATGAGGCGAAAAATGATCCGTTTTTAAGGGGTCATTTAAGCCCAAATCCGACTTTATTTGATCAAATATTGCCCTAAATCGTTCCTTTTGTGATTTTAGGTGTTTGGAGAGTGAATTCTGGAAAAGAAGCCATTTTGGACGTTTTTGGAGCATAAAAGTGAAGAAAACGGCAAAGTATCAATTTTCCATGCTGAAGACACTAGGTGACGGCGTCAAGAGTTACACCCTGACGGCGTCAGACATCAAGAATAAAACACCGTAGTTGATGACGGCATCAAAAGCCATCCTGACGGCGTCAAAGTCCCAAGAATAAAATACCGTAGGTGGTGACGGCGTCACATAGGCCGTCATAAGTAGATCAAGGCCGTCCGAGGAAGTATTTGGCGGCGAGGTGACGGCGTCACATGCTTGTCTTGACGCCGTCAGCCCAGTTTTCCTGTATATAATTTTCTATTTTTTTCATTAAAAGAGAGAAGTTTTGGTGAAACCCTAAAGACGAATTTGGTGCCTCTTTTACAGGTTTTTCAAGGGTTCCAAACCCTTGATACCTTGCATTGTAATTGAGATAAGTGTTCTTCTAATTCAATCAATATGTCTATGTGTTGGTTGTTTATCTCTTGTTCTTGTCTCAATTCAATTATGCTAGGCTAGATCTCTCTTGTGTTTGCTTAGATCTAATGAAACCTAGATGTTGATTATGTGTTGATTACTTGTTTATTCTTGTTCTTGGATGAATGATTTATATGTTAGGCTTAAGAAAACTGGCGGATCTCCAAATGGTAACATGCTTGAACGTCTTAAGAAACATGAACCGAGGCGTACTAGGTCTTTATTGGTTGTATTTAATGCATGAGCCACTGTTTACAATCCCTATAGTTGTGCTAGGTCATGGTGTAGGAGGAGATAAGAGCTCATAGAGTTGGGGAGTTATGTATGCCACCCCACGAATGGTATTAAGGAATACAATCCGTCATCCATACAAGTATAACAAGTAATTAACGTGTAAAAGATGTCTAGGGAGTAGTGAAGTCTAAGTAAACACAATTTCTCCAATTACTGCTCACAACTTTAGTATAAATTAGTTTGTTTTCATTTTTATTATTTTATTTTGAATATATCTTAGCTTTGGGTTAGTTGAATAGCAACTAATTCCGCCCACTCCTTCAAAAAAACCGAGATTTTAATTGCTTTCATAAAAATATAAAAACACAAAAATAATCATCCCTAACCTCTAGAACTAGTAATTAGGTTTTTCTAATCCTAGCGACACTATTCCTAAGCTGAACGATCAATCCCCCGGTACTTGTCACTATACTATACTACAACGATCAGGTACACTGCCTGGTGGGGGTTGTAAGCTTCTCGAGATCCCTCGAGAGGTAAAGCATGGTGCGATTCCCACGCATCAAGTTTTTGGCGCCGCAGCCTGGGGAATAGTTATTGTCTAGGTTAGGATTTCTTTTTATTAGGTCTACTTGCTAGATTCCTTTCTAGTAAGATTTTATTTTTATTTTTAGGTCTTCTTTAGTCTATCTTATTTCTTCGTGCCTTTGTTCGTAACTCTTTACCATCCGACATCATGGAAGGTGGTAACATCTTTGAACCCGTCATCCCACCACAACAAAACCCACCATTAGAACCCCTTAGGCCCCGAACCTTAGGAGAGTATTCCCGACCTAGCCATCAAGGCTACCGAAACACCATTGAGCTCACCGGAGCCAATGTGACCCCCTTGCGATCCGACACCATCCGGTTGGTGCAAAGCGGATGTGCATTCCATGGACTTCGTTCCGAAGATCCAAACCAACACCTTAAGGACTTCCTCAAAATCGTAGATTCCATAGACCTAGGTGTTGAAACTAGAGAGACTACCCGTTTACGCCTATTCCAATTCTCTCTTCGGGATCAAGCTAGTCAATGGCTTGAGCGTTTACCCGCGGGATCCATCACCACATGGGATGATCTCACCACTCGTTTCCTTGCTCAATTTTTCCCACCGGGGAGAACTACTAAGCTTAGGAATGACATCTTGATGTTTCAACAACGTCAAAATGAATCTCTTTATGAAGCATGGACTCGTTTCAAGGACTTACTCCAAAAAGTCCCTCATCATGGCATAGATCTTTGGCTCCAAGTACAAATCTTCTATGACCATATCGACATCTCCACGAGGCGAACCATTGACCAATCGGCCGGTGGTAAGCTACGTGATCTTAGTGCGGAACAATCATGGGAACTCATAGAAGATCTTGCTCTCTATGACAACGAAAGTTGGAATGATCCCCGTGAATTGAACGAAACGGTCAAGGAAATATCTTTGCCTTCGAACAATTCTAGCACTCCCGACCGTAGGATCATGGAACTTGAAGGTCGAGTCAAGTCTCTCATGAAATCCTACGAAGCCCATAAACCTTCAAGCCAAGTAAGCAGAATCGCTTCTACATGCAAACTATGCAATGGCCCTCATGAGACCTATAACTGCATGGAACTTCCAAAACGTGCTTATAACGAATTCACATCATCGCACATAGGTCAGGGTCCTCGAACTTCTGCCAAAGCCTATGAGGCATGGAAGGATAAACCTGATTTTAGAGGGTACCAAACGCGAAGCGTACCCTTCAATGACTCCTCACCACTCACTTGGTCCGAGCATTTTCCATCACAAGGCACTCCTAGGCAAAGCTGTGAAGATACTTTAAAGAAATTCATTCTCTCTCAAGAACTACAGCTCGCTACGCTCGAGGCCAAATTTAAACAACAACAGGATGATGTAAACAACAAGATTTGTAATCTGTTGACTGCTATCAAAGAGCATATTGATAATAGGCCCATTCCCGTTAATGAGGTTAAATCTGCTACCATCATGAGTCCACCAGCTTCCCCTGTAAAAATAAAAAGTCCTAGCAAGCTATTCAAACATCTGTCTCCTAACGGAAAAGAACCTATCAACCCTCCTGGACAAATCCACTTCGTAAACACCATCACCACGATATCTGCTTCAACACCCAACCCAACCCAACAACAACCTAACAAATTCCGTCAGACAGCGAAAGATGAGACCTCAAGGGTTGACCATGACTTGGCAAGAAAACCTACCGACTCACCCGAGCAATACACCGCGCAAGAATCCGACAAACCGGATGAAAGGAAAGAGAAATCGAAAGAGCACGAGAAAGCTCCGACCATTTTGGGTAAATCTATTATAGAAGAACCCGAGAGAAAAATGGAGGATGTTATTAGTGTGGATAACAATCATACTAAGGAAAGTAACCCTAAAGTTTTCAAAATCCCCTGTACCATTAAGGAAAAGCTCTTACCCGATAGTCATATAGATCCTAGCTTCCCAGTCAACATAATCCCCCTCTCCCTATACCACAAAACCTTCCCAGAGCACGTTGCGTGCAAGAGAGTAATAGAAAATTTATCAATTAGGATTGGAGAGCTTGTTTACAGTGCTGACCTCACCGTGGTTGATGACGTGGACCCTTTCACCAATCAAACGTTAACCCACCTTGTCCTTGGGATACCATTTATCAATGAATCAGGAGCAATCCTTGATGAGAAAGATGGTAGTGTAGTACTCACCAATGGTGTTAGGAAGGTAGTCTTTCGTAGGGATAGTGAGGAGGTGTACGAGTATCGTCCATCTCTTGAGGGTAATCTATATGGGTCAAAAGATGGAGAGTTGGGGAAGATAAGACGACGTGATCCGGATAATCTCAAAATCCCCTGCATGATCGGTCATAAGTACTTCGATAACATATACATTAATATATTCCTGCCAAAGAATTTTATGTCATTGTTTCACTATAACAATATCTGCAGATGGGGGATGATTTACAAAGGAGAGAAAGTGGTTGGTAAGGATCATGAAATCCAGGTGTTTGTAGGAAATATAGCATTCCCTATGGAATTCACAATTGTGGATAACATCGAGGACTATGTCGACCCTAGGTTATCACAAGTCGTCTTTGGAGCACCCTTTTGTGAAATCACTAATTTGATAGTGGATGACTTGAACGGAATCATGACCTTCACTGATGGGATTAGGAGGATTTCATACCAAACACCATACAAGAGAAAAGACCTTAAGGGAATAGATTGTGACGGGCTTGATATGATGAGCTCCCAACTTATCTTGTGTGATGAAGATGTTAGGAGAGGGTGTAGGAATATTTATGATTTATCAGGTGGATTCTTTAAGAATGTTAGTAAGCTTGGTCCTAAGTATCGACAAGATGTTTTCGAATTCGAAGATCCAAAGTACTTGCACTATGAAAGCGATACTAGTTTAGAAGACGACCTAGAGAGTGGAACCAATGATGAGATCACGTAGTAACCCATGACTTTGAGTCTAGCTACAAGACTCGTAAATAAAGAAAAACGCTTCTTGGGAGGCAACCCATGTTTTGTGTGATTTTATTTGTTTGATTGTTATTTGCTTCCGTATGCATGTTTTATTTTTATTGTTGGTTGATCATGTTTCTCAATTAAAATGTGGAAATACTTTACTATGTTGTTTGGCCTAGTCTTAACTCCAACCTAAAGGTATTTTTGCAAAAGATAAGTGTAAGGGGAAACCCCAAATATGTTTTCAAGAAACAAACCGATCATGATTCTCCACAATATTAAATGAACATGTATATTCGTATTTGTTAGAGTCAAATGCTTGTATTGAGTCATAATGAAGTTTTGCAGGATTTTCCAGGAAGTAGGACGAAGTTTTTCCAGAAATTTTCCAGAAACTTAACATAAGAATTTCTGCAGGTCCATTCTGACGGCGTCAGAGTATTGCTCTTGACGGCGTCAGGAGTTAAAAATCTGGAAATTTTACCGGTTTTGTTTTTCTAATGGAGTCTTATGGTTTTTGTGAATTATTAAGTTTTATAATCTCCAGGAAATCTGCAAACTTCATTCCACAAGCATTATATCTTACTTTGTTTTTTAGGATTTAGTAGCTTATATAGGATGCCGCCGATTTTACGCGAGGTTGCCTTGTCTATTGTTGTCAGGATTTACAGGTTATTTTTGACAAGAAGATGATTTATATTCTGGAAGGGAAGCTTTGATTGTTCGTTTTCTTGGAAGAAGATTTAACCTGGTCAACCTATAATCCATACCGAGCGAATCAGGGGAGTATTTGATTTCATTCTCTTTACTTTTTCACTTTTACATTCTTTACTTG
This sequence comes from Artemisia argyi, assembly GCA_030686995.1. NCBI lineage: Eukaryota > Viridiplantae > Streptophyta > Magnoliopsida > Asterales > Asteraceae > Artemisia > Artemisia argyi. Next base: position 101,601,190 of record CM060683.1, read on the forward strand.
AACATTGGGGACAATGTTCATCCTAAGTGTAAGGGGAGGGTAAAAAGATGATACCTTACATATGCACTTTCGCTTGAGTTTGTTTCATTTGATGGTAGATGTGTAATAAAACTACGAGAAATACTTGTTAGTGTAATTTTAGCGCCAAATTTAAATTTTTTTACAACAATTAGGAGTGAAACTTTAGCCATAGCAAGCGTCTCATGGATAGGAGATTGTATGACTAGCACATAACCGTATATTCAGAAAAATTTTCCACCCAAAATTGTGAGGTTCGCCTTTAGATTTGATAGGAAAAGCATTTACTATTAGTGCTTATGAGTGTACCGGTAGCATTTAGATTCTAGAACTTGCGTTAGTGATGCATCCCGAGACCGCTAGTGAGACTACATTCGTGTGGTAGGATTTACTACATGATAAGAGGCATTAGGATCACCCTTGTGTTAAACCCGTATTATAATTACTTGACCATTTAAGTCATATTACTTGGCTAGTTAAGTCAACTAATTTTTCCCACACCCTTAGCGTTGTACTCATTTTTAGTACACGATACCCCTAGTACACCCCTCCGAGCCTATCTTTTCGTTTCTAACTTTAAACATCTTACTTAAAGGAAGAATTTGTTACACCCCACTTAAATGTACAACCAAATCGCCTTAGCCTTCCGTGTATGCGCTCATTTTTAGTGCATTATTGTTATTTGTTAAACCCTAAGTTAACTTTCTAATTGATTACATGGTTGCTAAGTCGAGTCATATCCTTGTACATATTGTTTTGGGACTCATGGGTAAGTACTTATTTTATGGAGTAATGGGGAAGAACATCATTTATTACCCCCATATGTACGTTAATCTTAAAAGTGCTCCAAGTGTTTTAATTTTCTTAATTCGAGTCATTAGAATAGTTTAATGTAAAGTATGTAAAGATTCAAGTGTAAGGGGAATGCTCATACCCCTATGATGTATTATTTTGGATGGTAGGGTAAGAGTGTATGCAAAAAAAAAAAAAAAAAAAAAAAAAAAAAAAAAAGGAAAAAGAGAAAAAACATACGGACTACCATCCCGTTTCATTCTATGTTTATTTTATGTTTTTGTTATTTTTCATTTATTAGCTTAAGTCGAGTCTAGTCTTGGCTTAGCAACGCCATATTGTACATGTAATTAACCAAGATTGTTAACTCGCCACCAGTAAAACTTCCTTTATCCAACAAAACCGTGTAATTCATATCCCTATACCTAACGTTACATCCCTTTAAAAGACCTCTTTGATAGTTTATCCTAGGTGCTTACGCCATGTGGTGGAGGTTTGATCCTTTCCCAAGCCTATGGTAATCTATTTTGCTATGACAGGTAGTGAGAGATATCTTCCATTTCCATAATGTTATATTACTTTATTACACCCGAGAGATGTGAGTATCTAAACACTATTTGTGAGGTGCTTGTGTATGATCTCCGTGCTTGTCTATTGGTCTTTAGTGGAATGATTATTTGTTGTAATTACTTTTATATTAGTGTTAAATGACCCCTAACTTGTCTTTTGAGTAGAATAAAAGCTCATTTGCTTGAGGACAAGCAAATCTCAAGTGTAAGGGTATATGATGAGGCGAAAAATGATCCGTTTTTAGGGGGTCATTTAAGCCCGAATCCGACTTTATTTGATCAAATATTGCCCTAAATCGTTCCTTTTGTGATTTTAGGTGTTTGGAGAGTGAATTCTGGAAAAGAAGCCATTTTGGACGTTTTTGGAGCATAAAAGTGAAGAAAACGGCAAAGTATCAATTTTCCATGCTGAAGACACTAGGTGACGGCGTCAAGAGTTACACCCTGACGGCATCAGACATCAAGAATAAAACACCGTAGTTGATGACGGCGTCAAAAGCCATCCTGACGGCGTCAAAGTCCCAAGAATAAAATACCGTAGGTGGTGACGGCGTCACATAGGCCGTCATAAGTAGATCAAGGCCGTCCGAGGAAGTATTTGGCGGCGAGGTGACGGCGTCACATGCTTGTCTTGACGCCGTCAGCCCAGTTTTCCTATATATAGTTTTCTATTTTTTTCATTAAAAGAGAGAAGTTTTGGTGAAACCCTAAAGACGAATTTGGTGCCTCTTTTACAGGTTTTTCAAGGGTTCCAAACCCTTGATACCTTGCATTGTAATTGAGATAAGTGTTCTTCTAATTCAATCAATATGTCTATGTGTTGGTTGTTTATCTCTTGTTCTTGTCTCAATTAAATTATGCTAGGCTAGATCTCTCTTGTGTTTGCTTAGATCTAATGAAACCTAGATGTTGATTATGTGTTGATTACTTGTTTATTCTTGTTCTTGGATGAATGATTTATATGTTAGGCTTAAGAAAACTGGCAGATCTCCAAATGGTAACATGCTTGAACGTCTTAAGAAACATGAACCGAGGCGTACTAGGTCTTTATTGGTTGTATTTAATGCATGAGCCACTGTTTACAATCCCTATAGTTGTGCTGGGTCATGGTGTAGGAGGAGATAAGAGCTCATAGAGTTGGGGAGTTATGTATGCCATCCCACGAATGGTATTAAGGAATACAATCCGTCATCCATACAAGTATAACAAGTAATTAACGTGTAAAAGATGTCTAGGGAGTAGTGAAGTCTAAGTAAACACAATTTCTCCAATTACTGCTCACAACTTTAGTATAAATTAGTTTGTTTTCATTTTTATTATTTTATTTTGAATATATCTTAGCTTTGGGTTAGTTGAATAGCAACTAATTCCGTCCACTCCTTCAAAAAAACTGAGATTTTAATTGATTTCATAAAAATATAAAAACACAAAAATAATCATCCCTCACCTCTAGAACTAGTAATTAGGTTTTTCTAATCCTAGCGACACTATTCCTAAGCTGAACGATCAATCCCCCGGTACTTGTCACTATACTATACTACAACGATCAGGTACACTGCCTGGTGGGGGTTGTAAGCTTCTCGAGATCCCTCGAGAGGTAAAGCAAGGTGCGATTCCCACGCATCAACAGGTAGTGAGAGATATCTTCCATTTCCATAATGTTATATTACTTTATTACACCCGAGAGATGTGAATATCTAAACACTATTTGTGAGGTGCTTGTGTATGACCTCCGTGCTTGTCTATTGGTCTTTACTGGAACGATTATTTGTTGTAATTACTTTTATATTAGTGTTAAATGACCCCTAACTTGTCTTTCGAGTAGAATAAAAGCGCATTTGCTTGAGGACAAGCAAATCTCAAGTGTAAGGGTATATGATGAGGCGAAAAATGATCCGTTTTTAAGGGGTCATTTAAGCCCGAATCTGAATTTATTTGATCAAATATTGCCCTAAATCGTTCCTTTTGTGATTTTAGGTACTTGGAGAGTGAATTCTGGAAAAGAAGCCGTTTCGGACGTTTTTGGAGCCTAAAAGTGAAGAAAACGGCAAAGTCTCAAATTTCTATGCTGGGAACAGTACCTGAAGGCGTCAAGAGTTGTTCTTGACGGCGTCAAAGTCCCAAGAATAAAATACCGTGGTTGATGATGACGTCACATAGGCCGTCATAAGTAGATCAAGGCCGTCCGAGGAAGTATTTGGCGGCGAGATGACGGCGTCACACCCTTGTTCTTGACGCCGTCACCCTTGTTTTCCTATATATAGTTTTCTAGTTTTTCACAAAAAAGAGAAGTTTTGGGGAGAAACCCTAAAGACGAATTTGGTGCAACTTTTACATGTTTTTCAAGGGTTCCAAACCCTTGATACCTTGCATTGTAATTGAGATAAGTGTTCTTCTAATTCAATCAATATGTCTATGTGTTGGTTGTCTATATCTTGTTCTTGTCTCAATTCTATTATGCTAGGCTAGATCTCTCTTGTGTTTGCTTAGATCTAATGAAACCTAGATATTGATTATGTGTTGATTACTTGTTTATTCTTGTCTTGGATGAATGATTTATATGTTAGGCTTAAGAAAACTGGCAGATCTCCAAATGGTAACATGCTTGAACGTCTTAAGAAACATGAACCAAGGCGTACTAGGTCTTTATTGGTTGTATTTAATGCATGAGCCACTGTTTACAATCCCTATAGTTGTGCTGGGTCATGGTGTAGGAGGAGATAAGAGCTCATAGAATTGGGGAGTTATGTATGCCACCCCATGAATGGTATTAAGGAATACAATCCGTCATCCATACAATTATAACAAGTAATTAACGTGTAAAAGATATCTAGGGAGTAGTGAAGTCTAAGTAAACACATTTTCTCCAATTACTGCTCACAACTTTAGTATAATTAGTTTATTTTCATTTTCAGTATTTTATTTTGATTATATATCAGCTTTGGGTTAGTTGAATAGCAACTATTTCCGCCCACTCTTCCAAAACCCGAGATTTTATTTGCTTTCTAAAAAATATAAAAACACAAAAATAATCATCTCTCACCTTTAGAACTAGTAATTAGGTTTTCTAATCCTAGCGACACTATTCCTAAGCTGAACGATCAATCCCCCGGTACTTGTCACTATACTATACTACAACGATCAGGTACACTACCTGGTGGGGGTTGTAAGCTTCTCGAGATCCCTCGAGAGGTAAAGCCTGTTGCGATTCCCACGCATCAAAAACCGTTTAGAATATGCGCACAACCTCCCCGGCAGCGGCGCCAAAATTTGATTGATGCTAAACCGTCAACTTATATTGACCAAGGAATGGTCAACAAAGTCCTGGTCAACAAGGTCAGACTGCCTAGAATCAATCTCCACGGAAATATAGGGTTTCCCCGGGTCGTTATGTCCCGACGAGGTGTAGATGGTATAAAAAACGGGTTTGTGATCGGGTGAATTTGGACAGGAAAGGGTTTTAAGTGAGTTTGAATGGTTACGCTACGAGATGAGGAATGAAAACGATTTAAACAACCTATATTAATAATAATGTGAAACCTAGTTAACCTAAAACGTAATCTAAAAACTTAAAATCAGAAATTGCTTATAGATAAGCAGAAAAATAAGCCAAACGGCTTAAATAGAAGCTATCACTTTATTTATGTTTTTGGTTTTTCTTTATTTAACAAACTACTTTTACAAACATAACCTAAATTTAAAAACGCAAAAGTTATTTAAATACAACGCGAGTTAAAATTAAAATAAACGTGAGTGCGCGAAATAAAAAGTGAAATTTATGCTACGCAAACCCTACGGACGTGAAAATAATATTTTTATGATCCTAACGATAAGAGAAAATTTTAGAAAAAAGAAAATTATTTTTTTGACTTTTTTATTATTTATTATTAATTAAAAACTAATTTAACTTAATTAAACTAATTAAACTAATTTAATTATAATAAATACTAAATGGGAAGTTAAAATTATAAAACTTTTTCTATAACTACATTAATATAACAAAAACTTAATAAAAATATAAAATTTCCTAAATACTAATAAATAAGCTATTTCTATAATTAATTACTTATTATTACTTAAAACCTAATTTAAACCACTTTAATTATAATAAATATTAAACTAAGTTGGAAAATTCTGAAACTTTTTGAGAAAAAATTACAAGTTAATATAATCCTACAAAAAATATAAAAAGGGGTGGTGCAGTACAGAATAAGCAAATAATAAGCACTTAAAAGCTGTTAAGGCTTATTTAAGCCAAATGGGAAAGGAAGGGTCAAACATTTGATTTTGCAAAGACATACTGAAAAAAGACCCAAGGGCAACTGGCATCCAGGTACCATTCTATCACCCATATAAGGGGGAGGTCTCAGGTTCGACCCCTGGCTCACCCCTTTTTAGCAAACAATTTATTTTTTTATTATTATTATTATTTTTTTTTACAAAACTATGGAACACTTAATATTAACCAACTTTTATGAAGGAAGACTTTTTGAAACACAGAGATAAGCTCTGTGGGAGCTTATTTCATTAACAGTTAAGGTTTTACACTAAAAAGGATTTTAATAACTTTGAAAAGCTATAAATAAGCTACAAGTTAAAACACAAAGATTAAATAAACTACAAGGTAACTAAAAGAACTTAAAATAAGCTTAAGCAACAAGAAAAGCCAACTGAATAAGCTTATAAGTAGAAATAAGCAAATCCACATTAGCTACAAACCAAATAGGCCAAGTAGGGCAGCCTGCAACCCTATTTCAGCTTATTTAATAAGCTTGGAAGGCAAAAAGGGACCTGGAATTAACAAGACAGGCTTATGAGCTAACCAAAAAGCAAAAGCTCACACAATGGGACTCACATATGAGCTTATGAAAAGTCTTGGAACTTTGGCTTATTTCACTGATTCACTCAGTGAATGAGTGTGGTCTGGCAACATTCAAGGGGGAAATAAGCTGTGGGCAAGTCATTCTCAGGCAAAAATAAGCTCAAGTCTAATAAGATTGACTGGAAAGCTTCTCAAAAAGCTGATATGTAAAGGGTGGGGCCCACAGATGAGCTCTAAGTGAGCTTATGAAAACTGCTAATGAACCTGTGCTCAGGGGAGATTTTGGTGTAATCAGCCAACTTCAAGAGTACTTATTAATAGGTAAATGGAATCCAAACTAAGGATTTTCTTTTGAAACAGATTAATAAGCTACCAAATAACACAAATCAACAAGAATTAACCATTTCCAATCTTTAATAAATCCTGTGCTTAAGCTAGAAAAATTGGCCAAATTGACAGATTTAACTTTTGACTTTTGAGATAATGAACTCAAGTTGACTTATATAAGATTTGGTTGATCTTAAATGACTGAGACAAGTGTTTTGAGAGAAAATGAAGCTGATTTAAACTACTTTAACTACATATGCAATGAAATGATAAGCTTATGAACCTAATACCTTGACAGTTAATGCACAAATAGGATTAGAAGCTAATTTTGACTTTTGCCTCAAGAACTACCAAAGTAAGGCCTGAACTTATCTAAATGGATACTGAGAATGAAGTTTCAATAAGAGTTACCCCATGACAAGGTTGATTACTCAGTGTAATACCCAAATCCAAACACCCCTTTAAAGACAGTACATTGAGATTTTCAAATCAAATTGATGCTTTAAACTATGAAACTGTAAACCAGATATTAAACTAAATTAATAATCAGCATAAGAAGCAATATCACTAACTAAATGCAACAATTAACACTTATAAATCATAATCTCTGATTTGATCATAATGAAGCAGTATGAAACACAACTGAGACAGATTCAATTGAAAACTCTTAACAAGCATACAACTAGCAGTAATAGACTAACATTATCAACAAAAAGCAAATTTAAAATAGATGAACAAAGACTAGCTACTAAAACTGAGATGCAAATTAAAGTTGAAAAATTCTAAATGAAAGCTTACACATTAGACCTCAGCTCAACAGAGGTCTTGTTTCAACATAGCCTATCTTTGAATAGGCCTAAACCAACACCAGTAATCATGAATCAAACATCTCCATACCCCAATTCATCATCATAAGTCCCTGTTTGACTTTTGTTGACTATTTGAGCTTTTGAATTAAAATCTGTTTTGAACCTGCTGAGCTTATGAAAATTTATAAAAGGCTTATGTGAACCACAATTACTACTAAACAAGCATTTCATAACATCACAGATGAAATAAATTTCTTAAATGAAAATTGCAATGGGGAAATAAAAACTTGAACTGGAATACTGAATTGAATTAGATTGTTGTTACAATGAAAACTTTTAGAAGTACAAATCAAAGTTTGAACAAACACAGGGAATGAAATTACATTTTAATAATTAAACTAAACTACATCTAATAAAAACTAATTGCCCCTTGCTCTGCTGTATCCTTTTCTTTTTATAAGGGACCATTAGGGTTCTTGGGACCCTCAGTGTGAATCCCACTTCCATTTTTGACCATTGGATAACTCTCACTCCATCTTGACCTTTAAATTAGACTTTGGCGCCAAAACTATCTTTGTCTGTTTCTTTATATTATTGATGCAAGGGAGGGTAAATTGGAGTCTTGATCTTGTTTGGTTAGGCCAAGGGGGGAAGGTTGAGTGTGTAGGAGGGGGGAAATAGGCTAGGGGTGATGATGGTTTTGACAGAGGGTTGCAGGGATGAGGTGGAAGGAGGGTCAAAGTTGGGGTGTTGACTGGGAGGGAGTTATATTAAAACGGGGAAATAAAAAAGTGGAGGTGGGCTTTGGTTGTGAGATGGGCCGGATGTGTTGGGTTTGGAATTGGTTTTGTTTTGGGTTTCTTTGTTTAGTTTAAGCTTATGAAACCACAAGGACCATATAGGTAAAATCTGAAAATGGAGGGGGGTGTTTTGCCATTCTCCAAACTTGATTCAAGGGTCCATTTCTACCACATTTGAATAGTCCAAGGCCATGAAAGTTAAAATTCCATTTTGAAATTTCCAGGGACCAATTATGCAAAATTCCAAATTACGGGGACCAAACATGTAAATTCTCCAAACATTTTACCCAAGGACCAAATTTGCCAACTTGTAATTTCCCAAGGACCCAAAAATGATTTTTATCCAAAAATATCCCACCAGGGACCAATTCTGTCAATTTCTGAAGTTCAGGGACTGTTTTTGCCAATTGTGAAACTTCAGGGACCAAACCTGTAATTTTCTCAAAATTTTCACCCAAGGATCGTTTTTGATAATATTTTACTTTTAAATGCCTTGGGTTGACTTTTCTTTCATTTTAAAACTTCAGGGACTAGTTTTGTCAATTTTTGAAACTTGAGGGACTGAAACTGCCAATTATGCAAACTTTGTTCGTTTTTCATTTGTTTTTAAACATTTTGCATCTAAAACATATAAAACACACTTTTGGAATAATTTCTGTATTTTGATGCGTTTCTGAGTGTTTTTGGATGTTTTGGCAGTTCAGATACGATAAAAATGATGAGTATTTACACACTCATCAATCCCCCACACTAAACTATTGCTAGTCCCTAGCAATCTTTTGAGAAAATTAATGGATTTGAAACTCTTTACCAAAAGCCATCACTTCTGGAGTAGCCAGATGTAAGAACTGTGGTCCACCTGACAACCGTGTGATTTTGAGCAAACCACCAGCTGTCAACGGATTTGATTAGTCTTTACCAAAAGTCGTTTGCTTCTATACTAGCCAGCATCTTGATGGACTAAGTCAACATCTTGGTGAGCTGATTACCAATTATGGATTTTCCACTGCCTTTACCATAAGCCATAATCTTGCGGGCTAGCCAACTCATTCGCTTTATGAGATATGGCGAGTTGAGGAACCATACAATTTTTGGCAAATTGCAAGCCATCAACGGTTTTGAGATGTCTTTACCAAGAGCCGTTTGCTCCTGGACTAGCCAATCCCTTTGGTCGGTTAGACAAGGCGGACTGATTACCACAAAAATTTTGAAACACCAGTGAAAAAATTTTAAAATTTTTGGTCAAAAACGGGGTATTAGATAGTAAAATGTGATAAAATTCGCTAGAATAGCGAAATACCCCCCCCCCCCCCCCCCCCCCACACTTAGAATGAATATTGTCCTCAATATTCAAAGTCCCGGCTATTATGCCGACATTTTGAACGTAAAAGGGCAACATTACAAGCTAAGCGTTGAAAACACCATTTTGTTTTTCACTTTTGTAATCATAATAGGGGTAATTCCCCCATACTTAGGGTGAAAACCCTAAGTACATGCTACTGTTTTTGTTTACCGAGTCGCTAGCTTGACTCGACCCCGAATTCATTTGTCCTTGGGGAAGCATGATGTGGAAGAGACAATCTCCATCGGACTTTCATTCAAGATGTTTGGACAAACATTTGAAGCACGTGAAAGTTCCACACCGATGAGATATAATCCCAGCTCAAGATAGTATAAACTATAAGCGGTGATGCTCGGGTCAAAGATAATGTCTTCATTCCCGAAGGAGTGAAGAACAGGAGAAGTCACCCTGTACGTGAAGAAAAGGAAGAAAACCATGATGAAAATCATGATTTGATCTTCTTCCTCGAGATCAGGCTCATTAGCCTGAATTTGGATTTCAAGGGTTAAGCTCGTAAACATCCCGGGAGGGAGGGTGGGGATTTGTAAATTCTCATGATTTAGAACATCTCCCCCCGGGTCATCATACTCCGGAGGAGTCATGATATGATGAGTGAGTTCACCGGAGAACTCCTCAAAGGTGAATGAATCATATTCGGGGAGAGAAATTTGAGAATGAAAACTTGTACTGCCACTAATCTTCTCTCCCATATGATCAAAAGTAAAGGCTTCAAACTCCGGAATAGGATCATCGGAGAAAATGTCACTATCCTTAATGAGGATAGGAGATGAAATAGGTTTCTCTTTGAAAGCCTCGATTTTAGAAATGAGGAGATTGACATTCAATAATGTTGCACGAAGTGCTTCATCTTTGATTTCAGTATCAGTCTCATCATTCTCTTCTTCTAAGCTAACTAGCTCAGAAGGTAATCCTTCCACATGACTGATGTCTCCAACAGATAAAGAATGTTCATCAGCATGTGAAGTACTAAGCTCGATGTTGGGATTAGAGTTTAAAAGATTTTCGGTTTCTCCCATATCGGCTTCAAAATCAAGGAGACCATCATCACTTCCCAATGGAAGTGGATTGATGTGAGTAAGTTCATTTGTGAACTCCTCAATAAGAGGGTCAACATCCGAATGAGGCAATGGTGCCTCCTCATACTCAACTTCTCCATAAGATGTACAATCATCATTAAAATCGGAGAAAGTCTCAAAATGATCTTTTGGATTTTCAGGGTGAGAAGGTAGATCACACACATGATCAAAAGTTCCCTGTGACTCTCCTGGGATTGGGACAAGGATCTTAACACTAGACTTTATGAATTCGTCCGATTCATTTTGAGAAACAGTGCTAAGATGCTCATCCCCCATATTCAGAGAGTGAGTGTGAACTTCGGGTGTGATATCAATAGACTGAGGGAGTTTAGAAGTACTAGCAGTTATGGAATTTTAAAATTCCATTTGATCAACGGCTAGTGACTTCGTCACATTATTTTCTCCCTGATTCTCCATGGAAGGGATCACAACTGATGAATCTGATGAATCTTTTTGAATAATAACAATGTTATCTTCATCATCATCACTGTCATCATCGTCATCATATAGAGCAGCATAGCGAAGATTGGCACGTATTTTGGCCGCTCTTTGCTCAGCAAGTAATTCTTCCATGCTCAATTCGTTTCTAGCATCTCGTTCTTCAGCAAGTAATTCTGCCATTGATTTCTCACGAGAATCTTGAAACGATGTAGTAGCCAACCCCTCCTTAAATTTTTTAAATGCTTCAAGATCCTCATGAAAAAGGTCTTGCGGGAATTGAGGAGTTGCTTGGGTGATTGGGTACTGTGGAGGTTGGTATTGAGATGAATAGTCATAATTGTTACAAGGAAATGGGTTCCTTGTTTGACAATCAGAACTGCAGTGAGGACCTCCACAGTATTCACAACAGTAAAACTGATGTGGCTGTGAGTCGTATGTGCTTGAGTCATAATTGTTATCGGGAAACTGCTCATAGACAAGCGTGTTGCCCGATTGACAATCAGAACTGTAGTGTGGACCACCACAGTACTCACAACAGTTAAACTGTTGATTCTGGTTTGGTGAATTGTATGGATATTGGTCGTAACCAAAATTTTGACTATTTTGACAATCAAAACCTTGGTGAGGACCTCCACAATATTCACACGAAAAGTTTGGTGTATTATGGTACGAAGCATCATTGTGATTTGGATAGTATGATTCTTGCTCGTATGAATGTGATGGGTAATTGGAAAAATTTGAAGAGTTTTTGAATGAGTTCTGATTAGGATCATATGCAAATGAATTCCTCGAACCACAAAACAAACAACTTCCGTCTCGAATATCATTACCACATTGTACACATGTACACCAACGACATGGTAAACCAAAAAGTGGCTCACTACAACCAACACAAGGAATAAAATCCGGAGGTGGGACAAGTGGTGTGCTCTTAGAGCTAGGAAATTCCACCACTTCCGTTACGGTCTCGGGTTTTTGTTTTTGATAATTGTGAAGATTGGGTAAGTCGTTCTTTTCAGTCACTGCCCTAAGCTCTGTACGTTTGCTTGACAAACTTTTAACCGTAAACCGTGAAAGGTTAGGGTCAATTCTTGACGGTTTAGGAGCAATTGTGAGCTTAGGTTTTAGGACAACCGTAGGTTGGACGTATTTAGCACTTTCAATGTTAGAGGAAAGTACAGGGTCCTTTGTCACCTCGGTCTCATGATCTCTTTACCTCACCGGAGAGGGAATAGGAATCGAAGGTCCATCATAATCAACACGACATCTCGACATTTTTGACAAGGCCATAAGTTTTTCAACTTTGCTTTTAAAGGCCCTTTGTTCAAAGAAATCGTCATCGAGAGATGCCATTAGAATCAATTATGGGACAAGTGGAAGAAGGTAGAATCAAAAGGATAGAGGGTAAAGGGATGAAGAATAAAAAAGGTAGGAGGGTAAAGACGGATATTTTTGGGATTTTTGATAAACATTTTATAAGAAAGAAAATCTTCTTGTGTTTTTGTGTTCGTTGAAAACTAATTTTAAAAAGTTTTCGGGAACAGTTTTGTTTTTTAAAATGAGAAAATATGAACAAAGGATGGTAAATATACAATGAGTGTATATCCAGATTCACTAATCTATAAAACCGTTTAGAATATGCGCACAACCTCCCCGGCAGCGGCGCCAAAATTTGATTGATGCTAAACCGTCAACTTATATTAACCAAGGAATGGTCAACAAAGTCCTGGTCAACAAGGTCAGACTGCCTAGAATCAATCTCCGCGGAAGTATAGGGTTTCCCCGGGTCGTTATGTCCCGACGAGGTGTAGATGGTATAAAAAACGGGTTTGTGATCGGGTGAATTTGGACAGGAAAGGGTTTTAAGTGAGTTTGAATGGTTACGCTACGAGATGAGGAATGAAAACGATTTAAACAACCTATATTAATAATAATGTGAAACCTAGTTAACCTAAAACGTAATCTAAAAACTTAAAATCAGAAATTGCTTATACATAAGCAGAAAAATAAGCCAAACGGCTTAAATAGAAGCTATCACTTTATTTATGTTTTTGGTTTTTCTTTATTTAACAAACTACTTTTACAAACGTAACCTAAATTTAAAAACGCAAAAGTTATTTAAATACAACGCGAGTTAAAATTAAAATAAACGCGAGTGCGCGAAATAAAAAGTGAAATTTATGCTACGCAAACCCTACGGACGTGAAAATAATATTTTTACGATCCTAACGATAAGAGAAAATTTTAGAAAAAAGAAAATTATTTTTTTGACTTTTTTATTATTTATTATTAATTAAAAACTAATTTAACTTAATTAAACTAATTAAACTAATTTAATTATAATAAATACTAAATGGGAAGTTAAAATTATAAAACTTTTTCTATAACTACATTAATATAACAAAAACTTAATAAAAATATAAAATTTCCTAAATACTAATAAATAAGCTATTTCTATAATTAATTACTTATTATTACTTAAAACCTAATTTAAACCACTTTAATTATAATAAATATTAAACTAAGTTGGAAAATTCTGAAACTTTTTGAGAAAAAACTACAAGTTAATATAATCCTACAAAAAATATAAAAAGGGGTGGTGCAGTATAGAATAAGCAAATAATAAGCACTTAAAAGCTGTTAAGGCTTATTTAAGCCAAATGGGAAAGGAAGGGTCAAACATTTGATTTTGCAAAGACATACTGAAAAAAGACCCAAGGGCAACTGACATCCAGGTACCATTCTATCACCCATATAAGGGGGAGGTCTAAGGTTCGACCCCTGCCTCACCCCTTTTTAGCAAACAATTTATTTTTATTATTATTATTTTTTTTTACAAAACTATGGAACACTTAATATTAACCAACTTTTATGAAGGAAGACTTTTTGAAACACAGAGATAAGCTCTGTGGGAGCTTATTTCATTAACAGTTAAGGTTTTACACTAAAAAGGATTTTAATAACTTTGAAAAGCTATAAATAAGCTACAAGTTAAAACACAAAGATTAAATAAACTACAAGGTAACTAAAAGAACTTAAAATAAGCTTAAGCAACAAGAAAAGCCAACTGAATAAGCTTATAAGTAGAAATAAGCAAATCCACATTAGCTACAAACCAAATAGGCCAAGTAGGGCAGCCTGCAGCCCTATTTCAGCTTATTTAATAAGCTTGGAAGGCAAAAAAGGGACCTGGAATTAACAAGACAGGCTTATGAGCTAACCAAAAAGCAAAAGCTCACACAATGGGACTCACATATGAGCTTATGAAAAGTCTTGGAACTTTGGCTTATTTCACTAATTCACTCAGTGAATGAGTGTGGTCTGGCAACATTCAAGGGGGAAATAAGCTGTAGGCAAGTCATTCTCAGGCAAAAATAAGCTCAAGTCTAATAAGATTGATTGGAAAGCTTCTCAAAAAGCTGATATGTAAAGGGTGGGGCCCACAGATGAGCTCTAAGTGAGCTTATGAAAACTGCTAATGAACCTGTGCTCAGGGGAGATTTTGGTGTAATCAGCCAACTTCAAGAGTACTTATTAATAGGTGAATCCAAACTAAGGATTTTCTTTTGAAACAGATTAATAAGCTACCAAATAACACAAATCAACAAGAATTAACCATTTCCAATCTTTAATAAATCCTGTGCTTAAGCTAGAAAAATTGGCCAAATTGACAGATTTAACTTTTGACTTTTGAGATAATGAACTCAAGTTGACTTATATAAGATTTGGTTGATCTTAAATGACTGAGACAAGTGTTTTGAGAGAAAATGAAGCTGATTTAAACTACTTTAACTACATATGCAATGAAATGATAAGCTTATGAACCTAATACCTTGACAGTTAATGCACAAATAGGATTAGAAGCTAATTTTGACTTTTGCCTCAAGAACTACCAAAGTAAGGCCTGAACTTATCTAAATGGATACTGAGAATGAAGTTTCAATAAGAGTTACCCCCTGACAAGCTTGATTACTCAGTGTAATACCCAAATCCAAACACCCCTTTAAAGACAGTACATTGAGATTTTCAAATCAAATTGATGCTTTAAACTATGAAACTGTAAACCAAATATTAAACTAAATTAATAATCAGCATAAGAAGCAATATCACTAACTAAATGCAACAATTAACACTTATAAATCATAATCTCTGATTTGATCATAATGAAGCAGTATGAAACACAACTGAGACAGATTCAATTGAAAACTCTTAACAAGCATACAACTAGCAGTAATAGACTAACATTATCAACAAAAAGCAAATTTAAAATAGATGAACAAAGACTAGCTACTAAAACTGAGATGCAAATTAAAGTTGAAAAATTCTAAATGAAAGCTTACACATTAGACCTCAGCTCAACAGAGGTCTTGTTTCAACATAGCCTATCTTTGAATAGGCCTAAAACAACACCAGTAATCATGAATCAAACATCTCCATACCCCAATTCATCATCATAAGTCCCTGTTTGACTTTTGTTGACTATTTGAGCTTTTGAATTAAAATCTGTTTTGAACCTGCTGAGCTTATGAAAATTTATAAAAGGCTTATGTGAACCACAATTACTACTAAACAAGCATTTCATAACATCACAGATGAAATAAATTTCTTAAATGAAAATTGCAATGGGGAAATAAAAACTTGAACTGGAATACTGAATTGAATTAGATTGTTGTTACAATGAAAACTTTTAGAAGTACAAATCAAAGTTTGAACAAACACAGGGAATGAAATTACATTTTAATAATTAAACTAAACTACATCTAATAAAAACTAATTTCCCCTTGCTCTGCTGTATCCTTTTCTTTTTATAAGGGACCATTAGGGTTCTTGGGACCCTCAGTGTGAATCCCACTTCCATTTTTGACCATTGGATAACTCTCACTCCATCTTGACCTTTAAATTAGACTTTGGCGCCAAAACTATCTTTGTCTGTTTCTTTATATTATTGATGCCAGGGAGGGTAAATTGGAGTCTTGCTCTTGTTTGGTTAGGCCAAGGGGGGAAGGTTGAGTGTGTAGGAGGGGGGAAATAGGCTAGGGGTGATGATGGTTTTGACAGAGGGTTGCAGGGATGAGGTGGAAGGAGGGTCAAAGTTGGGGTGTTGACTGGGAGGGAGTTATATTAAAACGGGGTAATAAAAAAGTGGAGGTGGGCTTTGGTTGTGAGATGGGCCGGATGTTTTGGGTTTGGAATTGGTTTTGTTTTGGGTTTATTTGTTTAGTTTAAGCTTATGAAACCACAAGGACCATATAGGTAAAATCTGAAAATGGAGGGGGGTGTTTTGCCATTCTCCAAACTTGATTCAAGGGTCCATTTCTGCCACATTTGAATAGTCCAAGGCCATGAAAGTTAAAATTCCATTTTGAAATTTCCAGGGACCAATTATGCAAAATTCCAAATTACGGGGACCAAACATGTAAATTCTCCAAACATTTTACCCAAGGACCAAATTTGCCAACTTGTAATTTCCCAAGGACCCAAAAATGATTTTTATCCAAAAATATCCCACCAGGGACCAATTCTGTCAATTTCTGAAGTTCAAGGACTGTTTCTGCCAATTGTGAAACTTCAGGGACCAAACCTGTAATTTTCTCAAACTTTTCACCCAAGGATCGTTTTTGATAATATTTTACTTTTAAATGCCTTGGGTTGACTTTTCTTTCATTTTAAAACTTCAGGGACGAGTTTTGTCAATTTTTGAAACTTGAGGGACTGAAACTGCCAATTATGCAAACTTTGTTCATTTTTCATTTGTTTTTAAACATTTTGCATCTAAAACATATAAAACACACTTTTGGAATAATTTCTGTATTTTGATGCGTTTCTGAGTGTTTTTGGATGTTTTGGCAGTTCAGATACGATAAAAATGATGGGTATTTACACACTCATCAATGGGCCATGCCGTCATGGTTGATTGGGCCTACGTGGCCATGAACAGAACTTAAGTCTAGCATAACATAGCCATTTTGCACTATGTCACATTAGACTTGGGGGGCTTGTGGACGTATAGTCTAGACTGGGTCAGACCCGGCAGACAGCGGCCCACTCTACGCCTAAACTCTATTCCATGACCTATAAATACATGGCTGGGATTCCCTTCTTGGGGACACAACAGAACAGATTACTCTAAACCTAACTCTTGTATGCTATATCACATCAATACTAACTTGACCGTCGGAGGTGGATCCCGGGGCTACGGCCTCGGGTCCACTCTTGACGGGTTCTATTTGTTGACAGGTCTACTCAGGGCTCGAGAAGATGAAGAACGGCACAAGGAGAGTCGTTGGATCCAGCCCGCGCCAGATTATATATATATATATATATATATATATATATATATATATATATATATATATATATATATATATATATATATATATATATTAAACATTTTTTATAAACCGTACTTACGTTAAAAGCATATCAATATTGAGCTTGTTTTGTTCGTTATCGAGAGTCCTTTTTTGCAGTATTTTTTTATTAAAAAAACTGCTAGATATTTGTTAGATATTTGGTAAAATAAAGTTTGTTATATAAAAAAATCGTAAATATTAAAAAGTTTAAGGTGTGTTTTGTAAGTTTTTACTTTTTTTACTAATAGTAAATGTATATGTCGCTGTCATTCCGCACAAAAAACACTTTTTTAATCAAAAAATTATATTTTATTATTTGTTTATTATTTTTTTGAAAATAATATTAAATGTTCACCCCTTAGTATTATGTATAATACCAAATAACCCTCTAAACCTAACCTATAATGTGTAAACTTTATCTCTTTAACACTATAAACCCATTAAACTCTATATTTTAGCCATTGTTATATCACTGCCTTATATTTTAGCATTTCTTAACTTAGAAGTATAACAAATTAAGTACTCCGCATTGTTTTACTTCTTTACATAATCTTTCTTTTTTATGTCAACACTTTTTTATCAAAAAAAAAATAAATAAATAAATAAATAAAAAAAAATGTTATTGATAAAACGTTTTTTCCATACTTGCAAAATAAATGTTTTGCTCTCCGCTGCAGGACGTGGGTAATTATTTTATTTAAGGTAAATTGCAAAAATGGTCCTTGACGTTTCACGAAATAGCAAAAATGGGACCGAGACAAAAAGTAGCGCAAAAAAGACACCAACGTTCCACATTTTTGTAAAATCGCCACCGAGAGGCCTTTTTGGCTAACTTCCGTTAGTTTTCCTCGTTAAGTGCAGTGAAATGACTAATATACCCTCGTCTTCTTCCCCATTTGAATTTCTTTTTAATTTATATTTTACTTTAATATATAATGAAGAACATCAAGAACAAAAACCTAGAAAATCAAATCAAAAACCCAGATCCAACAATATAGGAATGGTGAATGAATGGTGAACCGATTTAGGAATTATGTGAAGGTTTTCTTGTTATGATACCCCCTGATGCAAACGAAAACTGCTTGTGATACCCCCTGATGCAAAGATGTTGATGATATTTGATCGGGTGTACAACAGTGTTTTTAATATCGAAAAGTTCTCACTTGATGATTTGAATGTCTCAATTTTTATTGCACTCTTATATTGTTGGATTTGGGTTTTTGATTTGATTTTCTGGGCTTTTGTTCTTGATGTTCTTCATTATATATTAAAGTAAAATATAAATTAAAAAGAAATTCAAATAGGGAAGAAGACGAGGGTATATTAGTCATTTCACTGCACTTAACGAGGAAAACTAACAGAAGTTAGCCAAAAAGGCCTCTCGGTGGCGATTTTGCAAAAATGTGGAACGTTGGTGTCTTTATTGCGCTACTTTTTGTCTCGGTCCCATTTTTGCTATTTTGTGAAACGTCAAGGACCATTTTTGCAATTTACCCTTTTATTTATTTGGGACTTCCCAAAATGGAAGTCTTAATTTGTAGACTTATAACAGTCATCCAAAATCTAATAAATGTTATTTTACCCCTACAATGAAAAATACATGTTATTATACATATTGTACAAATTAATAAAACACACAAAAGCTTCATACAATTTATATGAAAACAAGTTGATGGTACATATGGTTTTAAAGACCGGACCAACGGGTTCAACTAGTTTAAATCAGAGTCACCACAATTCGGCTAGCCAATAAAAGTCGTCCGAAAATGAACCTGAGATTGAGAGGACCGTCGGAACCGGTAGAAACGGATTAATCGGGCCGGACAGGGATCATTTTCTTGTTGTTTTTTTCAGGTTAATCAGATCTTTATTGTTATTTTTATTGATGTCTAGACTTTAATCACAGGAAACCCGTCAGCGCCACATAGGGGTGAGCATCGGGCCGAAACCGACCCGAGCCCGACCCATCCCGAAACCGACAAGCTGGAAATCCCTAACAGAATCCCGACCCGGGTATATCCCGAGTCCTGACTTGTGTAGTTTTCTTTGTGTTTTGTCGGTTTATCCCGAGTCTCGAATTCCTGAAAATCCCAACCCGAGTATAGCTCGGTTTCGGTCGGTTTGTGTCGGTTTTTGATCGTCAGTCAGTTTTGCTCACCCATAGTGCCACACGCTGATACTGATGTAAGTTAATAAGCTCATGCCACCCCTCTATAAATAAGCCAAAACAGCTCGAACGGAGACGGCTGGGTGAAATTTGTTTTCCCAAACGTTTCAATGGCGGCAAGTACAAACGTACTTTCGTTAAAAATCTTAGAAAACATGTTGATGCCCATTTTACAAAACTGCAAAAACATACAAAAACTAAACAAAATCCATGCGCAAATTGTAAAATTTTCATTATCAGACAGCAATTATTTAGTCACAAAAATGGTGAATATATGTGACCAACATGAACAACTAGGCTATGCAACTTTGTTATTTAAACAAGTATCTAAACCAAATATATATTTATACAATGCTATCATCAGAGCTTATACACATGGTTGCAAATATATGAGTACTATTAATTTATATAAACAAATGCTTAATGAACCTATTTTTCCTGATAATTTCACATACCCATTTGTTATTAGGTCATGTGGAGGGATTTGTAGTATAAATTTGGCTAAACTAGTTCATGGGCATGTGGTTAAATGTGGGGTCGGGTCGAATGTTGTTGTCGAGAATTCGGTTTTGGATATGTATGTGAAATGTGGTGGCGTGGTTGATGGGCGTAAAGTGTTCGATAAAATGACAGAGAGGGATGTGGTGTCTTGGAATAGTGTTGTCTATGGGTATGTGAAGATGGGGTGGATGAAGAAGGCGCGGGAGCTTTTTGATGATATGCCTGAGAAGTCGATTGTTTCGTGGACTGCGATGATTTCTGGGTATGCGAGAGTTGGGAGTACTGCGGATGCGTTGGGTGTTTTTCATATGATGCAAATGGCTGGTGTTAAGCCTGATTGGATCAGTTTGTTATCGGTTTTGCCTGCTTGTGCACAGAGTGGTGCTCTTGAGTTAGGGAAATGGATACATTTTTATGCTGAGAAAAATGGGTTTATGCTAAAGACGAGTGTATGTAACGCTTTGATTGAAATGTATGCCAAGAGTGGTAGTGTAGACCAAGCATGGCAAGTTTTTGACAATATGGTTGAAAGAGATGTGATTTCATGGAGTACGATGATTGGAGGTCTAGCCAACCATGGAAAAGCTCCTGAAGCAATACGGCTATTTCAAGACATGCAAAAGACGGAGATTAAGCCAAATGAGATCACATTCGTAGGTCTTTTATCAGCTTGTGCTCATGCTGGATACCTAGAAAATGGATTAAAATACTTTGATTCCATGAAGAACGATTATAATCTAGAGCCAGGAATTGAACATTACGGATGCTTGGTAGATCTTCTGGGACGAACTGGTTGCCTTGATCGAGCTTTTGAATTGATAAAAATTATGCCCATGAAACCAGATTCGGCGATTTGGGGTTCATTGTTGAGCTCATGTAGAACTAAGGGCAATCTTGAAATGGCGGTCATCGCAATGGAGCATCTTTTAGAGCTCGAACCTGAAGATACTGGAAACTATGTGTTGCTCTCCAACATATATGCAGATCTTGGACGATGGGATGGTGTTTCTAGGGTGAGAAAATTTATAAGAGGTAAGACAATGGCCAAGACACCTGGATGCAGTTCAATTGAGGTTGACAATATAGTTGAAGAGTTCATGTCTGGTCATGACTCCAAACCATTTATTAAAGAAGTTTATCGGATGCTTGAGTTACTGGCTTTGCATCACAAAATATCCAGTGACTTGGTTGAGATCATGGCCGAGGAGATGTAGTTGTCATTACTTCTTTTAGAGATTTAATCACTGAATCGATATTTTAGCCATTGCTTCATGTTCCTTGGGTGTGTATTTTGCACATCATTTGAGCTGTGTATAGCGACTAAAGTGTTGCATAACAGTTTGGCAAGAATTTTACACAAGCAAACACTTTGAAGCAACAAATGTTTGGGTTGTGTTTCTGCTATGTATCTGCTCATAAGGGACGCTTTTTGGCACCTGTATAGTTTTGGGGAGAAAATATACTGTGTCAGCACTCAGCAGTTGGTAACTGGTACGAAGCATTTTTATGTGAAATATCATATGATTACAGCCTCGTGTTTATGGTACAATTCATATAGAACTTGGATTCTTAAGGTGGCGAAATAGCTGGGTTGGATTGAACTAGGGTGTCGTGATGATGCAAAGATATTTCTGTGTACACATCGCAAGAGCATATGGCGGGTATGTTTTGTACAATATAGAAATGGTTGGTTGGGTTAGCCCTAAACAATTTTTCTCCAGACTTTGTCATTTTCTTATAAAGAATTAATGTGTCAACTATGATCACAAAAAAATTTATATTAGTAATAATTTTTTTTTTTTTTTTTTTTTTTTTAATTATTATTATTATTATTTTTTTTTTATAATAGAACGATAAACAGAATAAACCCATATCGAGGTCCTAATTGTACGACTTTGGTATGATGTCTTATACGTTTACATTTTTTCAACATGCTGTGCCTCATATTCAGAAGGGCCATGGGATCCCTTTGCGCCTTGACCCGTTTAAAAATTTTCCTCGTGTGTTGACCGGTATAACTGAAGTACCTGTGGCCTCTGATTTTATTGTAAATCTTTTTGTTGATAGTCATTGTTCTTCATGATAAAATGTCTTTTGCTTTTACTTCCCTAAATACAAATACGTTTTGAACATAAATACTTATTGCTAATAGTTGGAATGTAAACCATATATTGACATAATATATGTTACTGGTGTGCAGAGTTTAGCTGGGATGATGTGAAGGTTGATAAATATCGAGAAAACTATCTTGGTCACAGTCTTAAGGCTCCTGTGGGAAGATGGCAGAAAGGTTAGTCTCTTCCACACCAATCGAATATCTAGTATTTTTCAGAAATTTGTAATATCTGACTGAGCATATGGCTTCATGAAAGTGTTACATTAAATTACTAAACTATTTTTTCATACTGACAAAACAAGACAACTTAGCTGATAAGGTTCTATTCCACCTGAAAAATGGACAACACTGTTGGCGGAAGCCAATGTCAGGGGGACTCATTCTGACTGAAACAAGGGGGTGGTCTTTACCAATTTAAAACTCAGCGTGACTCTATTTCCTTAAAATCAGACGAGTTTCGATTGAAATTTACCAAAAAGATAAAATTGCAGTTAATACACAACGAATTACTGGTTTTTGGCCAGCTTATTGTCAACTAATTTATAGAGTAGTTCAATCTGAGTAATTGTCCAATCGATCTTCCTTAGCTTCTTCCCTTCTGTTTACTCTTTTTTGGTTTTCTTTCAATCTTTATAGGGTTTTAATTAACACAGTATGAAATTGAACAGGGAAGGATCTACACTGGTATGCCAAAGATAAAAAATCTAAGGATGCGGATATGGCGGCAGCTAAAGAAGAGATACGAAGGATTAAGGAAGAAGAGGAACAGGCTATGAGGGAGGCTCTTGGTTTAGCTCCTAAGCGTGCTCCAAAACCTCAAGGTAGTAAGCTTGATAAACAGGAGTTCTCTGAACTTATCAAACAAGGTTCGACTGCAGAAGACTTGGGAGCAGGTCATGCTGAGGCGGCTCATGTTAAGGGTCTCGGTTTTGCCAAGTAAGATTTTTGGCTACCTTAGTTTCTGTTAGTTATATACACGTGAGACATGGTAAATTTTGTTTTAAGTGGGGCAGAATGGTCAGTTTGGACGGATCAAAATTGGGATATCTTTTATATGGTCATATGGGTCGAAACTGTTCATATCAGATTGGGGTTAGCTAAGATTCTGAGCATTTCATTTTAACGGATAGTTAGTGTCAAATATAATGCCAAATGTTACACTGTTGCAATAATCTAATAATTTTGAATGATACTTTAGGAGGTATATGCATTCTATGCGCACGTTTGGCGAATTTCGAGTTTCAGCCCATTTCTTATATGGTCATATGGGTCGAAACTGTTCGTATCAGATTGGGGTTAGCTAAGATTCTGA
This sequence comes from Artemisia argyi, assembly GCA_030686995.1. NCBI lineage: Eukaryota > Viridiplantae > Streptophyta > Magnoliopsida > Asterales > Asteraceae > Artemisia > Artemisia argyi. The sequence continues at coordinate 101,624,656 of CM060683.1, forward strand.
GCATTTCATTTTAACGGATAGTTAGTGTCAAATATAATGCCAAACGTTACACTGTTGCAATAATCTACTAGTAATAATTTTGAATGATACTTTAGGAGGTATATGCATTCTATGCGCACTTTTGGCGAATTTCGAGTTTCAGCCCATTTCTTTGAAAGCTTTTCTTTTCTTTTCTTTTCTTTCTTTTTTTTTTTTTTTTCTTTTTTTTCTTTTTAAAAAAAAAAAAAAAAAAAAAAAAAAAAAAAAAAAATCCCGTGTGAGATAAAACAGAACCTGTTTCGACCCATTCATAAACTTATGGGCCGAATTTGACACTAGATTCGTGCAAACAAAAAATTACATGTAAAAATGAGCAAAATTGCAGATTTAAATGTAAAAGAAAAGCTATACAGAAAAGAGGCTCATTAATGTGAAGCTCAGAACATATATTAAGGTTTCCAGGATAAAGTCTTGTTTTAGATGTTTATGGCCTCAATTAACCTATTGAAACTTTTTACTGCAGGGCACCTAAGGCATGGGAAGAGTCGAGTTCACTGCCTGGCACCATGACAGTCGACGTGCCTAAAAATACAGACGTGTCTACATCTCCATCTGCAAGAGATGCCAAGGAAGATTCAGAAGACGAAAGTAGGCGGAAGAAAAGGAGACGAGAAGAGAAAAAGCAAGAAAAACATGAAAGACGAGAAGAGAGGAAACATGAACGAAGAGAGAAAAGACATGCTCGTGACTCAGATGACAAGAGGCATAAGAGAGACAAGGGTAAGAGACGACACGATTCTGACTGAATTTTTCTTTGTTAAATTGTATGTTACCTTGAATCCATGGGATCTGGACGCATAATCAACAACTTGAAGTCCTTAACGGATTGTATGTTATGTTTTCTTCAAACTTGTATCCTAGTAAACAAGTTTGAAGTCCTTAACGGATTGTATGTTATGTTTTTCATGTTAGTACCACAGTGCTTTATATTTTTTTAGAGTTTGAGCTTTTGAGTCAAGTTGCGAATGTTTTAGCTTGGAGGATGTGTTATTGTCCAAAGATAGGTTACTGTCAAAGACATTGATTCATACGGAAACAAGTCAGATAAGTAGAATGATGAAAATTAAATATAAGAAACCTGATCAAATGAGCCATAGACAAGTCAAAAAGTTCTTTAATCTGTATCAAGAAATCTTACAATCTGTGTTTCATGAGAAATGTGAAATTACTAATCTACCTCTATTCCCTATTCCTTCCGGCATTATACTTTACATTCATATATTTTTCTTCTCTCACCATTTATAAGTTGGAATTTTGACTCAATAAACAATATTCATTTTATTTCATAAACGAAACACTTGACTACAAATTTCAAAAAATGACTGGATCATGTGTCGACAAGTCAACGACGAAGTAAATTCGACACAAAGTGAAAGTACATCCTAATCTATACTCATTGTGACATGCGGATTTTGCCAACTTTGTTGTTACATAAAAGGTCACATGTGAGTCACTCATAAAACAAGAAGTTACGGATTCAAGTCTCAATTGAGACAATGTGGTATCAGGGGTGTGGATATTTGTGTTTCTAAAAAGAAAAGACAAGCATCAAGTTGGATAAGTGCATATATAACAAACATCAACGTAAGGCTTTCCCAACTTGGCAAGCTCACCTGAATCATAACTGTTATCGAATCAAACTAAAGAACAATTTAGATACAATGTCTTGGCAACTAAAGCAAAGAAGGATGAGTGGGAGTGTACAAATAATGACAGACATCCCAACTACACCCAATTTCATTCAATTAACCATGGAACCAAAACAAGTTTATGGTGCCAAATGAGATGAAATGTTGAATAAGTTAATGGGCTTTGAGGCCAACGACAGACGGGGCAGCACCCCTTGTTGTTTTCACAAAGTTCACGTACTCGTTGTAGTCCATAGTGAACAATGTGCTCTGGTAGCGAGTGACTCGAATACGATTCCTCACCGAGTCATTTATGGTGCCATTGTAGCCGGCTTTCCTCATCAAAGAGTCAATAGCTTCAATCCCTGTCCAACCTGAGAAACCAAGGTAACCAATCAAAACATGTTTTTATAGGCAAGCAAAATGGCAGGTTGGGTAAGTGGTTAGGACGGGTAATTTTTTTAGTCCAAATATTGATCGGGCTAGATTGACTCCCATTTCCATTTTGGTTTGGGAATAAAAGATTGTTTGACCCGTTTCACATAACACATAACCCAAATCGACCCATTTAAGCAAATAAAATAAAAATTGTGGAAAACTAAAAGGGGGGGGGGGGGGGGGGGGGGTTTGAATAGTTTTACGTCTTTTTAATTTGTTACAAAAGATTGTTTGCGTGTTTTCTTTACTTTCAAAAATTTAGATTCGATAATATGTGATCTCAAGTCTTGCACAATATAAACAACAATAAATATGTATGATATAGCAATAATTATGTAAGTAAAGAAATAAATGAGAGATGGAAAGATCGAACCGCGAGACAAGAGATTTATAGTGGTTTGGCTACAAGGACACCTTCCTTGCCCTACTCCACTCCCCGAGCACCAAACTCGAGAGTTTTCTTCACTATGTCAACAAGCTCCCTTATGGCGGAGAAAACCTTACACACCAATGTACACACCACAACTTCGTCACAACTTAATCACAACTTCTACACAACCTCTTCACACCAATCAATCTTCACACCAATCTACTTCACAACTTTCTACTTCACACCTATCTACTTCACACCAATCTTCTTCACAACTTTCTACTTCACACCAATCACACTATCTATATATCTAGCTAAACTATCTACTATCAAATATTCACAACAAATTACACAAAGAGATAGATACTATTGATGATGCTCTAACAACTTGGATGTGGAAGTCACAACAAGTTGTAATACTTCTTGTCTTGGAGGATAGAAGTATTCTTCTCTTGCACTTGAGAGGATGATGTTTGGATCACTTTGAAACAAAGATTTATGTATGTATGATCAAAAGATTAAGAGAATAGAAATGGAGATCTAGAACAGAAAGTTTAGGAGTGCAAAAGGTAAGAAAATTCTGTGGAATGAACTAGTATTTATAGGGGAACAAACTACTGTTCTGGAGCGTGGCCGGTCCCCTTAATTAGGGGCCAGTCCCCTTAATAATTAAGGGGGCCGCCTTATGAATTAAGGGGGCTGCCCCCTCCAGAACGTTGGAGTAGTTTGTCCTCTTGTGGGGAAGGTTTTTCTGGATAAAATTTTCCATTTTTGGTTGGAAATTTGAAATCATATATTTATAGTGATTTAAACATATTCTTTTAATTCCAAAAATGTTTTATAAAAGATATTAAGTGTTTATGACATTTTATAAAAGTTCTAGTGATTTAGAAAATTTTTTCTTTGATCATAGATTACAATAAACACTTTGTTTGTTCATACCTTAAGTGATTTTGATGTAAAGAGAATATTAATCACTAAATACTTGTTTACGTCATAAATTTTAGTTCAATGGGTTTATGTTTTGTAATAATCAAAACATAGAGATATTGATAATATGTTAATAATGTTTTTAGACATTATTTATGTCAACAATCTCCCCCTTTTTGATTATTACAAAATCTTAAACTCATTTGGTCTAAAATTTACTTTTAGACAAGTATTTTAGAGTTTAATATTCTCTTCTCCCCCTTTTTGTAAAATCAAAAAGGTTAAACCGAGTAAGCTTCATAGAAGAAGTTAAACAGGTAGAAAGCTCCCCCTTGATGTATGCTCCCCCTCATTTGAGAGCAACAAGGAAACGAGCTATGGAAAGCTTGGCTACAAAAAATATGTGAGGAGAACAAGACATATATATGCAAAGCAACAATTATGCAAATAAAAATAGATTCATTCAAGCATATATGAGACAATCATAGAAATGATCATCATTACAACATTCAATATGCTTGAAGCATATTGATTAAAATAAAACAAAAGAAACAACATAGTCCTATATTGCCGAAGAGAGCACTTGGACTTGCTTGCAACCCATGGTTGAGTGTTTTATTTGCTTGAGGGGAACATAAGCATAAAGCTTAGTTGTTAGATGGAGAGGGATATGGAGTGGGGTATGGAGCGGAAGAGGTGGATCTTACGATGTTATATCGAGTTAAGGGTGGTATTGGATGAGGACGAGTGAGAAGATATTCAATCCAAGAAATGTCTTCACTCAAGTAGAGAATTTGTTTTTGAAGGAAGATGCAACAAGGGCAAAAGTGAGTGTGGTTTGTAACTTGATCCAAGTTGAGAGAGTGGGGTATGCAATTTGCATAGGGTGATGATGGAGGTTGCCCTTTGTTGCGTTGTGCAAGATGCATAGCAAGGAGATCACTAAGATCATGGATTTGGTTTATTTCATCACGGAACTTTTACTTTTCGGTGGCAATGTGGAGAGAATCATTGTGTTGATATGGATGAATTGGGTTTGTGTAGTTGGAATTGTAGTTTGATGGTTGATCAAACTTGTATGGATCATTATAAGAGGTTGGAGGTTGAGATGTGTAGTTTGGCATGAAAGAAGATGTTTGGCCAATGTTGTATGGTTTGTAAAGAGGATCAAATGAATGTCCTTGTGGGTTTGGTGTAAACTTTGGGAAGTAAGTGGTTGGAGGTGTTGAGTGATTTCCAACTTCATTGGTTATGATGGATTTGTTTCGAGGGCTTTTTCTTCACCAAACGGGTTTTTCCGTCATCCTTGCTAGCCTTGAGGCTTTTGGTTTTGGTTTGTTTGGAGAGGTCATGATGGGATGAATGGAGAGTGTTGAAGATTGGGGATATTTATAGTGTAAGATTTTTATGTTTATGGGTGGATAAAGTTTGTTTGGGAGATTAGGACAAAATATGTTGGTGAAAATTGAGAAATGTAGGTTGAAATGGGATAAAAAGCAGAAAAGATTCTGTAAACCCGACCATCAGATGGCCGGTCCCCTTAATGATTAAGGGGGCTACCTTACATAATTAAGGGGGCCGCCCATCTGGTGATTTCCAGATTGCCAAAATTGGCTTTTTGGCAAAAAATTTGTAGAAAGTGTAGAAAACTAGAGGGGGGGGGGGGGGGGGTTGAATAGTTTTACGTCTTTTTCGTTTTATTTGTTTTATAAAAGTTTGCTTCTAAAGAATAGACGTAAATTTCAAAACTCTTTAATGCAAAAATATAGATACTAGTTTATTTATGATTTTCGTATAAATACTACTTATATATAATGTTGGGAAAGAATTTACAATTTCATATATCATATGTAAGCATATATATGTATATGTGTTTTAATAAGAGTTTATATACTTGGTTTGTTTTTATAAAATTAATGTTATGAATGAATCCTAGTTTGATCTTTATGTGAAATCAATATATGTGCAACACAAGCAATTATAATTATGTATGAAATGCTAACAAGTAAATAATTAAAGAGTAAGAGATGGAAAGATCAAACCGAGAGACAAAGGATTTATAGTGGTTCGGCTACAAGGACACCTTCCTTGCCCTACTCCGCTCCCCGAGTCACCTACTCGAGAGTTTTCTTCACTAGATCAATAACCTCCCTTATGGCGGAGAAAACCTTACACACCAAATTACACACCACAACTTCGTCACAACTCAATCACAACTTTTACACAACTTCTTCACACCAATCTACTACACACCTATCTTCTTCAAACCTTAATACTTCACACCTATTCTTCTTCACACCTTACTACTTCCTAACTCTTCTTCTTCACACCACTTGTTTCTTCACACCTGATGAGTGCTCAAACACTCATCATTTTTGGTCAAATCTGAATTGCAAAACATACAAAAATACTCAGAAATGCATCAAAATACTAAAAATATTTCAAAATTGTGTTTTATATGTTTTAGATGCAAAACGAGTAAAAACAGATGAAAAACGTACAAAGTTTGCAAAATTGGCAGTTTCAGTCCCCCAACTTTCAAAAAGTAACAAAACTAATCCCTGGATATTCAAAATATGGAAAATTATCACCAAAGGTCCTTTTACAATCATAGGTTGTCATATTTTGTCCTTTGGTGAAAAATTGGAAAAGTTTTGAAAAATTACAATTTAGTCCCTGGAGTTACAGATATTGACAGATTTGGTCCCTGGTGGGATAATTTTGAAAGTAAAAGCATTTTGGGTCCTTGGGAAGTTACAAAAATCACTTTTGATCCCTGGATGAAAAGTTTGAGGAATTTACGTGTTTGGTCCCTAGACTTTTGAAAATTGACACATTTGGTCCCCAGGAATTTTAAAATTGGAAAATATCATTTATGGTTTTTGAATTGTGAAACTTGGTATATTTCACCCTTTTGAGTAACTTTGGGAAAGATGGCAATTTCAGCCCTCCATTTTCATAAATTACAAAAATTGGTCCTTGTGTTGTTTTGCCTAATAAACCATACAGACCTTTAATTATCAAAACCCAAAAACCAACCAAACCCCTTACACCAAAGCCCACCTTATAACTCCCTCATTTCCAAGCCCAATCACCAACTCCCTCAGCCCATGTATCAAACCAGCCCACACCCTAACTAATAAAAATTCCCCACCCCCGTCCATTTTAATAACACCCCTTGGTCAAACCCAAGGTCAAACACAACCAATTCATCTCCCCCACTTGTTCACTGCTTCCCCCCTGCACACTCCACCTCTCCTCACCTTCTGCTACCCACTCCCATACTTTGTTCCCTCCACCAATACTACAAACCAAGAACCAATAAATGCTATCAAAACCTCACAAGCAATCCCATAACCTGCCAAAATCTTTTTCCCGCCAAAGATATTTTGAACGATTGAGATCAATTGAGGCCAATCCTATGGCTGTGAAGAGGTGGGAAAGTCAAGACATCCTCCAGGGCTTATAAAAAGAAAAAAAAGAAAAAGAAAGAGTAGTAGCAGTTAGTTAAAATAGTATAGGAGTAGTTGTAGTTTAGTAAAAATGACGTTTTTAATGTAATTTCATCTTTACTTGTAATTTTTAGTTTAAATCATTTGTAATCCAAATTTCTAGTGCAATTTCAAGTTTCTTTGAATTTAATTCCAAGTTATCTTTCCAGATTTCAGAATTTACATTTTGGAGTAAAAATCTCATTCAAGTTTAATATTGTTTAAAAGTGTTATTTAGTACTCATTGAAGTTCAGTCCAGCTCACTTATAAGCTTTCTCAAGCTTCTAAGGCAAAAGAATCATTTTCAGTTCATAAAATAAAAAAAATAAAAAATACAAAAAAAAAAAAAAAAAAAAATAGTGAAACTATCAGAAAAAGAAGAAGAAAGAAGAAGAGTAGCAGGGGATGATACATGGTTTAGTAATCATGGGATTGTTAGGATTATGGTTTTGAATCTGGTTCTCATCTAATCACTCACTTGGACTCCACTTTGTAAGCCATTTGTCTATACTTCTTTTTATGTAATCTGTGTTAGTAGTATATGGTCTAAATGTTGTTTAATCCTGTTTAATCATGTTCATTGTTAGTTAGTTAAGGCATCAAAGTCACTTTCATGGTTTAGGTTGTGAGTTTACCTCACAAATTCTTCAATTTCAGTTTTTAAGGGGTGTTTGGCTCTGCCTAATTAGCTGAGTTTTTGTTGTTATTTTGGTGTTGTTTTGACATTTATAGACCACATTAGCTAAATATAGTATAAATCAACCTTCAATTTCAGGTTTCTAGTTCCAAAAGTCAAAATCACCTTCATTATCCCTTAACTGTCAACTGTTGGGCAGTTGTGATCCCAAACCCATCCATTTCATTGCATTAGATATAATTGTAGCTTAATTTCATTAGCTTTTAGCTTAAGATAGTTTAATCAATCAGTAGGGGCCCTTAGAAATCCAAGAAAGTCAAATATCCAAGTTTTCTCAAAAGTTAAATTACCACTTTCTCAGATTTTTCTCAATATAGCATGAATTAATTTGAATTTTGTGTTAGCTTTTATGGTTTGAAATTTGTTTCAATTAATAGCCTACCAGCTCTTCTCCATAATCCTACCTAGTTTGTAATTTTAGGAATTTATTTGTGGGCCCCACAATCCCCTAAAGAAGGCTGCAGGGGGGGAATACCCCTGCTGCATCAGATCAGTAGCCCAAACACCACCCTTTGGTGGTGGTTTTCTAGCCACCTCAGTGGGCCCCAGGCCACCAATCTTGTTCATTTCCACCCCCTCCTACCAGGGTTGGTGATTTGACCTTTTGTTTGACCCCAAGACCACTGGGCCCCACCTAAAACAACACCTCAAGCTTGTCCCTTTTCTGTTTGAGTTTTGGCTTTTGGAACTGCTTATTCAGCTTAATTGGGCTTATTCAGGGCTTGTGTTTATTCCTTAAAGCCTAGTTTGATCTATTTCACTTGTTCTTAGCTTATTTTACCCTTGTGGGCCCCCCAGCTGCTTAAATCATCAATTTCCCTTGACAGTTGACCAAAGTCAACTGTCACTCTAATAAGCTTGTAATTAGCTTAATTTTAAGTTCCATTAAAGTTGTTTTTATAAAAAGTTTTTTTTAGTTATAAAATAGTTTTCTAAAATAAAAATCCAGAAAAAATAAAGTAATTTTAAGTGATAGTTTCTATTTAATTTTATTTAAATTTTAATTTTAATTTTTATATTTTTATTAAGAACTTAGCTTTTTTATATTTTTCTTAATTTCCTCTTAAGTTAAAGTATTTATAGTAATTTTCTCAGATTTTTATTTTATCATTTGGTATTTATTAGAATTAATATTAGTTTTATTAATTACTAATTAATAATTAGTATTAAATAGCATAATTAGTTTTTATTAAGTAAAATCTAGTTTTTATATTTTTCCTAGTTTTTATATGTTATAAAATAATTTTAAGAATTTTTCTATAATTTTTACTGTTCATTTTCTATTTTTCTTAATTAAAATAGTTTAATTAGATAATTAGTAATTAATTAATATAAAAATCACAAAAAGACAAAAATACTTATTTTTAATTTTAAAACTTATTTTTAGTTATTTTATAATTTTAGAAATTTTATTTTCACCTTTTTAGTATTTAATCAATATTGTATTATATTTAAGTTGTTTAAATATTAATAATTAGTAATAATTAGTAATTAATTAATATTAAATAATTAATTAGCGTTAAAATTTATTTTCTTTTTCTAAAAATTTTCTTTTACCTTTTAGTTTGTAAAAAAGTCATTTTCACCCCCTGGGGGTTTTCAGAATTCAGTTTTCACGTTTTATTTTATACGTTTACGTTTTATTTAAACGTAACGTACGCGTTTTTAAGTTTTAAACGTTTCTGATTTTTCTGACTTTCCCGTCTTATTCATATAGCTTATTTAAGCTATCTCATTGTACAAATCAGTAGTGTAATCAATCACAAACCCCTTTCCATCCAAATTCACCCGATCACAAAGCCGTTTGTTTACAATCCACACCTCGTCGGGACATAACGACCCGGGGAAACACTATACTTCCGCGGAGCATTGACTCTAGGCTGTTTGACCATCTTGACCACATCCGTGGTTGACTTTGGTTGACGGTTTAGCATCAATCAACACCTTCACTACTTAGTTCTATCCACTACTCCAAGATAAATACTTCTTCAAAACTTCTAGGCTTCAAGGTCTTTTCAACTTCAAGGCTTCAACTTCTTTGTCTTCACAACTAATCTCTACTTCAATATTCTACCCCTTCTTATTTGTTCTACCACTAATCCTATGCACCTATACTTCTTCACTTCTAGTACTACTTCACACCTTCAATAAATCTAGATCCTATATCTAAATCTAGCTATCCAATGTATACACTATATTCACTAAAGAATGAATGATATACAAGATGAAATGATCAAACAACTTAGATAGCAAGATGCTACTAAGTTGTAATACTTCTAGTCTTGATAAATAGAAGTATTCTTCTCTTTGCACTTGAGTGGATGAGGCTTTGGATCACTTGGAAACAAAGGCTTATGAATTATATGATCAAAGGATTTTTAATGGAGGTTTGAATCAGAAAGTTTTTAGTGCAAAAAGGTAAGAAAAATTCCAGATTTAAGGTGGTATTTATAGGCAACAAATTCTGACAACTGGAGCGTGCCGGTCCCCTTAAATCATGGCCGCCCCCCTTAAAATTAAGGGGACCGCCCCTTATAATTGAGGGGGCCGCCCAGCTGTAATGGCCAAAAGTTTTGTCTTTTAGTGGGAAAAGTTTATTTGGTGAAAAACTAACTGATTTTGGTTAAAAATTTGAATTCATATATTAAGTATGATTAAAACATTTTTCTTTATTACCAAAAGTGTTTTTCAAAAATATATAATAAGTTTATATATTAAAATAAACTTTGTAGTAATTAATTAAATACCCCTTTGATCTTATAATGCATTAAACACAATGTTTATTCATACCTTAAGTGATTATTTACTACTAAATACTTGTTTACGTCATGATCTTTGGTTTGATGAGTTTTCGTTTTGTGATTATCAAAACATAGAGATATCGAAAGATATGAATAACGTTTTTAGTCAATTATTTATATCAACAATCTCCCTCTTTTTGATGATTACAAAACCTAAACTCATTAAATCCAAAAATTAATTTTTAGACAAGTATTTAGTGTGTTTATATTCACTTCTCCCCCTTTTTGTAGAATCAAAATGGTTTAAGCCGATAGATGAAAGCTCCCCCTTGATGTATGCTCCCCCTCGTTTGAGGGCACCAAGGGTTCAATTTAAGGAATTCTTGCATGAAAAATATTAGAGGCACAAGCATGGCACAAGCAAATACATATGGCATAATGACAACTAATAATAAGCATGGCAAAAGAGAATTTGAAACACATATTAAATCATTCATTAAAAAAAATGATTATGTCAACTCCATAATCATTGTTACATAAGCCATAATGCTAAAATATTAAACCAAGTAGAATATCCTATTTTGCCAACAAAGAGTGTCATAAGACTTGCATCCCAAAATGGTTGAGGTGTTTTATTTGAAAATGAGAAACATAAGCATATAAAATGCTTGGGTGAGAATGGTGAATGGGGATCATGTTGGTGGCTTAATGGAGGTAAACATTTGGTTGCATGGATGTTGGTGAGTTTGGAGATGTGGAGCTTGGAGGTGGTGGATTTGAAATTGGGTTTGTTGGTTGAGGGTTTTGATGTTGTTCAAGTGATGGTGTTTGTTGAGATCTAGTAAGAAGATACTCAATCCAAGTAAAGTGCTCATTCAATGCAATGGTTTGTTGTTGGAGGAAGATGCAACAAGGGCAATTGTTAACATGCTTCTCAATTTGGTTAGTGTTGTGTGGTGATGATGGTGAGCTTGATTGGGGTGGATCCAAATTGCGTTGAGCAAGATGTAATGCTAAAAGAGCACTAAGCTCATGAGCCTCTTTTAGCTCCTCAACGAACTTCAAGTGTTCGGAGGAAGGTGATGGTGGAGGAGCATGATAGTTGTCTTGGGTGAAGGTTTGAACATGCAACATGGGAATGGCATGTGAGGTTGTAGGATGTGGTGGTGGTACTCTTGGTGGTGGAGACATGGTTGAGCTAGGGTAATCATGAAAACATGATATGGGTGGAAGAGGTTCTTCATGAGTGGATGGTGTTTTTGTTGAATGAGTAACATGTAAAGTATTGGTTGAGAGATTGGGATTGTTGTTTTGGGATTGAGCATGCTCATCATAAGAAGAGGCATTAATGAGGGCATGAGTGGATGACAGGTTGTGAGATGAGTCATTAGTGTGGGTTTGAGGTTTAGTTGTTGGTTGACTTGGAACAACATCACTTGAGTTATGACAAGAATCAAGTTTCCTCCTCAAAACGGGTTTGACGGAGATCCTTGCGGTTCTTGAAATCTTGGGTTTTTGGTTGTTGGGAGATGATATGTTTGGGTGTGATGCCATTAATGATGGGAAGAGGGTATTTATAGTGTATGAGAAATGTGGTTTAGGAAGGTAAATTTTGAGGGATAGTATGGGACAAAATATGTTTGTGAATTTTGGGAAGTATAGGGTGAAAATGGTCAAAAAGTGGTAAAGAAAACAGTACCCCCGACCATCAGATGGCCGGTCCCCTTAATTAGAGGCCGGTCCCCTTAATCATTAAGGGGGCCGCCTTACATAATTAAGGGGGCCGCCATCTGGTGATTCCCAGAATGCCAGAAATGGGTTTTTGGCAGAAAATTTTCAAAAGGTTGTGTTTTTGGATTTGAATTCAAGTAAGTTCAACTCTTTGAGGCAATATAGGTCATACTATTCATAAATGTAGATAATGTTATAGAAATAAGTAAAGTAGACAATTAATTTCTAATATTCATGCAATCTACTAATTGATCAATTAAGATAGGTAACCAAGGAAGCAATAAAGCAAACTAGTTAAATATGCAACTATATGAAAATGATAATATGTAGGCTAGTGCAAACATATTGATGAGTGCTTACAAGTAACAAGTAGGAAGAATGATTATATGGACTTCAAGACTTGTTACAAACAAGATTCATATAGGCAAATCATGATTCTCATGAGATGATATGATTAGATTTTGAATGTCATTTCCATAGGAGTGTATGACACATGTGAGATAATCAAATATGTTTTTAATAAAACGTTTTTAATTTTATTCAACAATGCTTTGAAATAGATTCAAGTGTGCATTAGAATGAAATGGATTGAGTTTTGCTTCATAACATGTTGACAAATTAAAAAAAAAAAAAATTCAATCTTGATTTTGATTAAAATGAAGTTATGGTACCTTATGGTTAAACATGTTGTTAGAAGAAAAATGAGATAGATATTTGAAAGTTTATTATTCAAAGCAAGAGGTTTTAAACATCATATTTTAATTTTGATAGCAAGAAATTTCAAGTGAAGGATTTGAAATAGAAACTTATCATACTCAAGAGAATCAGTTGAGCCCATTGTCACATATAATCATCTTTAATGACAACTAAAGACATAGATGAGTGATGGTAGATTCTAATGATCTTAATGCAATATAATTGAGAGGGATAAAGTAAATCATCTATAGATACAAGATTAACACATGTATATATATACTAAACTTATCATAATATAAAAGCTAACTAGTCTTAATTATAGCACATATATTAATGCAACTAGAATAGTCATTTAGTCCAAATAGTAAGTGTTCTACTATAGATCATAGATGATATTCATTATAAATGAAGAATAAGAAGAATGGTAATAGACTTAACAACAAAAGGGTTAACTAGCCTAATATCATGTATACATATATTAGTATTAATGATCTAAAAACATGGCAACCTATAAGTTTAATCTTATTAATATACTAATTAAAACATACTTTAATATAATGTAATATAGCCAAGTTTTTGAAAAGAAAACTTACCTCAGGTCCAGTTTTTCTTTAAGAGTGGGCATGAGAGTGTTAGAAGACATCTTAAAAGTTTGCCCAAAGCATGTCGAAGTAGCAAAATAAAATCCCAACGCAATAAAGATCAAGGAGGCTTGATCCAAAAAACTTAATCGATCACAACAATCATCACAAGTCGTGTAGATCAAGAATGGTAATACTAGAATCCTTCGTCTTGAGGTAGTAACGAACACACCATAAAATCAATACTCCAAAAGTGAAGAACAAAACGCCGAAACAATAAATGACCACAACAACGTCATAATCAAATCGTGTGTAGAATGTGAATCAGAGTAATAGGAACCAATAGTCATCAAATGAAAGAAAGCAAAGTGAGCGATCCAAAAAGTAGTATTCCCTTCTTTCGTTAATTACCTAAACATGACAAAGAGCTTGGTACCCAAATTCTCATGGGTCCGAGATGGTTAGTTGAGAACATCCATTGCATTTGAATGCACATGATGAGGATGTCGCTGAGAAGTACAAGAATTCATCAATAGTTTGTTTTAACTAACAAATAATGACTCTCTTGACTAGAGTAATAAACAATGAATGTGAATAATATTAATTCTAAATTTCTCCACTAGATTTAACAAATTTTATTTGTTTTGATATATTTGTTAAAGTATCATTTGCAGTAAATCCTAAACGAGTTTTATCATAAAATGACTTTTGAATGTTAAGTAAATATTTTAAAGATTTAGAACTATTTTCGAATTTGGCTAATATTTTTGCTTTTTCATTTTCCATTTTAATTTCATGTTTGTAGTCTTGACAATATTTACATTTAAGATCAATTTCAATATTACTTTCAAGTCTAGACATTTTATCTTCTAAGATTATTTTCTTTTTAACGTTATTTTCAATGGATATTGAAGATTTATTTTTAAGAATCATTTTTGAGTCAATGTTGCAAAAATGTTTGAAGTTTTTTTCCAATTTTGAAAATTCTAATATAAATTGATCATAGCAAAAATGTTTAGTTTCAGATTGTACCTCATTTGTAGTTGTACATTCTTCACATGCTATACGGTGATCAATTACATCGTCCATGTCACTCCATGTTTTATTTGTAGTTCCGCTTGGATCTTGGAGCATGTAATCTGATGAGGCGAAAAATGAACCGTTTTTAGGGGGTCATTTAAGCCTGGAATTGAATTTATTTGATCAAATATTGCCCTAAATCGTTCCTTTTGTGATTTTAGGTACTTTGGGAGAGAAATCTGGAAAAGGAAGCAATTCAGACGTTTTTGGAGCATAAAAGTGAAGAAAACGCCAAAGTCTTAATTTTCCTTGCTGGGAATAGTAGGTGACGGCGTCAAGAAGAAAATCTTGACGGCGTCAAGAGTATTTTCCATGATGATCCAGTACAGATTTGACGGCGTCACGAAGTAGGGCGTCAAGAGGAAAATGCATGACGGCCTGGAAACACATAACACTTGACGGCGTCACATCTGGATCAAGGCAGTCCGAGGAGTATTTTGGCGGCGAGATGACGGCGTCACAAATTTGTTCTTGACGCCGTCAGACCCTATTTCCTATATATAGTTTTCTAATTTTCACACATTGAAAGAGAGAAGTTTTGGAGAAACCCTAAGTACGAACTTGGTACGAATTTTACAGGTTTTTCAAGGGTTCTTAGCCCTTGATCCCTTTCATGTGTAATTGAGATAAGTATTCTTTTAATTCAATCAATATGTCTATGTGTTGGTTGTCTATATCTTGTTCTTGTCTTAATTCCATCATGCTAGGCTAGATCTATCTTGTGTTTGCTTGGATCTAATGAAACCTAGATGTTAATTATGTGTTGATTACTTGTTTATGGTTGTATTGGATGAATGATTTCGATGTTAGGCTTAAGAAAATTGGCAGATCTCCAAATGGTAACATGCTTGAACGTCTTAGGAAACATGAACTGACGTGCACTAGGTTTTATTGGTTGTATTTAATGCATGAGTAACTTCTAATGATCCCATGTTAGGAGCTTCTTAGCCGGCTCAACATAGGAGTGAAGTAAGCACTCATAGGATTGGGGAATTAAGTGCGCCACCCCATGAATGGTATTAAGGAATACAATCCGTCATCCACGCAACTATAACAAGTAATTAACGTGTAAAAGATATCTAGGGAGTAGTGAAATCTAAGTAAACACAATTTCTCCACTTATTGCTCACAACCTTAGTATAATTTAGTTTATTTCATTTTTAGTATTTTATCTTGATTGCATCTTTAGTATTGGGTTAGTTGATTAGCAACTAATTCCGCCCAAATCCTTCAAACCCGAGATTTTTACTTGCTTTCAAAAAAATATAAAAATACAAAAATAATCATCCCTCATCTTTAGAACTAGTATTTAGGTTTTCTAATCCTAGCGACACTATTCCTAGCTGAACGATCAATCCCCCGATACTTGTCACTATACTATACTACAACGATCAGGTACACTGCCTGGTGGGGGTTGTAAGCTTCTCGAGATCCCTCGAGAGGTAAAGCCTGGTGCAATTCCCATGCATCAAGTTTTTGGCGCCGCAGCCCGGGGAATATTTATCGTCTAGGTTAGAATATCTTTTTATTAGGTCTACTTGCTAGATTCCTTTCTAGTAAGATTTTATTTTTATTTTTTAGGATTTTTTTAGTCTATCTTTTTCTTTGTGTGTTTGTTCGTAATTTCCATTGACTCTTCCGTTCACCATTATAGAGTACGCGAATCCACCATACCACCAACCACAAAGGCCATTCTACCCTATTGACATCTCGAATTTCAAACAATATCGAGATGAACCCATATATGATGCATGGACTCGTTTTAGAAATTTACTCCAAAAATTCCCTCATCATAGTTTCGCTTTAGCATCCCTAACCCGAACCTTTTACTATCGTGTTGGCCAATATGAGCAAATGCGCATTGAGGATTTTGCCAATGGGGACTTTAGGGAATTAAGTGCTGAAGAAGCATGGGATGCGATAGAAGATTGTGCCCAATATTATTATAGGGTAAACAACCCAACAAACGTTAGTACAAGTCAATTGAATATAAATTTCCAGGATCATGAAACAAGTTTGTTTGGGGGTGAATATATTAGTGTTGAGATACCTAAGTGGTTGTCATGTAATGCCATAGTACAAAACAAACACATAGGTAATCTAGATAAAATGGAGGATGAGGTAAGTAACGTAAGCCCATCAAGTACCCCACAAGTCCTACCATCATTTGAGGCATACACACCACCCGTGACTTACCCGAAAAAAGTAGAGGAGACAATAGGAACCCCAATAGAGGTAGAGCCCTTGGACCAAACGCAACTAGAAGAAATAGTTTTGAATACTTGTAGTCATAACCTTTCTTTTAGTTCCATGGAAGTTCCTAGTTTTGATGAACCGGAGCCTCAACCAAAACCGTTACCTAATTTTCCATCTTTAGATGAGAATTTAGGGATTGAAAAAGGTCCCGATCCACCCATCAAACCATATGGAGTGGAAGCTAGTGTAGGAGTGAACCATGACCTTACATACTTACATGACCCATTCATAATTGATCACAAAAAACATTATGGGTTTAAACCGGGTTTATTGGGTCAAGATGGATTCCCAACTAGGAGTCTCTCGAAGTTGTTAGAAAATGATCCCTTTCTAGGAGAAAACCTCAATTCGCCCACTAACCCGATTGAATTAGGTAAGGTTATGATGATAGGAGCACACCCCTTTGAGCATATAATTCATCCACCACACCTTCCTCACGTGGCATATTCTCACCCTAAGGGTGTGTATCGCTACTTCCACCCGCACTTAATCCTAAGTGTAGGGAAAACTTCCCCTATTTCCGTTAAATAAGGGTAGAGTCAGGCTCGTGACTCGAACAAAAACAAGCGCTTCTTGGGAGGCAACCCATGCTTTGTGTGATTTTTATTTTGTTTGTTTGTTTGTTTGTTATTTGCTTCCGTATGCATGCTTTATTTTTATTGTTGGTAGATCATGTTTCTCAATTACATAGTGGAAATACTTCACTTTGTTGTTTTGGCCTAGTCTTAACTCTGCCTAAAAGTATTTTTGCAAAAGATAAGTGTAAGGGGAAACCCCAAATATGTTTTTAAGAGACAAACCGATCATGATTCTCCACAATATTAGATGAACATGTATATTCGTATTTGTTAGAGTCAAATGCTTGTATTGAGTCATAATGAAGTTTTGCAGGATTTTCCAGGAAGTGAGACCAAGTTTTTCCATAAATTTTCCGGAAACTTACCATAAGAATTTCTGCAGGTCACTTCTGACGGCGTCACGAGTTAACTCTTGACGGCGTCACGTGTAAAAATCTGGAAATTTTACCGGTTTTGTTTTTTTAACGGAGTCTTATGGTTTTTGTGAATTATTAAGTTTTATAATCTCCAAGAAATCTGCAAACTTCATTCGACAAGCATTATATCTTATCTTGTTTTCTAGGATTTAGTAACTTATATAGGATGCCGCCGATTTTATGCGAGGTTGTCTTGTCTATTTTCTCAGGATTTACAGGTTATGTATGAAAAGAAGATGATTTATATTCTGGAAGGGAAGCTTTGATTGTTCATTTTATTGTAGGAAGATTTAACCTGGCCACCTTATTATCCATACCGAGCGAATCAGGGGAGTATTTAATTTCATTCTTTTTACTTTTTCACTTTTACATTCTTTACTTGAATATTGGGGACAATGTTCATCTTAAGTGTAAGGGGAGGGTAAAATGATGATACCTTACATATGCACTTTCGCTTGAGTTTGTTTTGTTTAATAGTAGATGTGTAATAAAACTATGAGAAATACTTGTTAGTGCAATTTTAGCGCCAAATTTAAAATTTTTTACAACATTTAGGAGTGAAACTTTAGCCATAGCAAGCATCTCATGGATAGGAGATTGTATGACTAGCACATAACCGTACTTTCAGAAAAATTTTCCACCCAAATATGTGAGGTTCGCCTTTAGATTTGACAGGAAAAACATTTACTATTAGTGCTTATGAGTGTACCGGTAGCATTTAGATTCTAGAACTTGCGTTAGTGATGCATCCCGAGACCGCTAGTGAGACTACATTCGTGTGGTAGGATTTACTACATGATAAGAGGCATTAGGATCACCCTTGTGTTAAACCCGTATCATAATTACTTGACCATTTAAGTCATATTGCTTGGCTAGTTAAGTCAACTAATTTTCCCACACCCTTAGCGTTGTACTCATTTTTAGTACACGAAACCCCTAGTACACCCCTCCGAGCCTATCATTTCGTTTCTAACTTTAAGCATCTTACTTAAAGGAAGAATTTGTTACACCCAACTTAAATGTACAACCAAATCGCCTTAGCCTTCCGTGTATACGCTCATTTTTAGTGCATTATTGTTATTTGTTAAACCCTAAGTTAACTATCTAATTGATTACATGGTTGCTAAGTCGAGTCATATCCTTGTACATATTGTTTTGGGACGATTGGGACTCATGGGTAAAAGTACTTATTTTATGGAGTAATGGGGAAGAACACCATTTATTACCCCCATATGTGCGTTAATCTTAAAAGTACTCCAAGTGTTTTGATTTTCTTAATTCGAGTCATTAGATTAGTTAATTGTAAAGTATGTAAAAATTCATGTGTAAGGGGAATGTTCATTCCCTATGATGTATTATTTTGGATGGTAGGGTAAGTGTGTATGCAAAAAAAAAAAAAAAAAAAAAAAAATGGAAAAAATAAGAAAAAGAAAAAAAAAATAGAAAAAGAAAAAGAACATACGGACTACCATCCCGTTTTTATTCTATGTTCATTTTATGTTTTTGTTATTTTTCACTTATTAGCTTAAGTCGAGTCTAGTCTTGGCTTAGCAACGCCATATTGTACATGTAATTAACCAAGATTGTTAACTCGCCACCAGTAAAACTTCCTTTATCTAACAAAACCGTATATTTCATATCCCTACACCTAACGTTACAACCCTTTAAAAGACCTCTTTGATAGTTTATCCTAGGTGCTTACGCCATGTGGTGGAGGTTTGATCCTTTCCCAAGCCTATGGTAATCTATTTTGCTATGACAGGTAGTGAGAGATATCTTCTGTTTCCATATTATAATTTATACTTTATTACACCCGAGAGATGTGAGTATCTAAACACTATTTGTGAGGTGCTAGTGTATGACCTCCGTTCTTGTCTTTTGGTCTTTAGTGGAACGATTATTTGTTGTAATTACTTTTATATTAATGTTAAATGACCCCTAACTTGTATTTTGACCAGAATAAAAGCGCATTTGCTTGAGGACAAGCAAATCTCAAGTGTAAGGGTATATGATGAGGCAAAAAATGAACCGTTTTTAGGGGGTCATTTAAGCCCCGAATTGAATTTATTTGATCAAATATTGCCCTAAATCGTTCCTTTTGTGATTTTAGGTACTTTGGGAGAGAAATCTGGAAAAGGAAGCAATTTGGACGTTTTTGGAGCATAAAAGTGAAGAAAACGCCAAAGTCTTAATTTTCCTTGCTGGGAACAGTAGGTGACGGCGTCAAGAAGAAAATCTTGACGGCGTCAAGAGTATTTTCCATGACGATCCAGTACAGATTTGATGGCGTCACGAAGTAGGGCGTCAAGAGGAAAATGCATGACGGCCTGGAAACACATAACACTTGACGGCGTTAGATCTGGATCAAGGCAGTCCGAGGAGTATTTTGGCGGCGAGATGACGGCGTCACAAATTTGTTCTTGACGCCGTCAGACCCTATTTCCTATATATAGTTTTCTAATTTTCACACACTGAAAGAGAGAAGTTTTGGAGAAACCCTAAGTACGAACTTGGTACGAATTTTACAGGTTTTTCAAGGGTTCTTAGCTCTTGATCCCTTTCATGTGTAATTGAGATGAGTATTCTTTTAATTCAATCAATATGTCTATGTGTTGGTTGTCTATATCTTGTTCTTGTCTTAATTCCATCATGCTAGGCTAGATCTATCTTGTGTTTGCTTGGATCTAATGAAACCTAGATGTTAATTATGTGTTGATTACTTGTTTATGGTTGTATTGGATGAATGATTTCGATGTTAGGCTTAAGAAAATTGGTAGATCTCCAAATGATAACAAGCTTGAACGTCTTAGGAAACATGAACTGACGTGCACTAGGTTTTATTGGTTGTATTTAATGCATGAGTAAATTCTAATGATCCCATGTTAGGAGCTTCTTAGCCGGCTCGACATAGGAGTGAAGTAGGCACTCATAGGATTTGGGAATTAAGTGCGCCACCCCATGAATGGTATTAAGGAATACAATCCGTCATCCACGCAACTATAACAAGTAATTAACGTGTAAAAGATATCTAGGGAGTAGTGAAATCTAAGTAAACACAATTTTTTCCACTTATTGCTCACAACCTTAGTATAATTTAGTTTATTTCATTTTTAGTATTTTATCTTGATTGCATCTTTAGTATTGGGTTAGTTGATTAGCAACTAATTCCGCCCAAATCCTTCAAACCCGAGATTTTTACTTGCTTTCAAAAAAATATAAAAATACAAAAATAATCATCCCTCATCTTTAGAACTAGTATTTAGGTTTCCTAATCCTAGCGACATTATTCCTAGCTGAACGATTAATCCCCCGGTACTTGTCACTATACTATACTACAACGATCAGGTACACTGCCTGGTGGGGGTTGTAAGCTTCTCGAGATCCCTCGAGAGGTAAATCCTGGTGCAATTCCCATGCATCATAATCCTTGCCATCAATACTTGTATTTACATTTGTTTGAAAATCTTCACAATCCATGTTTTCATCATCTTCTTCGTTATTGATACCTTCAATGATCACATCTAAATTAGTAGTACATGTGTTTGTTTCAACTAAATATTTATCTATCAAATTTTCTAGAGTGACTAATTCTTGTGCAACATCAAGTTTATCATCTTTGGTTTTACATTTCTCTTGGTGAAACTTTAGAAGACATTTCCAAATATCATTTGCCGTTTTACAAAAGAATACTCTTTAATATTCAACTCTTGGTAGAGTTTTGAAAATAACTAGTTTAGCTTTAGTATTTTTATCAATCTTTGTTTGAAGATTATTATATTGATTTTCAAAATCCATTTTGGTTGGTTGAAGATCACCAATTGAAATGATATGCCAAAGATCAAGATCTATTGATTTCACATAATTTTCAAATTTATTTTTCCATTCAAGAAAATGATCATTTTCAAATAATGGTGGTTTTTGCGTAAATTCTCTTTCTAGATATTTTTCAAATTCCATAGATCGTTACAAGTTTTAAAATACAATATATTTTAAAAATCTTGCTAGACGTGGCTCTTGATACCAATTGTGGAAAACTAGAAGGGGGGGGGGTTTGAATAGTTTTACGTCTTTTTCGTTTTATTTGTTTTATAAAAGTTTGCTTCTAAAGAATAGACGTAAATTTCAAAACTCTTTAATGCAAAAATATATATACTAGTTTATTTACGATTTTCGTATAAATACTACTTATATATAATGTTGGGAAAGAATTTACAATTTCATATATCATATGTAAGCATATATATATGTATATGTGTTTTAATAAGAGTTTATGTACTTGGTTTGTTTTTATAAAATTAATGTTATGAATGAATCCTAGTTTGATCGTTATGTGAAATCAATATATGTGCAACACAAGCAATTATAATTATGTATGAAATGCTATCAAGTAAATAATCAAAGAGTAAGAGATGGAAAGATCAAACCGAGAGACAAAGGATTTATAGTGGTTCGGCTACGAGGACACCTTCCTTGCCCTACTCCACTCCCTGAGTCACCTACTCGAGAGTTTTCTTCACTAGATCAATAACCTCCCTTATGGCGGAGAAAACCTTACACACCAAATTACACACCACAACTTCATCACAACTCAATCACAACTTTTACACAACTTCTTCACACCAATCTACTACACACCTATCTTCTTCACACCTTAATACTTCACACCTATTCTTCTTCCCACCTTACTACTTCCTAACTCTTCTTCTTCACACCACTTGTTTCTTTACACCTTCACTACTTAGTTCTATCCACTACTCCAAGATAAATACTTCTTCACAACTTTTAGGCTTCAAGGTCTTTTCAACTTCAAGGCTTCAACTTCTTTGTCTTCACAACTAATCTCTACTTCAATATTCTACCCCTTCTTATTTGTTCTACCACTAATCCTATGCACCTCTACTTCTTCACTTCTAGTACTACTTCACACCTTCAATAAATCTAGATCCTATATCTAAATCTAGCTATCTAATGTATACACTATATTCACTAAAGAATGAATGATATACAAGATGAAATGATCAAACAACTTAGATAGCAAGATGATACTAAGTTGTAATACTTCTAGTCTTGATAAATAGAAGTATTCTTCTCTTTGCACTTGAGTGGATAAGGCTTTGGATCACTTGGAAACAAAGGCTTATGAATTATATGATTAAAGGATTTTTAAGATGGAAATGGAGGTTTGAATCAGAAAGTTTTTAGTGCAAAAAGGTAAGAAAAATTCCAGATTTAAGGTGGTATTCATAGGCAACAAATTCTGACAACTGGAGCGTGCCGGTCCCCTTAAATCATGGTCTGCCCCCTTAAAATTAATGGGACCGCCCCTTATAATTAAGGGGGCCGCCCAGTTGTAACGGCCAGAGGTTTTGTCTTTTAGTGGTGAAAGTTTATTTGGTGAAAAACTAACTGATTTTGGTTAAAAATTTGAATTCATATATTAAGTATGTTTTAAACATTTTTCTTTATTACCAAGAGTGTTTTTCAAAAATATACAATAAGTTTATATATTAAAATAAACTTTGTAGTAATTAATTAAATACCCCTTTGATCTTATAATGCATTAAACACAATGTTTATTCATACCTTAAGTGATTAGATGGTGAAAGTGATTATTTACTACTAAATACTTGTTTACGTCATGATCTTTGGTTTGATGAGTTTTCGTTTTGTGATTATCAAAACATAGAGATATCGAAAGATATGAATAACGTTTTTAGTCAATTATTTATATCAACAGAAAGGTTGTGTTTTTGGATTTGGATTCAAGCAAGTTCAATTTCTTGAGGCAATATAGCATCTAATCTAATCATAATATAGCATGCATGCAAAAACACTTAAGTAAAAAAGCAAACAAGCAATTAATAATAAGCTAGAGGAGACAAGCAAAGGCAAGGGTACTCAATCTTCCTAGGGCAACTATCTTAGATTAAAGTCAAAGGTAACTAGTGAGTCAAAAACTAGTGATGAAACAAGATGACAACATTATGAGTTATTTGTCCTAGTGTGTGCCTATATGCAACAAATGTGGAGTTGTGATTGTTTCGACTCCTAAATGCAAAGAAAAATAAGTTTCCTAAGAAACAATCCAAAATCTCCTTGATTCGATTTTTGCTCGATTCATGAATGTCAATGATATATATTAGATTATATACTTTGACAATTTATGTGAGAGTTTATGCATGATTTAGGAAAAAGGTTTTTAGCATTTGTCAACAATGCAAGGAAAATGATGTTCATGTAATTCCTAGATGTGAGAATAGTTTTCAAGAAACTTTGACTGGGTTTTATAAGAGAGTATATGCAATGAAAATGAGGTTTCCCAATCTTTAATTTTGTGCGAAATAGATTCCTAGACTCAGAAGTGGAGAAGTGGAAGAAAAGTAAATTTTATGCAAGAGAAAAAATTTGTCTAAATGCAATAGAATTTAGTCAACTTGTTTCATCATTCCTAATCCTGAACGCAAGTGATTGAATAATTCACGCTTAAGGGGTTTAGTGAATATATCCGAAATGTTATCTTCCAATGCAACCTTTTCTATAGATATGTTTCCTTTTTGTACATTATCCCTAAGGAAGTGGTGGCGTATTTCTATATGTTTAGTCGTAGATTGTTGCACCGGATTTTTACTTAAATCTATCGCACCTTTGTTATCGCACATAATGGGAACATTTTCTAACCTAATGCCATAGTCTATGAGAGCTTGTTTCGTCCATAGTGCTTTTTGACATGCCTTTCCAGCGCTTACATATTTGGCTTCGGTGGTAGAAATAGCAAGAGCGGTTTGCTTCTTCGAAAACCAAGATGTTAGACAACATCCCATAAACGTGCAAATACCGCTAGTGCTTTTTCTATCTACGTAGTCTCCCGCATGATCCGAATCTGCATAGACGATGGTTTCTATGCGGGATCCCTTAGGATACCATAATCCTAAGTGTATAGTGCCTTTAATGTATCGGAAGATACGCTTAACCGCTTCTAGGTGAGAGGTTTTGGGATCCTCTTGAAAGCGGGCACAAAGGCAAACACTAAACATGATATCGGGTCTACTTGCCGTTAACTATAGTAAACTACCTATCATTCCTCTATACTTAGTATTATCCACGGACTCACCTTCATCATCTTTTGTGAGCTTTACTTCCGTAGACATAGGGGTTTTCATGGGTTTAGAGTCATCTAGGTCAAATTTCTTAAGCATTTCCTTAATGTACTTAGATTGGTTAAAGAATATTCCATCATCTAATTGTTTTATTTGTAATCCTAGGAAGAAGTTTAGTTCACCCATCATACTCATCTCAAACTCATCATGCATGATTTTGGCAAATTCATCACACATTTCTTGACAAGTCGATCCAAATATAATGTCGTCAACATATATTTGAACAATGATGAGATTTGGGTCTTTCTTTTTAGTGAAAAGAGTGTTATCTACCATTCCAATGGAATAATTATGTTTAATAAGGAAAGCTTTTAATCGATCATACCAAGCTTCGGGAGCTTGTTTGAGTCCATATAAAACTTTCTTTAACTTATAAACATAATCAGGTTTTGCGAAGTCAATGAATCCTGGAGGTTGTGCCACATAAACCTCCTCATTGATAAAACCGTTAAGGAATGCACTTTTCACGTCCATTTGGGATAACTTAAAGTCTAGGGCGCATGCATAGGCAAGTAATATCCGAATAGATTCTAGTCTAGCTACGGGGGCATAAGTTTCGTCATAATCAATTCCTTCTTGTTGATTGTAACCTTGGGCAACTAACCTAGCTTTATTCCTAGTTAATATTCCATTTTCATCTAACTTATTCCTATATACCCATTTAGTTCCTATGATGGTCATATTCATTGGATTTGGGACTAATTCCCAAACATCATTTACCTTAAATTGATTTAATTCTTCTTGCATAGCTATAACCCAACTTTCATCTTTTAATGCCTCATTAATATTCTTAGGTTCTATTGCTGAGAGGAAACAAAAGAAGATATTTTTATCTTGGGCTTGTGACCTAAGGGTTCTTTGGTTAAGATGTCCTATTATATTATCTAATGGATGTGATCTAGATTCTTTAATATTGACAATTTCGTTATTTCTTAAGTCAATGTCTTCATTATCATTTCCTATGGGTTTTGTTTTACTAACCTCAATAGCTTCATCTTCGACTAAGTCATCATCTTCTAAAGGTAATGTTTTAGGAGGTGGTGGTGTTTCATCAAATGTTACATTTAGTGATTCTTCTACTTTCATAGAGTGTTTGTTAAGTATTATATATGCTTTACTATTTTGTGAGTACCCTAAAAATATTCATTCATATGATTTTGGATCAAACTTAGTGAGGTAATCTTTAGTGTTTAAAATATAACATTTACTTTCAAATACCCTAAAGTAGCTCAAGTTTGGTTTTCTACCTCTTAGTAACTCATAAGGAGTTTTTCCTAGAATTCTCCTAATTGATACCCTATTAATAATATATGTTGATGTATCTACAGCGTGACACCAAAATTTTTGTGGGATGGATTGTTCATTTAACATTGTTCTACTCATTTCTTGTAGTGACCTATTTTTCTTTCTACTACGCCATTTGATTGAGGAGTACGAGGAGCGGAGAAATTGTGAGATATTCCATTTAAGTCACAATATTTTCCGAATTGTACTTCGTTGTCAAATTCCTTACCATGGTCCGTCCTAATGGCTACTATTGTGCATCCTAATTTATTTTGAATCATTTTACTAAATATTTCAAATTTTTCAAAGGCTTGGGTTTTGTCACTTAAAAACCTAGTCCACGTGTATCGTGAATAGTCATCTACTATTACTAGAGTATACTTGTTTCCTCCATAGCTCCGCACAGCTGATGGACCAAAAAGATCCATATGTAAAATTTTAGGCACCTAGTAGTGGATACTATATTCTTAGCTTTGTGACTAGCATGAACTTGTTTTCCAATTTTACATGCATCACAAAAATGCTTGTCATATTTTAGGTTAGGAAAGTTTCTAACTAGTTCTTTAGAGGCCAAAGATTGTATTTGTTGCATGTTTGCAGTCCTAATCTCCTATGCCACAATGTGGAGTTTTCGTCTAGGGTTGTTAGGCATATCCTATCTTCAGGTTTGTTTCCTAGTTTCATAACATATATGCCTCCTTTCCTAATTCCTCTACCTATAATCTTTCCATTCTTAACTATTTCGCTATCCTCTTCGGTAAAGGTAACTCTACATTTATTATCGCATATTTGGCCTATACTAAGCAAGTTGTATGTTAAATTATCTACATGCTCAACATTTTCAATAGTAAGCGAGTCTTGAGAAATCGTACCTTTGCCAATGATTTTTCCACGCAAGTCACTACCGAAAATAACGTTACCTCCTTTGTATGCCTTATACGTAGAAAATAGCTCGCGGTTCCCCGTCATGTGCCTCGAACATCCGCTATCCTTGATCCATTCGTCAGGCTCCAAGTCAATTCCTAAACATATTTCGTCGGTTGCTTTTGCCACAAAACACTTTTCGTCTCTTGGTTTTTCCACTTCTTCTTTGTCACTATCACTCCATGTTCCACTAACAAAGGCGCCTTGATTTTCATAACCCTACGGCTTTAGACATTCACCAATGAGATGATTTGGACTTCCACATCTAAAGCACTTTCTTTTCCCGTAGTTATCACTTCTATTTCTTTGGAACGGTTTTCTTTCGTCTCGTGGTGATCTAGTGAATCTTCCTCGTCTTTTGAAGAATTTCTTGAATTCTCTTACGGCCATTGCATATTCTTCGTCTTCACTCTCGTCACTTGAGTCATCAACGTCACTAGGTTCCTTTTTGGCTTTTAGAGCAATGGATTTGGTTTGTTCTTTCTTGACTTCGACCGTTTCCGAATCTCTTCTTATAATTTCTTCATGGACCTTCAAGTTGCCAATAAGTTCATCAATTGATAACGTCATCAAATTCTTTGATTCTTCAATTGCCGTGACCTTAGCTCGTCATTTTGGATGCAATGCCCTAAGAAATTTCCTAACACAATTTTTACTAGAAAATGTCTTATCAAGTGCTTTTAAACTTGTGATAATAGTGTTAAATTTAGCAAAAGCATTATCAATTGATTCCTCTTCCGGAATCGTAAATTGTTCGTATTGTTGTACAAGAAGATCTATTTTATTATCTTTGACTTGACTATTACCTTGGTGAGTAATAAGTAGTGATTCCCAAATTTCTTTAGCGGTTTTACACATAAAAATTCTTTCATATTCTTTACGTGGTAACGCATTATAAATTACCATTTTAGCTTCATTATTTTTAGCTAGTTTCTTTTTCAAGTCATCATTTTTTTTTCAAAAGGTACAATTTCATCCTTTTTAGTTTCCGGATTTTGTTGAGTGGGAGGAAAATCACCAAAGGTAATAACATGCCAAAGATCAAGATCTTTTGATTTCACATAAGTTTCGAATCTACTTTTCCAATATAAAAATCCATCACTTTCAAATAGTGGTGGTCTTTGCATAGATTGCCCTTCTAAATATTTTTCAGATTTCATAGATCGTTACAAGTTTTAAAATACAATATATTTTAAAAATCTTGCTAGACGTGGCTCTTATACCAATTGTGGAAAACTAGAAGGGGGGGGGGGTTGAATAGTTTTACGTCTTTTTAATTTGTTACAAAAGATTGTTTGAGTGTTTTCTTTACATTCAAAAAATTTAGATTCGATAATATGTGATCTCAAGTCTTGCACAATATAAACAACAATAAATATGTACGATATAGAATAATTATGTAAGTAAAGAAATAAATGAGAGATGGAAAGATCAAACCGCGAGACAAGAGATTTATAGTGGTTCGGCTACAAGGACACCTTCCTTGCCCTACTCCACTCCCCGAGCACCAAACTCGAGAGTTTTCTTCACTATGTCAACAAGCTCCCTTATGGCGGAGAAAACCTTACACACCAATGTACACACCACAACTTCGTCACAACTTAATCACAACTTCTACACAACCTCTTCACACCAATCAATCTTCACACCAATCTACTTCACAACTTTCTACTTCACACCTATCTACTTCACACCAATCCTCTTCACAACTTTCTACTTCACACCTATCTACTTCACACCAATCACACTATCTATATATCTAGCTAAACTATCTACTATCAAATATTCACAACAAATTACACAAAGAGATAGATACTATTGATGATGCTCTAACAACTTGGATGTGGAAGTCACAACAAGTTGTAATACTTCTTGTCTTGGAGGATAGAAGTATTCTTCTCTTGCTTGAGAGGATGATGATTGGATCACTTTGAAACAAAGATTTATGTATGTATGATCAAAGGATTAAGAGAATAGAAATGGAGATCTAGAACAGAAAGTTTAGGAGTGCAAAAGGTAAGAAAATTATGTGGAATGAACTAGTATTTATAGGGGAACAAACTACTGTTCTGGAGCGTGGCCGGTCCCCTTAATTAGGGGCCGGTCCCCTTAATAATTAAGGGGGCCGCCTTATGAATTAAGGGGGCCGCCCCCTCCAGAACGTTGGAGTAGTTTGTCCTCTTGTGGGGAAGGTTTTTCTGGATAAAATTTTCTAGTTTTGGTTGGAAATTTGAAATCATATATTTATAGTGATTTAAACATATTCTTTTAATTCCAAAAATATTTCATAAAAGATATTAAGTGTTTATGACATTTTATAAAAGTTCTAGTGATTTAGAAAAATTTTCCTTTGATCATAGATTACAATAAACACTTTGTTTGTTCATACCTTAAGTGATTTTGATGTAAAGAGAATATTAATCACTAAATACTTGTAACACCCCCAATTCAATGATGCAGCGGAATTCAAACTGGGTGTTACTCGACGGCACAACAGTCATAATAATAGAAAACAATCTCTAATTGAGTCGCTTTAAAGGATTTATCATTCAAATTATATAAATATCAGAGAATACAAAATGAGGTCCTAGATGGTTCCATGTTTACAAATTACATTAAACGAGTTTTTGAATGATAATAAATTTTATAGCCATCTTGAATATCCGTGCCCTTCCGTGCCATCCTTGATCATCATGGACCTGAAATACATGCTTAAGAGGTCAACACAAAGGTTGAGTGATATTCATAGAGTTTGTTTAATGGTTGAACACAATATGTTGGTAGTATGAGTTAATTAGACTCATACTCATGGTTGGAAAACAAATCAGGTAGGCTACGTTATTATACGCCCATAAAATGTATTATACACTAAGCTTATGACACCAAAACGTTAACGGGTACCAATATCAGTCGGCGGAGTTATCCCGGTAGGTACTTTGCTAACATACCTAAATCTCAAATATTAGTGCATTTGTTTGAACTTAGTCTATACAAATGGGATTCGTCAATCCCAATAGGCCTATTCACAATATTCGCGCTCACTATTACTAGTGATTAAATGGTTCATAATAAGGGATATTGGTTTTAGCAAGGATAGTACTTAGTGATAATAAACAATCAGGCAAGCATACAATTGAAAAGCATTGTGTTTGGTTTAAAATAGCATGTATTCCCCCCAAAGGTTTGTAAAATAATTAAGTAATGGAAAGTGGGGCTATGAACTCACCTTGAGTTGGATGATGTTTAATGAGAATGATGGATATGTCGTGAGAACTTCTACGCGCAACCTAGAATAATTGTTGCAACTTAGGTTTGGAATAATGTCTAAGAATATGAAGAATTGCCTATATATGTCTTGCATTTAGTCCATGATGTGGTACTTAGTATAGTGTAAGTCTTTGAAAAGAAATGGTTTATGAAACATGTATAGTTTATATATCGCTTACTACCGTTTGGGCCGATATAATTCAGAAGTCATGTAGTAAACGTTCGAGGAGCCAGGACACTTTAATTCGTAAATCCACAACTCATCTCGACGGCTTACTTAATGAACTCCTCACATGAGGCTCCCTACTATTGTAGTATTTGATAATATATATATATATATATATATATATATATATATATATATATATATATATATATATATATATATATATATATATATAGGTTTTGATCCGAAAAGTTACATGTCAAATATTTGAATAAACTTAGGAAAGTTTATTTTTACATGAAGATTGTTATTAGGATGAGTTTCTTAAGTTTTGTATGACAATTACTTGTAAGATCTCATGGTTCTTTAGATGAAGTAGATTCAAATTGTATGTTTAAGTTATCGCTAACTCTTTAGTTCATGTTTCGCCTAAGTGAGTTTATATGGTCATTTAGTCATGGCCTTGCCGTGACCTTTGGTCATTGTTCCATGGTTTTGGGACTCAACCTTGGTTCTAGCCATGGTTGTGGTCTTGAATCTAGGTCATTAGACCTCTTGGTCTTTTTTTTAAACAATAACAATTATATAGTGACTTATACATATAAAATAGCTGTTAAGAAACTGAAGAAAATCTCATTCGTTATTGGTTTTCTGGAGACGTGCTCCTGAGTTTTTGAAGAAAACGTGATTCCGGACAGCTTTCGTGCTTTAACTTTTTCGTGAAACGGACCAGAAGGGCCTCTTTTTGCGTGTTTTATGTTCTGTCACAAAAAGTATTTAGGCAGTTTTGCCGTAAAGTTTTGGTAACTTCAAATGGTCAAAACTTTTGACTCGTGTACTCGTTTTAGGTGGTTCAAATTGCTATGTTTTCCTTGTTAAGTCCTCTACTACAATATGTAATTGTCCAATATCATTTATATACTGTTTTGGTCAGATTTTACCATGAAAGTTACTAGTTTACTTGTTTAACTAACATAAGTTAACATATATATACCAATACTTGTTTTTCTCATTTTTATACATCATGGACATAATCATAAGACAATATATAGCATGAATGATATGTAAATAGCATGAATATGATATTTAACAAGAATTATGTTAGGGTTTTGCTTACAACTTTTGGCTTTCAATTAAGAAAGGAAGTTAACATGTAAGGTAAGGACTTTGATAGACTTAAGCTTCACCCTACTTCACTTCATGCAATCTTTCTACCCTTGTATTTTTGAAAGAGAGATGACGAAAGTTGAGGTGACTTGAGTGGATTCAAACTCAAGAGAAATCACCAAAGTTTATAAGGTTTGGAAGTATTTTGATTACCCAAAACCAAGCTAGGCTTTCTATGTTGTTGAAGCACTTGAATCTTGCTTAAAACTTGGAAGGAAATTAGCTAAGTGTAAGGTGATGAGGGTTGTGATATGGGACGACAAAGGAGGGGGAGGGGGCTTTTATAAGGGCTTGAGGAGGTTACAATCTTGACTTGTCAAACCTTGGAGACCAAGTTGAACACATGTAAACATCTTAAGACCTTAAGCTTGAGATCAAGCCACATGAGGGGTGACTCCCCCCCTATGGCGGTTTGGAATGGATAAGGGGGAGTGACTTGGTTTTGGATGAGATTATCCTAGTTATATTGATAGTTTTGACTCCGTAAAATGCTAACCGTAAATGATTAAGCCTCAAAACATAAAACTGGGTATCGTAAAAATGTGAAACTTGAAAGAATGATTAAACTTGTCAAAATACTCCATAATAAAATATAAAATGAGTGGTAGGTTCCATTGGGGTGCTCAAACCCTGCTAAAACTAGAAACACGGGTCTAAAACGCGTAATACGTAAAACGTACGAATATTGTGTAAAATTAAGAAAAGTAAAATGTTACTTTTCTAATGTGATAATGATGATTTAAAATGAATTATAATGTCTAGACTGGGCTCAGTCTAGTGTCGGTTGGTATTTAATGTCTTTAAGACATAAAACCATAAGCCTAAAAATCAAGGAATGATTTATAAAATCAAGGAATGATTTTTGGTCAAAGGAGGAGGGAAAAATATGTTGACTTATTCCAAAAATGTGAAAACTCAAATCGTCTTAGAAACGCGGTGTAGGTATAGGCTAAGGTTACGGCTAAGTAAGAGTGCTTAAAAATGAAAATTCCTGTTTCTCACGGCCGAGGTTTATTTGGTCACATTTTTCTCAGTCATGATTAATTCTTAAATAAATCATGAGTGTATAAAAAATTTTGCTGATGCGGGGAAAATTAACGCGGTCGAGTTTCGTTGTGCGTAGGATTTTTGAATGACGTTTTACCCTAAAACGTGTAGTTCCTTAATAACTTTCGCGAAAATGATCTGATGAGTGTCAAACTTTTATTTTGCCATGGAAATGATTTATCATACGAGAATATGAAATAAAAATCAAATTTTGGAAAAAGTGAATAGTAAAAGTGAATAGTAAAAAATGAATAGTGAAATTTTCGGGAATAGAAGTTAACCTGAAAATGTGAATTGTTACAATACTTGTTTACGTCATAAATTTTAGTTCAATGGGTTTATGTTTTGTAATAATCAAAACATAGAGATATTGATAATATGTTAATAATGTTTTTAGACATTATTTATGTCAACAAAAATGCCTTTACAAAGCCTAATGTAGGTAAAAAGATGCAATATTGACCCAAAGTGCCTCCTACTGAACCCAAGAGAGTGGATGGAACTAAGAAGAAGACTTCTGCTGCGGCTAGTTCGAGTGGAACGAAGATTTCTACATCTAACCAATTTGACGCTCTTAATATGGATGATACGGATGTTTTTGGTATTCCTACTAATGACACCAACAAGGATGTGGTTTCTGGTCATACAATGGAAGTTAATGAGGATGAGTCGTTAAAGACTAGTAATGCATCACAAGATCCTCTTGTGAGTGATATGAAAGAGAAGGAGCAGTATGGGTCTCCTAAGATTAGTATTTCACCTGCTCCGTCTACCTCTTCTACTAAGAGGGTTAACCCATTTTCTAAGGTGGGTGAGGTTGTAGTTTCTGATAGTGATGATGATGAGGTTCTTAACACGTTCGACGAATCAGCAAATCTGTTTGGTGGTGGTCATGAGCGTGAAGATGAGTTTGATGACTATGATGACTATGATGATTATTCGAAGCAAATTTATGATCTTCCTGGGAATTTGGATGCTCTTAATGCCATATATGGCTTTAATCTCCAAGGTCGTAGGAAGTAGTTTACATTTCTGTCAGAGTCTTTGGTTACCATGTGGTTAGTGGTTTGTTTTCTTGTTTAGAAGATAGGAAGTATCTTGTTATGTAAGCTTTTCGCCTATGTAACGGGCTGAGATATGGGATTCACCCATATCCATTGTACTTAAATGCTTTTTGGAGCAATATATTTACCGTGTCGTTGACCTTTTACCCAAAAAAAAACAAAAATGCCTTTAACATGTAAAAAACACAAGTATCGAAAACAAACCTTCTTGAGCAGCAACTGTTAGTTTATGAACATAAATTAATAGTGGTGTGTTAGGATCGAACTCGAGATCACGGGATTGCACACTTTACGTATGAAGAGTAAATGAATAATTATTTATAAATGTTATATATAATTATTAATAAACACAAAACGAGTAACGACCGTTAGTATTTAATGGAGAATGGCTAACGACCGTTAGACGAAGAAAAGGAAAGTAATACTTGTGAATAATTGGAATGTCAAGAAGGTTCCGGAATCCCTTAGGGATGTCCATAACCGATCGGCAAGGGGGAGTTCCTCCTCCTCAATGCCTTGGACTCCAAGTTATCACTAGTATATAAACAAACCCAAGGATTGATTGTTTCCTACAACTTGTACACATAGTTTTTGGTGTTTTTCTCTCCTTCTTTTCTTGTCCCTCTAAATCGATCCATAAACCTTTTAACAAAGGGATTCGATTTTTGTAAAGCTCAAAAAATAGTTTTGTGTTTAAATTACTTGCATAATCTTTTACTTAAATTAGTACGTGTGTACAAGAACGTGATACAATTACACTATTGATTGTATCTTGGATTGAATTACAAAAAGGTAAGGGGTAATTCCTATAATCCACATAAAACCTAATTAGGGTTCATAAGTTGATGATTGCATATTGATTCTTGTTCGGGCTAGAATCACAAAGGTATGTTTACTATTTATTATTGATTAATTAATTACATGTTAAATGATCTTCTTATAACGCTTCCGCATATGCTTACTTGATGTTATTGGTTTATTTATATGCATGTCATGATATTTTAATTCCAACAGTGGCATCATGAGCCGTTATAATGTGTAATTAATTATTGAAACGCATAAAAATTGAATCTTGATTCGTTTAATTACATGTTTTTAGGGTTTTTCGAATCCTAACCCTAATTTTTTTATTGGGTCGATTGACCTATTAGTGTTTTAGGGTTTTGGTTTTGATTTTAATATGATTAGAAACCCTAGGATGTCATGTAATTGGTTATGCATTTTAGTAAACGATCTTGGTGCAATATGTTAATTGTTAAGCATAATCCATGTGTGACATTTCTAAAATTTTCATATCACTAATTTTAATATTTTATTATTTAACTATTTTTTTATAATTAACTTCGTCGGAAGTTATCCGCGTACGTCATGATTCATTCAATTAATTCAAACACAACTAGACTATGTCCATTCTACACTTTCTATGTACCATTGTTTCCTTACAATCCTATTTTAAAAGTCACAATTTATTTTTTTTCAACTTTATGTAAACCTTGCACCTTTCACGTTTTACATGATTTAAATTTACGTTTTATGATTTTAACAACGTGAACCAACCTAGACTATGATGATTTTACATATTCTATGCATTTTAACCTATTTTCATGTTTACAATTAAATTTTATACTTGTCATTTCATTTTTTTAGTTTACGTCACTTTTATCAAGAACCGGTGTCACCAAACGCATTTTTCAACTCACGGTTTCAGTTTTAACAACGTTTAAACACTCCGATAAAGCCATGACTCAACTAATATATTAAAAGTAGTTATTTTAACAAGTTTTAACATATTTACAAGTTTAGTATTTTTTACGTTACCCGCTTTTATGTTTCGCGTCTTAAAAACTTTACGTTTGCAATTACCGGGATCAAACTATACCTTAAATTATATACTTTAACCAAATTGAGGTCAAACTAAATAAATTACACCATCTCATACTTGGGGTGGCTGATTGATCCTAAACGGTCAACTAAGTTTCCCAGGTAATGGTCAACCAAGTAAAACGTCTAAAACCAATGCTCCGCAGAAGTATAAGGTTTCCCCGGGTCGTTTAAGTCCCGACGAGGTGTGAATTGTTAATAAACGGTTTCGTGATCGGGTGAATTTGGACGGGAAAGGGTATAAGTGAGTTGTGATTACGCTACGGAAATATAAGTGAGAACAATTAAACACACTATATTAACGATGACGTGAAACCTAATTAACTTTAAAACGTAATCTAGAAACTTAAAATCAGAAATTGCTTATACGTAAGCAGAAAAAATAGCCAAACGGCTTAAATAGAAGCTATCACTTTATTTATGTTTTTGGTTTTTCTTATTTTACAAACTACTTTTAATAACGTAACCTAAATTTAAAAACGTGAAAGTTATTTAAATAAAACGCGAGTTAAAATTAAAATAAACGCGAGTGCGCGAAATAAAAAGTGAATTTTGAGCTACGCTAACCCTACGGACATGAAAATTACATTTTTACGATCCTAATGATAAAAGAAAATTTTAGAAAAAAGAAAATTATTTTTTTGACTTTTTAATTATTTATTATTAATTAAAAACTATTTTTAACTATTTAATAATACATTAAAAATTAAGAAAATATAAAATAAACCTAGAAAAATGAAATTATAACTTTGAAAAATCTAAAATATTATAAAATTAATTTTAAAACAGAAATTATATTTATTACACTATTTATCTATTTATTATTAATTAAATACTAATTATTAATTACTTAAACTAATTTTGATTTACTATAAATACTAAATAAACAAATAAAAATCTGAAACTTGGTGGAAAATTCTAAAATATAATTAAGGACTTAAGAAAAATAAAATCTCCTGAAAAAGACACCAAAATAAGCAAAATGGGCAATAAGCTCTTACAAATAAGCACTTAAAAATAAGCAAACAATGCAATTAATTACCAAAAGCTAGAGTACACTACAACTAACTTGTATAAGCTTAATTTAACTTAAAACAACAAAAGAAATGCTCAGAATAAGCTAGAACTAGCAAATAAGCAAACTTACAAAGCATAAGCCAAACAGGCCTGAGAGGGTGTTTTTGGACCTCTGTGGGGCCCACCTGAGTAATCAAGGGTCATAAATGAGACCTGCTATGGAGAGCTGAGGTGGGGGGCTTTTCAATGAGCCAGGACTCATGAGGAGGGGCCCACAAATAAGCTCTCTAAGAGCTTGGGAAGTTGGGGGGTTAGGGCTGATCCCCTAGTGCAGGGCAGTCCACAAAGGCTTCAATAAGCTCAAACACAAGCTGATTCACAACAAGCTAATGCCCATAAAGCTTCTACATCTAAAATCTACTCTTAGGGGAACATGTGCACAAGTGGATAAGTAACCAATAGCTTATCTAGTACAAGTAACAAGCTCACATAATCCCAATCTGAATCTAACAAATGAACTACTTAACACTAAACTAAAAGTAACTAAAATAATCAGAGAACTTAATCAATTAAGCACAAGCTGAGGTGAATATCAAACAGACAAGCAAAATAAAAAAAGAAAATCAACAAGCTTATTCTCCTAAAACTGAAAATATGATCAACTACCTAACAGAGGTCAAGCATATCAAACAGCAAGGTTTAGAGAGCTTAAATGAGGTTGTGTCAAGCTAGGAATTCTCACAGTGGTGATTTTGTATTTTAAGTGAGGTTCATGACATAAGCAGTTACAACCAAATACGCACCTGAGAACAAGCCAATGTAAACTTAATTCACACAAGCTCTAGTAACTCAATCAAACAACAACAACTACCCAATTGAAGCAATGCCAAACACCCCCTTAAGTGGATAGCTGATGAGATTTTGAGCTACCAAGGCTGATAAGGGACACTGCTAAAGCACAAACAGCTAATAGGGATAACTTAATATTAAATGAGCATAAAATAACCTAGAATAAGCAATTTGATAAGCTGTAAAATAAGCAGTGCAAAGTGGACAGATGCTACAGTAATATAAGAAAATCTTTAAACTTTTATTGAATTCCAGAAAAAGAGTTTTACAACTGAGAAAGTTAACAATACTTAAACATTACATTAAAATTAATCTACATTAAATTACCTAATTAACTACTAAAAAAACCTAAAAATCTAACTCTTGGTCTCTGCTCCTCATTCTTTCTTTTATACTGCCACATTAGGGTTCTCTGTAGCCTTCTCTCTCATCCCCACCTTGTTTCTGGATCGTTGGATAAGCAACTTGGATCTTGACCCTTCAATTGCTTTTGGGCGGGAAAATGGGGTATTAAGCATTTGGCAGTTAGCTCTTGGCATGGGGGGCAGGTTTTGGAGTTACGTGGTGGAAAGGGATAAAGGTGGAGTGTTGCAGGGTTGGGGAGGTAGGGTTGTGATGATTGTATGTTGGGTTTTGCAGGTTGTGGCAGGGGGGGGGGAAAGGATAAGGTTTTGACTTATTTTGACTTGGGGAGGGTTTATTATTTGGAACGGGGAGTTAGTTTAAGTGGTGGTGGGCTAGGTTTGGTGATGGGCCAAGTAAATGGGTAAGGGTGGGTTGGTTTTAGATTTGGTTTGGGTTTAATTTATGGATTTAGGGAGTAATAATAGGGTACGGTTTGGTTTGTAATTTGTAAAACACAAGGACCAATTGTGTAATTTAAGCAAAGAGGAGGGGATAAATTTGTATTGATCCAAATTAATTCAAAGGACCACTCTTGCCAAATGTAAACAATATAAGGACCATAAATGTATTTTTCCACTTTTGAAAATCCCGAGGACTAAACTTGCCAAAATTCAAAGTTGAGGGGTTAAAAGTGAAATTTCACCAAAGTTATAAAAAATGACTAAAATTGCAACCTGTGAATAGTACAAGGGAAATATTTGATAAGTTCCAATTTTTAAATTCCCGAGGACTAGTTTTGCCATTTTTGAAAGTACAGGGACCAAACGTGTAATTTTCTCAATCTTTTCACCCAAGGACTTGATTTGATAATTTTTGAATTCCAAAGGACTTGGGTTGATTTTTCTTTCATTTTAAACTTCCAGGGACTAGTTTTGCCAAATTTTGAAACTTGAGGGACTGAAACTGCCAATTGTGCAAACTTTGTTCGTTTTTCGTTTGTTTTTAAACATTTTGCATCTAAAACGTATAAAACACAATTTTGGAATATTTTTAGTATTTTGATGCATTACTGAGTGTTTTTGGACATTTTGGCAGTTCAGATACGATAAAAATGATGAGTATTTACACACTCATCAGTGGCTGAATTGTGTAAGTGTCTTAAGACACTTGTCCCATTTCCACATTTTGGTCTTCCACTATCTAGTTTTTATACCATCAAACCTCACTTTACATGCAAATTAGATCAATACTCACTAAAGTATTCCTCCCTCCTTCTCTTGAACGACCAAGATTAGGTCCTAAACACATATTTCATCTAACTTTTCACAAAATTATTCATCATAAATTAAAGATCTTGAAGCCCTAGTCTTGTTGTTGGTTTATTTCACTCAAAACATCATCAAATCTCATAAAATCTAAGGTTTTTTTGGAAGTTCTTGGCAAGAGTTTATTCAAGGGTTTTAAGGTGTTCAAGGTCTGATATTTCAAGGTATATTCAAGGGTAAATCAAGGTGAAAAAGTTGGGTAAAAGATTGAAAGAAAAGGGTGCAAGGGTTATTGGTAAAATCATAGGTTTTGTGGTCCATTGTTCTTGATTTTCTTGTTCTTCAAAGATTGTAAGGAAACCAATCACTCCATTTTCATTCTATTTTTATTTTCACTACTGTAAATGTTATATTACTTGATGTATTTGAGCCTTATATAAATTATAATGCTTGGTTAGGCTTGGTACATAAGTTTAAAGACTAGAAAACCCTAAAGGACTAGACATGCAAACTGTGAATCTGATTCAGGGGTAAAAACGGAATAAACTGATTTAATCAGTAAACATTGGAACTAAACTAAAAATATGTAGTTGTATTCCTATGTCTTGTGGTCATTTTGACGGGTATTTCATCGAATAACTCATTACGATGATTAAACTAGAATTATTTTCGTGAAACATGTCACATTCTGAGTAACAGATTTGAAATGTATATAAGTCATTTTTTTTGTGAATAACCCACTGTTACTTAAAGCATAAAAGTTTTAGATAACATCTTAACTTAAACGTGGCCGAAAACGGGGAACAAATCGGGTTAGTAAAACTCTAGATATCGCACTTTTCGTGAGACCATTGAAAATTTGAAAGCTGAATGGATTGATTGTTTGGGTAAATGGACTGTTTTACTAAGGTTATGTAATTTTTGGCCAAGTGGGACCCACAAATCTCGTTAGTACAGAAGTAGACCTTTCCGAGGATATAAAGAACGAGACTTGTGGACTTACGGTTTGCAAATGGTGATTTTCTAAACATAGACAAGTTATTTAAATTTCTAACAGCACTAGGTATAAAATGAGTATAAAGTGTTTTACACTTTATAATGTTGGACCTTTAAAACATTTTGAACCCCCTAATATATTTTTGAACCCTTAGGCTTAAAGTGAACCTTTTTGACAAACAAAAAAAAAAAAAAAAAAAAAAAAAAAAAAAAAAAAACCTTGACCCATGGACTAAATTTGAACCTTAGAATTAATTTGAACTTTTACATCATAATTGAACTTGGGGTCAAATGTAAGTTTCATACTTATATAAATGCAAGGGTACATTTTTGGATAATTTGTAAGTAATTGACTAAAACCTTGTGATGTATCTAGGGGTATTGTACCAAGCTTAAGTAAGATTATAATCTGTATATAACCAAAGTACATCAATATCTATTTTCATAAACTAAGACACCGTATATTATTTAGGTTCATCGTAGAGCTTTTGCGGCTATTCCTTCACTTGCTTGTTCATTGCTATTTTCTTTGCTCTCGGTGAGTTTATAGCCTCGCCTTTACTCATTTAATGTTTTATAAACCTCACGAGGGGGATACATGCTAGTTTTTTACAAACTGAATACAAGTAGTTTTTGGTATGCTGGACCCGATTATACGATTATAGATATTGAATGCTTTTTGCCAATTAAGTCCCCTCATGAACCGTTAATTACTCGAGTAGTAAACGCTAGTATTATGGATATGCATATTAGGCTTGGCGGGCTTGTTCGGGAAACGGACACATAATAGTTAGAATTGTGGTAAATGGCAAATTTTTACCTTCTCCGGGGCATTATTAAATTACGTTAAGGTTCGGTTGCATGAACTCAATACTATAATCAGATAACCCGACATGTAATTGCAATACTTGTCGCCCGATAAATAATGCTTGTATTCAACTTATTTCTTATTAAACTCTATGAATTCACTCAACTTTATGTTGACTTTTTAGCATGTTTTATCTCAGGTCCGTAAGTGACTTTCAGATTGGATGGGCGGTGCAAGAGATGGATATCAAGATGGCTCATGTTCTAAATAAATTTTCTTTTAAGAAAAGACCAAAATTTTTATTATCTTATGTATCTCTAAACTTTGTACTTATTTGGGACCTCTTTTGTTTAACTCTGAATGGCTTTTGTATGCAAAAGTTTTATTAAAAACATTTTCATTTTGAGTTCGTTTACTATACTTGTACTATGTGACTAAATAGCACCCCATGTTGTATTCCGCTGCGTTCCTAAAATGGGGGTGCACAG
The DNA here is from genome assembly GCA_030686995.1 of Artemisia argyi. Classification (NCBI taxonomy): domain Eukaryota; kingdom Viridiplantae; phylum Streptophyta; class Magnoliopsida; order Asterales; family Asteraceae; genus Artemisia; species Artemisia argyi. Next base: position 101,666,054 of record CM060683.1, read on the forward strand.
TGATCGTGTCAGAGACTGCCGCTACGACGCCACAGTACCAAGAAGAGTTGCTGAAGGCTTGAGGAACCAGACTCGAATTTTAAATTCTCTTAATCATGAGGTAAGACGGACAAGAATAAACAGACTACTCCAACTTGGAAGAAATTTTGAAATTTGTATTTGAGTGGACGGATTTTGAAGCAGACATTGTGTTTAGACGAGATGATTCTGTAAAGGATTGACGCTATTGATGACGTACCTTAATGACATTCTCGGATTTCCGTTACTCTTCGAGTAATTTCGTTCTCTTAGTTATGTTGTTTGTTTCTGATGATCTTTGAGACTGTAGAAGTACTAGGTGGATTAAGATAGGTGGTTTTGACTCACGACTTGAGATAAAGTATGACCAGCATGAGGGCATATGTATATGATGCCAGTATTATGACGTCTGGCCAGCGTGATAATACTTACATCATATAACGTGCACTTATGGTGGGCATATGATATTTTAAGAAGTGCCTTAGAAGCTTTAGAATTCTGGCATCTGATCAAGATCATCTGAGTTTAGTGAGACTTTAGGTTCATTCTACCTATACGTTTGATATGCTGTCCTTGTTATACGATTCGATACGTTTGGACTCTCGACACGTGTTTTGCTGATCTTTGCAACTTCTGATAAGGATCTTAGGTTCCATTATGAAGTTTCTGCCGTTGACGATATCTAACGATATGCTCTTTGTCCGTATACGATTCGCATTCGTGAAGTTGTTCATTATGATCTGCTATGAGTAAAATATGTGATTGTGGACTTTGAGGAAATGAGACCTATTTGTTTATGAGAATACCTTTGGAAGGTTATCTAAAAGCCGAGACTATCTGAGAAGCTGAAGGGTTAAACCGTATATCACCCCATGTTTGCTACAATTCAATGTATTCTCATCTGATTCGCCTAATCAATTCGATGAAAATCATATGTATTTTTATACCTCTTCCTGAAGAATTCGTTTATCATCCGTTATGTTTGGTACATTATCCTTTTGATTCAAATTCAATATGATATGCCCTTCTGAGAAATCTGAAACTATTCTGACAATAATTACGAGTCATGAGAAACCAGTTGGTCTGAATATCTTTTGGAAGAACCTCCCCGGGCGCGAGAATGTTTGTGACGACCTTTTGCGGTATACTACGACTTCGTCTAACTTTGCGACTTCAATTTTCCAGAATACACATCTCTTTGATTGCACCATCGTTATACGTATGCACATAATAAATATTATCACTTGCACTTGTAATATTTCTCGAGCATCTTGCTTTTCCTGAAACATCAATATATTTCTATATAAAGTTTCTCCAAGTGAATACTAAAATCTTCTAAACATTGTATGTGATTACAATGGTCTCCAAACTCTTTCATCAACGTATGTTACATCATTTCATATAACATCGAAACCTATTACACTTTATAAATTTCTATTGGATGTCTTACTCCCCGTGAACTCATGTTTTTCGAGCATTTCCGCTTACTTTCTTAAGCATCACTATTGATACTACATATATAAAGACTATTTATATGTACTTGATTACTCTCAACTACTTATCCTTATAAATGTTTTACCGATTCTTATCTTTTATGTACTCAGTCTCCAGAGCATCATGTCAAACCCTATTTCTTCAAATTATGTGTCTATTTCACCAAAACTACTAAGTTGTAATACATATTTATTCATTTTGATCCTTTAAATTATTTTTTTCAAACAATGTGGTTGACACAGTGGTCCCATTTATTATCCAAAAAATTGTGAGTATGCTATGAGCTTTAAAATCTTTTCATGACCTTACACAACGGTATTTTATATGAAACCCATCATATTCAATTTATTTACCTTGGAAATTTCACTACCATTTTATAAACAACTCCGTTATTACTATATAAACTTTCTTTCACAATATTATCAATGTATTTACTACTCTTCAAAGAACAACCTTACTAATACCTTGTAAAGCGAATAACCATACTTACTATCTACTTATGAACACCTTTGTTAGTCTCATATAAACTATTTTGTAAGCACCTTACAAACAATTTTGCCATTAACTTAACTATTTTACTATCGCTTTATAAATCATTTCGTTAAAATATTTTGCAATGTTTTTCACTATCCATCAATCATTTTGTCACTCCCTTACAAACTACATCACCGCCATCTTATAAACTAAATCACTAATGTACTACCGTTACATAAACTGTTTTGACTAGTTCCGAAAGGACAATTTGTTATCATCTTACAGATCACTCTATCATTTACCTTATACCAAAATTTACACCACCCTATAAATCATTTAGATATTTTCTTGCAAATCATAACTATTTTGTTATTATGTTATCGTTCTTCATTCTCCTATAATTCTTATAAACTGATTCATCATCTACAAAAGCTGAAGTTCAACAACTTTCTCTACATTCATCAAGTTTTCTTTAGAAACCTTTATTCTTAAAAGTCTGTGATTCTGGCCAGTGTGGACAACGTACATATCACGAGTATAACTAAGTCAAGTATTTGAAAATTTTATCGAACCTTGATTAAATATAGTCTAGTCACCTATATTTAACCTTGGGACAGTGGAACATAGTCTGACTACCTATGTTCGACTTAGATTTTTCAAATACTAGGAATAGTTATATATGGGTTATGTCTAATTGATCTTCTACTTGATCTTCGAGAATCACAAAATTTTTATGTGAGTATAACAATTCAGCGGTATTCATACGATCGAGCAAAACAACTAAACAAATCCTCATCTTTTCGCAAGTGAAACGTCTAGAGATAAAGCGAGTTGAGCACCGGGACGGCGCTCTCTTAAGGGGTACGTGCTGTGACATTTCTAAAATTTTCATGTCACTAATTTTAATATTTTATTATTTAACTATTTTTTTATAATTAACTTCGTCGGAAGTTATCCGCGTACGTCATGATTCATTCAATTAATTCAAACACAACTAGACTATGTCCATTCTACACTTTCTATGTACCATTGTTTCCTTACAATCCTATTTTAAAAGTCACAATTTATTTTTTATCAACTTTATGTAAACCTTGCACCTTTCACGTTTTACATGATTTAAATTTACGTTTTATGATTTTAACAACGTGAACCAACCTAGACTATGATGATTTTACATATTCTATGCATTTTAACCTATTTTCATGTTTACAATTAAATTTTATACTTGTCATTTCATTTTTTTAGTTTACGTCACTTTTATCAAGAACCGGTGTCACCAAACGCGTTTTTCAACTCACGGTTTCAGTTTTAACAACGTTTAAACACTCCGATAAAGCCATGACTCAACTAATATATTAAAAGTAGTTATTTTAACAAGTTTTAACATTTTTACAAGTTTAGTATTTTTACGTTACCCGCTTTTATGTTTCGCGTCTTAAAAACTTTACGTTTGCAATTACCGGGATCAAACTATACCTTAAATTATATACTTTAACCAAATTGAGGTCAAACTAAATAAATTATACCATCTCATACTTGGGGTGGCTGAATTGTCTAAGTGTCTTAAGACACTTGTCCCATTTCCACATTTTGGTCTTCCACTATCTAGTTTTTATACCAACAAACCTCACTTTACATGCAAATTAGATCAATACTCACTAAAGTATTCCTCCCTCCTTCTCTTGAACGACCAAGATTAGGTCCTAAACACATATTTCATCTAACGTTTCACAAAATTATTCATCATAAATTAAAGATCTTGAAGCCCTAGTCTTGTTGTTGGTTTATTTCACTCAAAACATCATCAAATCTCATAAAATCTTAGGTTTTTTTGGAAGTTCTTGGCAAGAGTTTATTCAAGGGTTTTAAGGTGTTCAAGGTCTGATATTTCAAGGTATTATCAAGGGTAAATCAAGGTGAACAAGTTGGGTAAAAGATTGAAAGAAAAGGGTGCAAGGGTTATTGGTAAAATCATAGGTTTTGTGGTCCATTGTTCTTGATTTTCTTGTTCTTCAAAGATTGTAAGGAAACCAATTACTCCATTTTTATTCTATTTTTATTTTCACTACTGTAAATGTTATATTACTTGATGTATTTGAGCCTAATATAAATTATAATGCTTGGTTAGGCTTGGTACATAAGTTTAAACACTAGAAAACCCTAAAGGACTAGACATGCAAACTGTGAATCTGATTCAGGGGTAAAAACGGAATAAACTGATTTAATCAATAAACATTGGAACTAAACTAAAAATATATAGTTGTATCCCTATGTCTTGTGGTCATTTTGACGGGTATTTCATCGAATAACTCATTACGATGATTAAACTAGAATTATTTTCGTGAAACATGTGAGTAACAGATTTGAAACGTATATAAGTCATTTTTTTTGTGAATAACCTACTCTTACTTAAAACATAAAAGTTTTAGATAGCATCTTAACTTAAATGTGGCCGAAAACGGGGAACAAATCGGGTTAGTAAAACTCTAGATATCGCACTTTTCGTGAGACCATTGAAAATTTGAAAGCTGAATGGATTGATTGTTTGGGTAAATGGACTGTTTTACTAAGGTTATGTAATTTTTGGCCAAGTGGGACCCACAAATCTCGTTAGTACAGAAGTAGACCTTTCCGAGGATATAAAGAACGAGACTTGTGGACTTACGGTTTGCAAATGGTGATTTTCTAAACATAGACAAGTTATTTAAATTTCTAACAACACTAGGTATAAAATGAGTATAAAGTGTTTTACACTTTATAATGTTGGACCTTTAAAACATTTTGAACCCCCTAATATATTTTTGAACCCTTAGGCTTAAAGTGAACCTTTTTGACCAAAAAAAAAAAAAAAAAAAAAAAAAAAAAAAAAAAAAAAAAAAACAACTTTACCCATAGACTAAATTTGAACCTTATAATTAATTTGAACTTTTACATCATAATTGAACTTGGGGTCAAATGTAAGTTTAATACTTATATAAATGCAAGGGTACATTTTTGGATAATTTGTAAGTAATTGACTAAAACCTTGTGATGTATCTAGGGGTATTGTACCAAGCTTAAGTAAGATTATAATCTGTATATAACCAAAAGTACATCAATATCTATTTTCATAAACTAAGACACCGTATATTATTTAGGTTCATCGTAGAGCTTTTGCGGCTATTCCTTCACTTGCTTGTTCATTGCTATTTTCTTTGCTCTCGGTGAGTTTATAGCCTCGCCTTTACTCATTTAATGTTTTATAAACCTCGCGAGGGGGATACATGCTAGTTTTTTACAAACTGAATACAAGTAGTTTTTGGTATGCTGGACCCGATTATACGATTATAGATATTGAATGCTTTTTGCCAATTAAGTCCCCTCATGAACCGTTAATTACTCGAGTAGTAAACGCTAGTATTATGGATATGCATATTAGGCTTGGCGGGCTTGTTCGGGAAACGGACACATAATAGTTAGAATTGTGGTAAATGGCAAATTTTTACCTTCTCCGGGGCATTATTAAATTACGTTAAGGTTCGGTTGCATGAACTCAATACTATAATCAGATAACCCGACATGTAATTGCAATACTTGTCGCCCGATAAATAATGCTTGTATTCAACTTATTTCTTATTAAACTCTATGAATTCACTCAACTTTATGTTGACTTTTTAGCATGTTTTATCTCAGGTCCGTAAGTGACTTTCAGATTGGATGGGCGGTGCAAGAGATGGATATCAAGATGGCTCATGTTCTAAATAAATTTTCTTTTAAGAAAAGACCAAAAGTTTTATTATCTTATGTATCTCTAAACTTTGTACTTATTTGGGACCTCTTTTGTTTAACTCTGAATGGCTTTTGTATGCAAAAGTTTTATTAAAAACATTTTCATTTTGAGTTCGTTTACTATACTTGTACTATGTGACTAAATAGCACCCCATGTTGTATTCCGCTGTGTTCCTAAAATGGGGGTGTTATACCATGAAAAGTGCATATTTGCATGGATTTGATTGTGTGATTGATTTAAATGATTTAAATTGGATATATACATTAAATGTTAAGTTATATCGGAACATGTAAATATATTAATAGATGTCGAATTGGGGAAGACTCCAATATTAAGTAATCAATTACGTGCTATGTGGTGTTTGTTTAGTTATGGCTTACGCAATCGATTTATCGATGTATGTGGCTCTTTTTCCATCGAAGAAGAAAGCCTTAATTGAATAAATGCATTATACACCTAGACTTGATTATTAATAGGACTATTGAATAAAATTTGCATGTGGCTACATGTTTATATATATTTAATTGTTATGTTATGTATATGTTTATTTGGTTGTTTTATTTTTTATTATGTATTACTTGTTTTTGTTATTATTATGTGAGACATGTTTATAAACGAAAAAGGGTAATTTTTTGAATAGAAAAATAATATGGACTAAATAAATGGCGAAATTGTTTTGGTTTAAAGAGTTTAAATTTCAAAGGTTTATTGATTGATGTTTTTGTACGTAATGGTTAACTAGGCTCGACCGAAGTTTACACACTAAAAGATGGGTATAAGGTTGGTTTCGCATTAAATTGTTGCCTTAGAGAGACAACACTTTGTCTTAACGCTCGTTTGTGTGTAAATTAGACTTACCGAACAACCATTACATGTACACTGTCATCTTAAGGGTGAATTCACCACAATTCCATAATGATTATCCGAAACACTAAGCCTTAGGGCTTATGCAAAAGTACAATATAGTGGACGATAATTGTTGGTAATTCTTTAATTGGGGAACCCGACACCTCAACCAAAACTTTGTTATTTTACTCTTAGTGAATTGGTAAATAAATTGTTTTATAAAACCAATGTTATGAAGTTGTATGCATGCTTCTTCATACATTATTTTGATTACATATCAAAATTAATACCCTTATAAAATTAAGTCGAATGCCATCTAATTAAGAACACTTGAAGTTGTAGTTTACGTCATGTGAGAACTTGGCTAGATTGCATTGGAGAGGTCAATTTCATAATTTCATTGCTAGCAGATCAACTGATGTAATGGATTTATGAGTTTGTAGTTTTTAAGTTAGACGACTTAAATTGAGTAGGAAGTGAGAGCTTGGACTCAAGGCATTAAGATGGGGATCAAACATGCTTACATTACAAAAGTTTTGTGATTGTAAATCCCATAAATCTAGGAATTGCAATATGATATTGGCAATTATTGTTCGACAATTACCTTTTTGAATACTATCATTACTAGCAGACCAACTGATGTAATGGTACTATGTTAATTAGGATCCTAGCTTTAAGAAAATACTATGGTTTATATGAATATCTACCAATGGGTATTTTATTTTCTTAAAGATCGAATTATCGAAAATACTGAAATTGAATTTTGTAATTCGTTTTAATGTATTAATGCAACGTTCAAATCGTAAACGCACTTTGGGTTTTGGTAAATTTATCTCGTTCTGTTTTCAAACAAATGTTTGATTAAGAAATATTTACTTAAAAGACAAAAGAAGTCTCATTTCTATGAAAGAAGAGTGAGATACAATCCTATTTCTTTTCATGAATGAAAAAGGATAATAGGAATATTAGATATGTCTAAATTCTAATATAAATCATAGAAAATTTTTAATAGTTAAGAAAAGAGTGATGATATTTAGGCCTAACAATGAGACCTAATATTAGACCTACACCATTAATTTTTTGACAAGTGTAATTCACTTTTTCTCTTTCATCATTTCCACCAATCAAATTTTCAAATCAACCAATCACATTTTTAAGTCTAATTTTAGGTGTAGGTTTTAGGCATCCAAATCATTTTTCTTAAGAAAATTGCGAATATCTTTCATAGGGATTTTATCATCCTTATTCGGTGATTAAATTCTTAGTAACAAATATGATGTTTGGTTAACAGAAAATTATGTATGACATTTTATGAGTTATTAGAAGCTAGACAAATTACCACAAAATGTTAAAAGACAAACTAGTTGTTTTGACTATTTAAAAGGTGCTACATACATTGTAGGATGGTTGACCTGTTAAGGAAGAAATTGCATGCCCAATTTTTCAAGTTAATAGAATTTGGTGGATAGTCCATCATTTACGTAGTAGAATACACTCTTTAGTGCATAAGTAATTGTTACGTATGGACATTCAAAGGTGTAGGAAAGTTAAAAGCACACTATTTTATTTTACTGGATAAGAAACATTTACAATGTTGTCTAATTCAGTGGGAGTATTGTGTACTTATTACTGAATGAGGAATTATTGTAATGATCTTTAATTCAGTGGAAGTTACAAGCTTTGACATCTTGGTAGCTAAAGATAATTACTTTCCAAGTGTAGACACTCGTACTATTAAGGATAGTCTTGTACATTTCCTTACTAGACATTGTTGTTCTATAACTACTTGTTACACTAAAATCTATGACACACTCATATTGATCACATAAACAAATGCATGGTGTGTTGTTTATCAACTATCTGAGGTTGTTCCATGCATAATTGGGAGAAATGTTATCTTTCAATGTGTGCAAGAAACAACTCATAAATATATGATTTAATGGATTCTCTTGACTGCAAGGTAAGAGACTAACGTTCTAATATGAATTATACTAATCTAATTTAAGAAACACTTGGTGTTACAATTTATGTTATGTGAGAGCTTAGCTAGATTGCAACAATAAGGTGAATTTCATATATTCATTACTAGCAGATCCACTGATGTAATTAAACTATGAGAATTTGCAGTTTCTAAATTAGATACCTATTAGAACATGTGTCAATATGATATCAAGACTACTTTAATTTGTATATTTATGAATTCATAGAATGACATAAATGAGTAAAGTAATCTAATGCTGCTTCAATCTGAATATTTATGTGTTCTTGGAATGACATAAATTGTCACAACTCGTAATTTCATGTCCTTATTCAAACGTCGAAATTTCATTTTTCATCTCGGAAAGTTACTATTCATTTTACTATTCGTTTTTACTATTCATATCCGAAATTTTTATTTCATATTCTCGTAAGTTAAACTATTTTAACGATAATCCGAGAGTTTGGCACTCGTCGGATCATTTATGCAAAAATCACGAAGCCGTGTCCGAGATTTACTTTTGGGTTTAAACGTCATTCCAGCATCCCGATATGTCCATAAAACACTATAAACGATAGAAATATGATTTTCTCTCATTTTACGACGACTCTAAAAGTTTTGGAATTTTACGTTTTCCAGTTCAGCGTTTTACGCAAATTACGCGTTTTTAACCCGCGTTTCCAGTTTTAACAGCGTTTATGCAACCCGATGGAACTTACCATTCATTTTATATTTTATTATGGAGTATTTTACAAGTTTAGTCATTCTTTCAAGTTTCATATTTTTACGATACCCGAATTTACGTTTCGCGGTTTAACAATTTACGTTTAGCGATTATCGGAACCAAAACTGACTCCGTAAACGAGATAATACCAAGTTTACTACATACTCTTCCTAATTTTATACATGTGCCCCCCCCCCCCCCCCCCTTCACCATGTTACTTCCACTTCATCATTTATTTACCAAAATGCCATTGGATTAGATATTTTCTTACATAAACACATTTAACATATACTAGTTCATTTTTAGAAATCAAAAGGCAAGGTTTTCTCCCTTTTCTCTCCTCCCTAGCCACGACCCAAAATTAAAACACAAGCAAGATCCATCAATTTTTGAAGATCAAGATATAATCAAGCTCTACTTTCATTCCTTGTTAGGGTTTTGTAATATAAACTCAAGCTTTTATAAGTTTTCATCTCCAAAGCTCACTAATCTTTCAAAGTAAGTTTACAAAATTCATTTTCATCATTTCTTCATGTTATCTTTATGATCATGTGATTTCTATACATGATTTCATGCATATGTTAGTTTATACCACTCTTTATATATATATATATATATATATATATATATATATATATATATATATATATATATATATATATATATATATATATATATATATATATATCTTTGAAACACTAGATATGGAAACCCTTGTTAGATCTAGTTGATTGATGATGCTTAGGACCCCATGACACCTTGAGAAGGTGTATGGTAGGAATAGACTAGATTTGTGGTGATTGGAAGTGATTTGAAGTGGATTTGGACAAGTATTAAATAAGAAAAATGAATCTTAGCAACTATATAAATGTTGCTGTCCATTTTTGTAAAATACAGAAAACTCAGGAGTTTCCGGGTAACTTTGGGCTAGAGATTTAGAAAATACATTAAAAAACGAAGCCGTGGGCGAAAGAACGGATTAAAACGAGTTTATAACGAAGGAGATATGATTTTTGCAAGTTTAACGACGAAAACTATTTTCTGAAAATTTTACTTGCTGTCCCACGATTTTCAATGGGCAATCTGAGGTGTAAAACTTGATCTAGCCATCCCGACTTATCAAAAATATATTAGTATGTTGTCCCACGATTCCGGGGATATAAAGAACGTAGAAAACAAGCATATAAAGAACGTAGAAAAACAGTTTTTGTAATACATCATGTTGAGAGCCAATTTACTCATTGATAAACCCATTTTTGGAAATTTTATGTCTTTGACAAAAAGTTAGTTCACCCAGCCTAGTTTCCGAAACATCCAACCGTTTGTCAAAAGAATTGATAACGAATAACTTATGGCCTTCCAAACTTTCCCGAAAACTGCCCAAAATCTGCCAAAACAGCCCAAACACCTCACTTGACGGCTATTTATCTTTATGATCGAGACCCGTATAGACAAACTTCACTTCTGTGACTTTTTAGATATGGTGAAAATCTTCCTAAAACTACTGAGCTTCATTCCTAACTCTTTATATTCATTATTTCGCGACTAGTTTTGCGAGACCATTTTGTCACTAATAGAAATAATAATACTTCTACGTACTAAATCCTAGATTTTCTAGAAATACCACCAATGTGCCAAATTCTTAACCATCGAAGTACTTATGATTACAAGCTTATTAATACGACTATTAAACGTTATTTCAAGGTTTTCAAAGCAAGGAATTCAACACTACCATTTATATATACGATATATATATACTACGACTAGTTTTATAAGTCTAGTTAGACTTATTTTTCCCAAGTTATGGAAAAACATATTACTTTGACAATAACAAGTATTTTCAAGTTAAGAGTGGTATAGGTATCATGTGCATGTGCATTCATTACATCACTTCATGATCTAAAGTAGATCATTTCCACTCATCTTAGGTTGCGGCTAGTGTTCGCGCCTTATTGTCCCGATCATTTTACCATCATTGTATCATCATTTCGAGGTGAGTCATAGCCCCACTTTTACTTGTTTAATTACTTTATAAAATCTTTGGGGGAGATACATGCTTGAATACTTGTTTTATACTTTTATACGCTTTGAATAACTTTTGGGGGGAGAATACGCTTCTTTAATTATTTTTGTACAATGCCAAAGTATTAAACGCCTTACATTGCTTAAGTTGCCTTATTACCACGTCTTGAAAAGTCCCCTTTATTATCATTGACCGTTAATTAAAGTACGAGCGAGAGTGAGTGAATAGATCTATTGAGGGTGACTCCTCCATCCGTGTTTGGGTTGCTCCAACGGAATTACGGATGCATTTCATGTCTAATATCTTTAGAGTGTCTGGTAAACACTTATTTGGGGGCAAGTAACGTCTAGCTTCGGGGTGATGAGCTTAAGAGACAATGTAGTTTTTATGACTGAAATCTTATTACTTTACTTTATACTTGGGCTATTGTACATACGATTAAAGTTCTATACTGATGGTTTTTATAAACCTTATTACTGATTTATTACTGAATTACGATGCCTTTGCATCAACTTTATTACTGAATTACGATGCCTTTGCATCAACTTTATTACTGAATTACGATGCCTTTGCATCAACTTTATTACTGATTTACGATGCCTTTGCATCCACCTTATTACTGATTTACGATGCCTTTGCATCAATTTTATTACTTTTGTTTACACAAACCAAACATATTACTTTTGGCAGTGGGTCGTAAACACATAGGTTACAAGTCTCTTATGGCGGGACTTGGAACTGAGTGGATTTACGAGGCCTTTGCTGGGAAATCTTTATTCATATGCATTACATTCTTTTTCACAAGAATCTATGAACTCACCAACCTCGTGTTGACACTTTAGCATGTATTTTAAGGTATTTAGCAATGGCACGCTACAGGAGGTTTTGGCAGGGTATGACATGGTCATAGAAGACTCTGATTATTCATTTGGGGGACCGTTTTTAACTATTTTAAGGGCCTACTTCTGCACTACTTTTAACGATGTAAATTCAATATTTTTGGTTAAACTATATTATTCTAAATGATTAAAGTGAAAACCATTTTTGTACTTGTGTTGTGATACCGATTGAGTTACACCCTAGCTACATGTATGCTTCTGCTGGACCCGATTTTGGGGGTGTGACAGATTGGCATCAGAGCTTTGGCTATAGCGAACTAAGTGTTTTTTTAAAAACCTAGACTATAGCTACTTTTAAGAAAACTTAACCCTATGACCGTTACGTGCCTGCTTGCCAAGCTGAAGCCTCATTTGTGGTTAGTTGCAGACATAGGTGAAGAGATTTATATCTCATTATCTGGTATATTATATTCATTTATTATAGTTGATTACTATAATTGTCTTTCATATAAGCATGTTCACGTATCATATATGTCACCGCATTATGTTTTTCCTTGCAAAGTTTCATCAGTTGACCTCGAGTTTGGTCACTTGCTTTAATCTTTCAGAACGTCTTGGTATTTGTGAAAGACATAGTCTTAGTATGACTGAGCTGAGTATTTCAAAATTCATGGAACCTCGGTGGAATATAGACTGGTCATCTATATTCAACCCGGGATAGTGAGATATAGGCTGACCACCTATGTCTGACTCAGAGATGAATTTTGCAACACTGAGAATAGTTATAATAAAATTTTGTCTGGAATAAATTCTCAACTCATTTTCCAAATGTTTCATTCATGTGTTTGTGTATACCCTCGTTGTTAGAACTTTCATACTTTTCATCACTTCGTGAACCGCCGCCTAGAAGCACGTCAACTGGTCATTACATCTCATGAATCTTCACGTCTATGCATGATACACTTACATCACAGTATTTTTCTTTTATCACAGTCTTATTTTGTCGCAGTTGTTACAGTCTCTTCCCTTCTCGCCATCATTATTATTTCCCTTTTCCATCACTATTTATATAAGGAATTAGCTAACACTATATAGTTTCCTATGCCACTCATCACTCACTATTCCCTATATTGATAAGTGGATATTATCAATGACCCCTCTAGGAAAGACTTTCCATACCATCTATAAGGAGAATCCCTTGGTGCATTAAGACCATTCAAAACTCAACAGAAATCTCAGGATATCACAAAACAATTCGAACCACTATCACTGGCCTGATCGCCAAAATTCCATCATCTAGAAAGTATTGGCTTGACTGAATTACAGGATTAGTTTCGATACGAGTTCTCACTAAGCCACACCATAGAGATAAATCCAACCTCTTAACCAAGACTATAGATTGAACATGTCCTCACCAATAGACTTTATTCAAACATGTTAGACACCTATGCATTTATGCAGACATACATACCTGACTATTTTATCCTCTTAATACTTTCACTTTTAAATGGATTTTTCTCCAAACTACCGTTATACAAAACACATATCTTGAGGCACTTATTTTGATAAGCAAATTCCTTTTGGTTAATCCTTTACAAAACTATTGAATTGTTAGGAAATTTTAAACATCGATCTTTGGTAAACCATATTATCCACCTTATATTGAAAACTGTCATATCTTGCATAACTATTAAATTTTGAAACATCAAGAAAAATGTTACTTGGAAAGCCGTTTGCTTAAACTTGTAGATTCATTTATTCGGGGAAGGTTTATGAACAAAACACAATCTCAAAACAAACTTTGAAAAATAAATCACTATATTACATCACTTATACATTTAGGATTTGGTGATTTAATGACATAGAGCTTGGGGAAAATCATAGTAATGGAGACTAAGAATCGTAGGTGGAGAAAGACTCAATTCATGACATCCTGCGGAGGATCACAACCTTATCCTAATCTATTACTTTCAACAACACCCTTTGACGGACTTAACCTTGTAAGTTTTTCCACAAGATTCATGATACCCATTTCAATTATTCCTAATAGAGGAATTTAATTCATCTCAAACTCCTAGCGATTACATAAGATTCCTTTGGAACTACACCACCTATCATCTTCAGACCAATGGTCACAATTAGAGAATGATTCAAACATAGGGAGATATGCCCAAATCGGGTGTAATTGATTCCGGAAATGGTCGGGCTAACCATTTGCTATAAATTAGACTCACTTACAACAATAGATATCACACGATCCCAAGGACAACATCATTGAGACACAATTCACAAACATGGAGAGATAAACCCGAGATACATTGGACCATTCAATATTTCAGACAGAATGAGCCTAGTGGCCTACAAACTTGAGCTCCTATTAGAGCTCAGAAGTTTACACAATAAATATCATCATCTTTTCACCAATACCACTCTAGAAACCTACACAAACTGAACTTCGGGACGAAGTTCCTTTTAGAGGGGAAGAATGTCACAACTCGTAATTTCATGTCCTTTTTCAAACGTCGAAATTTCATTTTTCATCTCAGAAAGTTACTATTCATTTTTACTATTCATCTCCGAAATTTTTATTTCATATTCTCGTAAGTTAAACTATTTTAACGATAATCCGAGAGTTTGGCACTCGTCGGATCATTTCTGCAAAAATCACGAAGCCGTGTCCGAGATTTACTTTTGGGTTTAAACGTCATTCCAGCATCCCGATATGTCCATAAAACACTATTAACGATAGAAATATGATTTTCTCTCATTTTACAACGATTCTAAAAGTTTTGGAATTTTACGTTTTCCAGTTCAGCGTTTTACGCAAATTAGGCGTTTTTAACCCGCGTTTTCAGTTTTAACAGCGTTTATGCAACCCGATGGAACTTACCATTTATTTTATATTTTATTATGGAGTATTTTGACAAGTTTATTCATTCTTTCAAGTTTCATATTTTTACGATACCCGGATTTACGTTTCGCGGTTTAACAATTTACGTTTAGCGATTATCGGAACCAAAACTGACTCTGTAAATGAGATAATACCAAGTTTACTACATACTCTTCCTAATTTTATACATGTGCCGCCCCCCCCCCCCCCCCCCTCACCATGTTACCTCCACTTCATCATTTATTTACCAAAATGCCATTGGATTAGATATTTTCTTACATAAACACATTTAACATATACTAGTTCATTTTTAGAAATCAAAAGGCAAGGTTTTCTCCCTTTTCTCTCCTCCCTAGCCACGACCCAAAATTAAAACTCAAGCAAGATCCATCAATTTTTGAAGATCAAGACATAATCAAGCTCTACTTTCATTCCTTGTTAGGGTTTTGTAATATAAACTCAAGGTTTTATAAGTTTTCATCTCCAAAGCTCACTAATCTTTCAAAGTAAGTTTACAAAATTCATTTTCATCATTTCTTCATGTTATCTTTATGATCATGTGATTTATATACATGATTTCATGGATATGTTAGTTTATACCACTCTTTATATATATATATATATATATATATATATATATATATATATATATATATATATATATATATATATATATATCTTTGAAACACTAGATATGGAAACTCTTGTTAGATCTAGTTGATTGATGATGCTTAGAACCCCATGCCACCATGAGAAGGTGTATGGTAGGAATAGACTAGATTTGTGGTGATTGGAAGTGATTTGGAGTGGATTTGGACAAGTATTAAACAAGAAAAATGAATCTTAGCCACTATTTAAATGTTGCTGTCCATTTTTGTAAAATACAGAAAACTCAGGAGTTTCCGGGTAACTTTGGGCTAGAGATTTAGAAAATACTTTAAAAAACGAAGCCGTGGGCAAAAGAACGGATTAAAACGAGTTTATAACGAAGGAGATATGATTTTTGCAAGTTTAGCGACGAAAACTATTTTCTGAAAATTTTACTTGCTGTCCCATGATTTTTAATGGGCAATCTGAGGTGTAATACTTGATCTAGCCATCCCGACTTATCAAAAATATATTAGTATGTTGTCCCACGATTCCGGGGATATAAAGAACGTAGAAAACAAGCTTATAACGACCAAGATATACACGTTTCAAAATCGACGAAACTCTATTTATTTCCATTAGCTTTTTGGCAAAATATTACCAAGTATAGAAAAACAGTTTTTGTAATACATCATGTTGAGAGCCAATTTACTCATTGATAAACCCATTTTTGGAAATTTTATGTCTCTGACAAAAAGTTAGTTCACTCAGCCTAGTTTCCGAGAAATCCAACCGTTTGTCAAAAGAATTGATAACGAATAACTTATGGCCTTCCAAACTTTCCCGAAAACTGCCTAGAATCTGCCAAAACAGCCCAAACAACTCACTTGACGGCTATTTATCTTTATGATCGAGACCCGTATAGACAAACTTCACTTCTGTGACTTTTTAGATATGGTGAAAATCTTCCTAAAACTACTGAGCTTCATTCCTAAATCTTTATATTCATTATTTCGCGACTAGTTTTGCGAGACCATTTTGTCACTAATAGAAATAATAATACTTCTACGTACTAAATCCTAGATTTTCTAGAAATACCACCAATGTGCCAAATTCTTAACCATCGAAGTACTTATGATTACAAGCTTATTTATACGACTATTAAACGTTATTTCAAGGTTTTCAAAGCAAGGAATTCAACACTACCATTTATATATACGATATATATATACTACGACTAGTTTTATAAGTCTAGTTAGACTTATTTTTCCCAAGTTATGGAAAAACATATTAGTTTGACATTTCATGATCTAAAGTAGATCATTTCCACTCATCTTAGGTTGCGGCTAGTGTTCGCGCCTTATTGTTCCGATCATTTTACCATCATTGTATCATCATTTCGAGGTGAGTCATAGCCCCACTTTTACTTGTTTAATTACTTTATAAACTCTTTGGGGGAGATACATGCTTGAATACTTGTTTTATACTTTTATACGCTTTGAATTACTTTTGGGGGGAGAATACGCTTCTTTAATTATTTTTGTACAATGCCAAAGTATTAAATGCCTTACATTGCTTAAGTTGCCTTATTACCACGTCTTGACAAGTCCCCTTTATTATCATGGACCGTTAATTAAAGTACGAGCGAGAGTGAGTGAATAGATCTATTGAGGGTGATTCCTCCATCCGTGTTTGGGTTGCTCCAATGGAATTACGGATGCATTTCATGTCTAATATCTTTAGAGAGTCTGGTAAACACTCATTTGGGGCCAAGTAACGTCTAGCTTCGGGGTCATGAGCTTAAGAGACAATGTAGTTTTTATGACTGAAATCTTATTATTTTACTTTATACTTGGGCTATTGTACATACGATTAAAGTTATATACTGATGGTTTTTATAAACCTTATTACTGATTTATTACTGAATTACGATGCCTTTGCATCAACTTTATTACTGAATTACGATGCCTTTGCATCAACTTTATTACTGATTTACGATGCCTTTGCATCCACCTTATTACTGATTTACGATGCCTTTGCATCAATCTTATTACTTTTGTTTACACAAACCAAACATATAACTTTTGGCAGTGGGTCGTAAACACACAGGTTACAAGTCTCTTATGGCGGGACTTGGAACTGAGTGGATTTACGAGGCCTTTGCTGGGAAATATTCATTCATATGCATTACATTCTTTTTCACAAGACTCTATGAACTCACCAACCTCGTGTTGACACTTTAGCATGTATTTTCAGGTATTAAACAATGGCACGCTACAGGAGGTTTTGGCAGGGTATGGCATGGTCATAGAAGACTCTGATTATTCATTTGGGGGACCGTTTTTAACTATTTTAAGGGCCTACTTCCGCACTACTTTTAACGATGTAAATTCAATATTTTTGGTTAAACTATATTATTCTAAATGATTAAAGTGAAAACCATTTTTGTACTTGTGTTGTGATACCGATTGAGTTGCACCCCAGCTACATGTATGCTTCCGCTGGACCCGATTTTGGGGGTGTGACATAAATAAATGAAGAAATAATGTTATTTACATTATTGTGAAGTAATAAATTAACTTGAAATTACTATTGAAACCAAGAGATGGTGTTTATAATTACTTTAGTTAAACATGTTTATGTTTCCTTGTAAAGATATAAACATAAAGTCTTTTAATTGTTACATGACTTATAATAAAGTAAGACATTATCTTGTTATGGTTTTTAATTAAGACATAAACATGAAGTTATTAAATTGTTAAATAACTTATAACGTAAAGCGGGGTTATAACAGTTTATGTTTTCTTGTAAAGGCATGGACATTAAGTGACTTTGTAAAAAGTACTTGTGTTATAAAGCATGTAATTGGCTTGAAAATACTATTATACCAAATAAATGAATTAGTTGGTAAATAGACAACTCAAAACGAATATGGTTATCTTAAATATTGTTAGATTGTCTTACGATATTAATACTAATGAAATACCAAATGTTTATGGTATGTTCAGTTAGGAAAATCAAACTCTTGTTATATTGTTTGATTAAAGATAACTATGATTTCTTTTCTTCCAAAAGTTATCAAGGTTAGAATATTGAGTATGACTTGGACATACTTAATAAAACTCCAACCTAGAAGATTAATAAGACATTATCATATGATGGAATGTGATGAATGTAATCAATTACATTAAAGTCTTAAATTGAAGTTCTGAATTTGTTCAACTGCTTATGAAGAGGTTATTAACAAAGTAAAGTCAGAAACTGTCAATATGTATTTGTAATATCTCAAAAGAGAACATTGTATTGTTGCTTTATTTGCTAAGTGTTTAAAGATAGTCTTTAAATTACTAAAAGCAAGTGGGAGTTTTGATCTTTAAATGATAAAATTACAAGATACATAATCTTCTAAAATACACTAGTAAATATCATGATGAAGTTTGACATTTGAATGTTAAATCTCAACATGATAATAAAGTTTGACATTTAAATGTTAAGTCTCAAGGTGATGGAATTCTCATTCATAGATTAGCAAAAATATGTCGAATATTTGATTAATATGCTGAGGGCTATGATTTACAGGATTATTGTAAACCTGATAATCATCATTATACATTACCAAATATGAAATTGGGTAAAGTACACATGATATGAATGATTAAAATGTTGTCCATAAAGATAATCAATTTTAGAAACTTGGTTTATCTTAATAGTTAGACTAGAAAATGAATACGAGTTTCTTCAAAGATAAGGTAACCTTTGTGGTTTAAATCTTTGCATAGAAATCATATGGACAATGTTGTACATGTATTTAATGTATGTTTTATGACAAGATTATTAATCACACTTAAGCAATTAATTGTGATTGAATATTCTTTTCTAAATACATTATATATATAAAGATTATAATTGTCATATTTATGAAATTGACAATAGAATATCAAAACTCTTTCTTGAGTGATTACTTGAGCGAGGACGATAAGTAATCAAAAGGAGTTTATGAATTCAAATAAATCTTTGGAATTGTACAAAATGTAATAATCCATGGATGGATAAATGCATGCATCTAGAAGATTATTCTTATGTTTAATTATTAAATCCATGTTTTGATTTATAATTAAAATAAGATAATTTTTATGTATTCCTGAAAGCTAGTGGGAGTATTATGTTTAATTTCTTAAATCATATATGTTGTGGAACATATAAAAGTAACATTCCATATAAGTTAAAAGTTAACTCTTAGTTTGGAATGAAACTTTACTTGTAAGATTTAGGAAATAAGATATACAACCTTGGAATAAAAAATTTATTATTTAATAAACATATGCGGTAAATAAATCTAATATACATGATATATCATTTAGAAAGTCTAAATGTATATGCATAACATGAATAAAATCTAAGTATGACTCAAGGATTTTTCATGAACATCATGTTTTGTTGTATCATGCTTGATTACAAGATGATTTGACAATATTAATATCTAATTAAAAAGTTATTAGATAACTTGTATAATATTCTAAAAAAGAATATGCTTGATTATAGAATCACATCCTAAATCTGGAACAACTTCCAAATTCTATAAATGAACAATTTGTCAATTGTTGTGCAAATTGTCATAGCCAACAAAAGGTTTGAAGGGCATCAAACATTACACTATAGATATTAATGTTTACGAAAATTTTTAATAGCATATTGTTGTTGCATATAATGATGCTAATGAAATTGAGATGACACTCAATACTAGTCATGGTAAGGATTTCATCCTTGGGCATGTGTACTAGTTGTGCTTACTAAGAGCATAGTTGCATTATACATTAAGAGAATAAGAATACTTTAAACTTTAAAATGTTTGGAAGTTTGATTATCATACATTAGTGGTTAAGGATGTCACACATTTTATGAAATATAATATGACATTATCAAAATAGTTGAGTATGCACATATAAGGACTTCAATAGTTGAATTCTTGAAATTCTGATAGATCAAAGCTGGATGATTTATGTATTGTCCACAAGTATGAATGTCATTACTTGAGACATAATTCATCAACAAGAGTTATCATGCATTGAATTATTTTGCATTTAGATAAAGGATATTAAACAATTATTATAATAAATTTAAATACATGGTATGTTTAATTTATAATATATTGTATCCTATATTTGTATGTTTAAATCCATGAATAAAGGTTATTCTAAATTGTCCGTTGTCAGTTAATAATATGGGAATATTATTAAATCAAGACAAATATGAAGGTTGGTATAATATACTTAAAGTATATTGATGCGTAGTCATGTCATTTCAGATGATATTCAATGATACCGAATATAGGACTTATCCCAACTACATGATGTTACTTTATGGATTTTGTTATTAAGTAAATCATGAGAAGTTATCCTCAGACTTGAGATGCAAGATAAGTGTCATGAATGTAGTACATTTTTGTTGAACAACTTAATGTTATACGTAACTGGTAGTCATAAGGGTTGTTTTCGAAAATGTTACAAAGTTTATGGGTTTTGCTTGTAGTCAAGATAGAATTTGTTCCTTCAAATTTATTTTTGGAGTTTAATACTACTGGGCCCCTCGTAGGGTTGGTAAGATGTATGTGTGGCCGCACCCAAGATCTCCCCTGAATATGTTCAGAAGATTTGGTAATCTTGCTCAATCACAAACAACGAGAAACAGAATGGTTAATTAAGGAATGACTTTAATCCATATCGTTATTAACGTGGTATTAGAAACAAAAGGATAATAATAATGAGAAATCATTAAAAGGTTTTTCCAGGAGCCTTACTCGAGATCGTACTAGATGCATCGATGTGTTGCAAGACGCTAACCGATGTGATCACACTATTAAGATATATCCAAGTGGGAGCTGTTAGTTTATGAACATAAATTAATAGTGGTGTGTTAGGATAGAACTCGAGATCACGGGATTGCACACTTTACGTATGAAGAGTAAATGAATAATTATTTATAAATGTTATATATAATTATTAATAAACACAAAATGAGTAACGACCATTAGTATTTAATGGAGAATGGCTAGCGACCGTTAGACGAAGAAAAGGAAAGTAATACTTGTGAATAATTGGAATGTCAAGAAGGTTCCGGAATCCCTTAGGGATGTCCATAACCGATCGGCAAGGGGGAGTTCCACCTCCTCAATGCCTTGGACTCCAAGTTATCACTAGTATATAAACAAATCCAAGGATTCATTGTTTCCTACAACTTGTACACATAGTTCTTGGTGTTTTTCTCTCCTTCTTTTCTTGTCCCACTAAATCGATCCATAAACCTTTTAACAAAGGGATTCGATTTTTGTAAAGCTCAAAAAATAGTTTTGTGTTTAAATTACTTGCATAATCTTTTACTTGAATTAGTATGTGTGTACAAGAACGTGATACAATCACACTATTGATTGTATCTTGGATTGAATTACAAAAAGGTAAGGGGTAATTCCTATAATCCACATAAACCCTAATTAGGGTTCATAAGTTGACGATTGCATATTGATTCTTGTTCGGGCTAGAATCACAAAGGTCTGTTTACTATTTATTATTGATTAATTAATTACATGTTAAATGATCTTGTTATAACGCTTCCGCATATGCTTACTTGATGTTATTGGTTTATTTATATGCATGTCATGATATTTTAATTCCAATAGCAACATCAGGTAAGTATGTGGCACTTGGCTTTGTGTTATAGTCGGGGTCAGTGAACTCAATAATTATACCATGCTTTCCCACCTAAAAGTTAAAACGGATTCAGAAAAGATAAATAAAGCTCTAAGCCACAGCTGACTTAACCGAGCTCATTGCCCTAATGTGGCTCATGATCAGGAGTCTGCCAGAAGTAAAGAGCATAGCCCTTCCAAATAAAAGTAAAGACCATAGGCTTGTTCAAAATATAAACAGAAGTACCTAAAATATAAACAGAAGTACCTCCCAATCGAGATGGCTAGCGGCATTTTCATAATTAGTAAGAATTGAAACTGTACATTGCAAACTGGGCAACTCTTTAGCTTGTATTGGAGGGAATCGATGATCCCTTAAAGCACTGCAAAAGGAAAGATCCACAGAAATCAATAATGAAAAACGTACTTAGGAAATTGAAATTCAGTTTTGGATGTCAACCTCGTATGTACCAAAACTTTAAGGACTTCATTCTAAAGTATTTACACTAAAATGAAAGAATAAAGTTTAAATGTATCCACTCGTGCATAGAGAACCAGTATTTTATGCATATACACTTTGGAAGACAGTCGGTCTGTTAGCCGTTTCAATCTTTTTAAATCATTAGAGATTGAAACATAACCATAATCGACACATTCATAAATAATTTGCCAGCTATAGTTTCTACTATAGTGCTTCACTTTCCATCTTAATATATTGGTTTTACCTTTTGTGGGTGAAATTTTCCTTCTACTTGTCGGCCTTGGAGATGAGTGTTGGTGTTGCAGCATTTTATAGTAATTAATTTATTTTCAAAGTGTCAAGTCGTTTGGTGGTTTTCATAGTTGTCATTCAACGAACACATATATCAAGTGCTCTCTTCTATTTGTATTATTTAGGGCCCGTTCGGGTGGGGTTATGGAATAATGAAACCAAACCTTCACTTCACATTTGGGTATCCTCAATCAATTGTGGTGGGTAGAGGTGGCAATTTATACCCGAATTCTAAAAAATGGCTAGTTTTGACTACTTTGTAAAAGATTCTGTCACATTTAGCCCCCTTCTTTTTTTAAAACGGGCAATTTGTACCCGAATTCTAAAAAATGGCTAGTTTTGAAATCTTAAATGGGCACTAACGGGCACATATTTTTTTCTCAATCAGAGAATAATACAATCGTTTTAAAGAAAAACTTATACATATTATATATTTAAGTTATTAAATATAAATAAGATATTACGTTTAAGGAATTTATTTTGTCATTTTAAATCTTTTATAAAGCAATTTGTATAACATGTGCCCGTTTGCCTGTGCCCGTTTAGCCCGTGCCCGTTTAAGCCCGTGCCCGTTCTAGCCCGTGCCCGTGCCCGCCCGGCCCGCCCATTTTGCCACCTCTAGTGGTGGGCCTCATAACCAACCAAAAAACATTAATGACTTTCAAAATCATAGATTCATACATATACACCCCAACCAAACGAGCCTGAATCTTTTTTGAAAACAATATTTGGTTGATGCAAGTGATCGTATTGAAATTAAAATTGTGTCAAAACACCATGAAACCCCTGCCATAGAAAATGGGTAGGCATTTTCTCTCTCCTTTCAAAATTATGACATCCATTCTTTTTTTATTTTTTCACATCTTCAAGTTGCTCACCATGTCATTCCTTAATCTAATTAAGTAATGATAATCATTTTTCCTGATCTTCGTTAAATCATAAGCTTTTGGAGCTACTGCATTATTGTTGTCGGAAATTTTTCACCGGACACCAAAACTGAACCATGAACACGTAATATTGGAGAAGTTGGTTTTTTCCTATTCCGGTGTCTTGATCATTGCTCAAGGCCTAAGGGGTGTTTGGATTAGCTTACTTTCTGGACTTATGAGCTTATTTAGTTAGGTTATCAAAGTGTTGATAATAAATCTTTAAAGATTTCAACAGATAATAAATCATAACAGTGGAGGGTGTGTGTTATCCGACCATTGGTGCGGGTGTGCTTTTCGACCAGTTTTCATTGGTGGGTTACAGGTAGTGGTGGCGAGCGGTGCACGAGTGGGTGTGAGTTGGATGGTGGAAGTGGATAGGCTTGAAGTGGGTGTGAGTGGGTCACGGTTTGATGGTGGATTAGGGTGGGGGTGGTGTGTCACGATCATACACCAAGTTCAGACCTTTAGTGATAAGAGAAGGAAGCGAATATGTGTTTGCAATTAGGGGTGTCATTCGGGTCAACCCGACCCGATAAGCCTCTTATCGGGTCGGGTCTATCGGGTTTTCGACATATAAAATTTAACCCGCAACCCGATCCGATAAGGAATCGGGTTATCGGGTTCGGGTCTATCGGGTTATCGGGTCTATCGGGTTCGGGTTATCGGGTTCGGGTTATCGGGTTATCGGGTCAAGTTCAAAAATTATAAAGCTTTTAATGTGTTATTATAGCTTATCGGGTTATCGGGTCAACCCGATAACCCGATAACGAAATTATTAAGACCCGAAACCCGACCCTATAAGGCTATCGGGTTATCGGGTTGACCCGATAACCCGATAAGGTGTATTGGACCCGAATCAACCCGACCCTATAAGGCCTTATCGGGTTCGGGTCGGGTTCGGGTCGGGTCGGGTCGACCCATATGACACCCCTATTTGCAATGATGGGGTTGATTTTGAGTATAAAGATATGGGTGATAGTGACAAATTATCATATCTCGTCGCCACCATGAACCACTGTGGTGATAGTGAGCAGAAATTAGTAATTGTGCCTTTGAAAGTTTTGATGTGTTAAGACAAAAAGTGGTAAGTCATAATAGAAAAAAGTGGAAAAGGACAAAATAATAATAATAATAATAATAATAATAATAATAATAATAATAATAATGGTTGATTTTGTGTCGGATCGAGCAGTTATTGAAGCCACACAACGTAAACGGCTTAAGTATGAGTCTAAATGCGCGGATATTGGATATGGTTTTCTCCCGTTTTCTTTCTCTTCTTTTTGAGAACTCGGGAAGGATGCAGTGACCTTACTAAAGCGTATCCGTAGATTCTCGGTGACTCAAGACATTGGAGCACGTGCTGGTGCTCATATTTTTAGTAGGATTAGCTTCGCTATAGCTAAAGGAGTGGGGGCCCAGTTAGTATCTCGGCTCCCCACTAATTTCTTGTAAATCCTATGATTTTATAATAAAGTGATGTTTATAAAAAAAATTAAATAATAATAATAATAATAATAATAATAATAATAATAATAATAATAATAATAATAATAATAAAATAATAATAATAATAATGCTCGCGTGGCATTCGATGGGGCTTTACGTTCCTCCTTGGAACGTATTGTCACTGCCTCTGGACCTGGATTTAGTGATTGGCAATGGAGGTTGGCTACATTGCCATTTGCATTTGGGGGGCTGGGCGTATATTCTGCAGGGGATGCGTTGAACTATGCCTTCCTTGCGTCTAGACTCCAATCTGCCAAGCTGCAGACTAAGCTCCTAATACACTCTAGTATCGTAACCTCTGGCTTTTCCTTCGATGAGACCTTGAGCGTGTTTAATGCGAAAATGCAGACCGACCTTTTGAGTAACCCAGATGAGATCGCTGCCCCAAAACTTATGAAGAAACTGGCAGATATATATTTCAAACGGGTTGTCCATATGGCCGAATCCACATTTTGTCTTTCCCCTCGAAAAATGGCACTCTAGAGGTCGCAAAAAGAGGATCACACGTCAGACTGGCTTAGGGTGGTCCCGATTTCCGGGTTAGGACAGACTATGAACACCAGAACTTATAGGTGCATTTTATGCTTTCGGCTAGGTGTTCCCCTATTCTCTGTCCAGGGGCCGTGCTCAGCGTGCTCTAAGTTTTTCGCCGGTGATATTTATGGGGACCATGCTGTATCGTGTACTAGCACAATTGGTGTTAAACATCGACACAATATGGTGCGCGATACCTTGCTTGACATCTGTTCTCGATCTGGGGTCTCGGCTCACAAAGAGGTCGACATCGGGTTAGGTGGAGAAAGATAGCTAAGGCCAGCAGATATTCTGCTCTATTCCTGGGATGCAGGGAAGGATGCGTGTGTTGATCTGACGGGATCGTCACCCCTCACGCAAACCGGCATGATTGACTTTGTGCCCGGGCGTGGGGTGATTGTGGCCGCAAAACGCAAGCGGGTCAAATATGGAGCTAAATGTGCAAATATGGGATATGGGTTTACCCCTTTCTCATTTTTCTCTTTGGGGGAACTTGAGACAGATGCGGTGGCCCTACTTAAGCGGATCCAGAAGTTTTCCATCACTCAAGACGTTGGGGCGCGTGCCTTAAACCACATCTTCAGTAGGATTAGTTTTGCTATTGCTAAAGGTGTGGGGGCTCAAATAGTGTCGAGGCTCCCCACTAATTTCTTGTAATCATATTGTTTTGTTGCTAATGAAAAGTGAAATTAATAAAAATAATAATAATAATAATAATAATAATAATAATAATAATAATAATAATAATAATAATAATAATAATAATAATAATAATAATAATAATAATAATAATAAAGTGTTCGGACAAAAGTACCCTCATGTGAGCTGCACGTTAGGACCGAGATAACTAGAAAAACTAACGAGCGTTAGATTTTTGGAATCGTGGCGTAATATATTTTTGATCGTGGATAAAAAAAGCAACAATTCCCGTTTTTGGATATCGTATGAAATCCGGGAAAAGTATAGGGACCAACGGTGTAATTTTGGTTAAAAAAATAAGAAAGTTGAGGGTCTATGGAGGAAAGTCTAAGGCCGCCGACTTGATATTGATATAAATAATGAAAGAAAAACCATTCACCAAACAAAAAGTCTCAGGGCCCATTTGGTTGCCTCTTTTTACTTTCAAGTAATACTTTGATTATCTATATCAATTGTTTGGTACGCCAGAGAATGGAATTAAAGTGGGCCAACCCACAAAAATATGATTCCCTCAATGAACCTATCTTTGGACGATTACCAGCTCCATGTGGCCCCACCATACACACATCTTCCTTAAATATAATATTTAAATACAATATAAAATTAATAAATTATATATAATAATATATTTTTTCTCTCCTACTTTTTCCTCAAACCTTTCCCAATCTTTCAAACCTTTCCCAAATCCAAACCAATCCCACTTGCGAACCAAACGCACCCTCGGTTGCAATCGATCTGGTTCAGGCATGTCAGTTGCTGTAGAATTAGGGTTTTGTTTATTTGGCTAATTAATTAGTGAGTAATGATAAAAGATTTCCATGTAATTTATGTTTCCGGGTTTCAATTTATGGGAGTTTTAATTTTAGGTTATACTACAAAAATTTTGTGCAATAGGACTTGTTAGTTTAAGAACATATACTTACACATAGTTTCAGTTATTAAATTTATAAGTACGTTTTTCTTCATCACGTGTTCTTGTCACAGGGGAGAAAATGGATGTACTCAATCAATCTTGGCAAAACCTGCTCTCTGTGCAATTTGACATACGAGAATATAGGAAACAACACGACAAGGAAATGTTTACTTATGTAAGGCGTTATCTGTATACTATTTCACCACTTTACTCAAAGTTATTTCTAAGAGTTGACTACGGTTTTTTGCGGGTTTTGTCACTATACTTTTTTCAAAAATGGGAATTGTATTAATTTCTTTGATTTGAGATTTTGATTGTAATTAACTAATTGCTTTTTATTTGGCTTGTGCTCTTAAAGAAAAGAATTTCATGTTGTTAGATTTGTTGAGTTTAATTTACAAGAAAACTAAAAAAATCAAGAAAAATATCAGGTTGAAGATGAAGTGGTCTAAAGACGAAAATACCCCATATGTATTGAATTTAACAGAAAACTATCGGAATTATCTAAATATGGACTGAATCCGTAACCTACACAAACCACAGTGATATGACCTGGCGTAAAATCTGACACACCCCAGTGACCATTTATACAGTTAACTCTAATTTTAATTCTCTTCCTTTTCCTGTTATGCTTTTAGTATACAAATAGTATTCAAAAATTTACAAGCCAGTCTAAAGAGGCAGCTGCTCGAGTCTCTAAACTTGAGGAACGTCTCTGTCAACTGCAGAACGAGTTTTGTTGTGAGGAAACTAAAGAGAAGCAAATCCAAGGTATTTCTGTATACGTATATAAGTGCTTATTATTGTTATTATTATTATTATTATCATATGTATTATATCCATTCGTTTATATGCTTCTTTCAACAGCTGAAACCGTGGAACTCTCTATCAAGCTTAATGAAGCTTGTGTTGCACTCATACCTTTGCAATATCAGCTTCGTGATCATCAATTCGAGCTTCGATTCCAATCCGAATCTAAGCGCATTTTATCTGAGATGGTAAGAGACATTATTTAGACTCATCTTGAGTGTGTGTACGAACGCGTGTGTGTATATATAGTTATCCCATTTTTTTCTTTTGTTATTTCAGATTTCAAACTCGGACCCACCACCTGAGGATGAGACTTTAACACGTCTTCACTCCATAATGGCTAACTTAGATACGAAGATATTAAATGAAGAGGAGGAGATTAAGAATTTCAGTGCACTTTTCAACCAAAAGAATGACGAGGTTGGCAATTTTTTCATCTGTATGATTTATATTTTTTTTAGCTTAACGTTTGTTCAAAACTAGATGCTACATCGGATATAGTCTGTGTCGTTATAGGTGTCTCAGGTTCGAAAGAAACTAGCAGATGCAGCTGGTTTGCTGAACAAGAAGCACAATGACATGGCAAAGATCCAGAAGGTGACAAAACTTGCCTCGAAACTTCCGCTTTTGTACATTGATCATTAGTTATCATTACAAAAACTTCTTTCCATGATAATGCTACAAATTATATATACTTTTTTTTGTCCTTAATCAAAAGATCATAAGTAGGTGAACTCATTTTAATATAAGAGTCAAAACTGGTCATAGTATACATGTCCATTTTTGTAGAACTGATCCATGTTCATATACTGGTCGAGTTTCCCCTATTAAGCAATCCCACTGACTTTTCTTCTCACAATAGGACATTGATGATACCAACTCTCAGATCAGGCATAACCAACTTGTAGTCCGTGTGGATGAGGAAATGGCAACGATGCTTGAATTGTGGTTGAAGGAGTCATTGTGTTGCAGAATTCGGGAATGAGGATGACTGCTAGACGTCACTGAATCGTGAGCAAATATTACTACTAGCATTTATGAACTTATCCTTTACTTTTATTTTCTGTTTTGTGCTAAACACTCAGGGTGTGTTTGGTAGAGAGAAATTTATAGAAATGAAATGAAATAGAGATTGGAAATCTAGAGAATAGAAATTAGTAGAGAATTTTGATGAATTCCAGTGTTTTGTAGCAACAGAGACATAACCCGAGAAATAAGTGATAAATTATTATTTATTTATTTATTTGTATTAGAAAAAAACACTAAAAAAATTCTACAAACTAGTTATCAATTAAATAAATGGAAACATGCCTGTGATTTCAAGACCCAGCACATCAATATGATTCATGTTCTTATTTCAAGAAATATGATGAGTCAACTGGCCATCAACAATGGCGTTAACAGATTTACAAAAACTTATACATATCCATAAATAACCGCAATCATTATCCACAATTGATTTTGCACTAGCCAATTTCCTAGCCAGGTTGTTAAACAATAGGGCAAATCGCACAAAAGTGTATCGAACTTATACCCAATTTCAATTTAAGGTACTCAATTTTTTTTATCTCAATTTAGTGTACCAAACTTTTTTTTAGTTGCAATATTAGACAACTTATAGGTTATTAGGTTACCACCACCATACTTCATCTTCTCCGATCACATTCCGGCCAACTTCCGGCATGTCTTTAATATTAGAAGCTTTAATTTAAATTATTTTTTAACATATAATTACCTTTTTACCCCTTTCTCTTATGAACAGTATTTGTTAGCGAAGGCTTTTTAACTTTTTAATATTACAGATGGGATCTTAATTCTTAACTGCAAAACGGCGGCGGGTACCCTGTGACTATATTTTATGGTAATGTGATGTTATGCGGCCATATTTTTTTTAACGATTAATTTACAAATAACAATAATTTTAGGGTTGGATCAGTTGGAAAACCCCTTGCATCTTAACCTAGAGGTCAATGGTTCGATCCTCACTCCCTACAAAAGGTCGGAGGTCCTTTCCTATCTTAGATAGAACTGGAAGCAGCTTCTCTACCTTAGGTAGGGGTAAGGCTGTCTACAACTCAACCTCACCATACATCGTTGAAACGAGATTCGGACCCATAAAAAAAATAAAAAAGCAGTAGTATAATTTCATTTACTGTTAACCGAAGCTACTAATTCTTTCCTTCAGCACAATCACCTTTAAATTTTATGACCTACATACGACTTTTTAGGCATAGTAAGGCGACCAACATTTATATTTTTATTTTTATTTCAAAAAAATCCATCTTTTTTACACTATATATATATCACCTACATTTTCATTTTTAATATACACTATTAACATGAACCAAATATCAAAATTAACTCAAAATCAACTATACCATACAAATAATATACGGCTCAATTAGTAATTAGTCTAAAACCATTTTCAGCCTAAACAAATTTTAATCATCAGTATCTATTAAGACCTATGATAAAACTACCAAACAATTTGTGATATCATTTGGCTAACCCAATTAACAACAAAACCGGTATATAACCCAAATGTTAGAACTTATAAATACGTTTACAAAACCTAGATTACCTCATTCCTGCCCTAATTTCCCTCACAAAAATACGCAGCCATGATTTGTAGCCACACAAACATCACATACTCTTCCTTTCTTTCTTATCTCGATAACCGAATATAACCAACAATCTATGTTTGCAAGAAAATCATACCCTTTTCTTGAATATCAAACGAAAATTCCCTCTAAGGTTTTATGTTGTGTTGACCGTGATGATGGTTTTGAGATGGGGTTAGAACTGAGGTAGATGTAGATGTTGGGTTTTATTGTTGTTGTATACTTTCTGTTCGTGGACCATAGATAGAATAAGTTTGATGTTTGTTTTGGCTTGATTGATGATTGTTCTTTTCTTCTTTCATTTCATCTTCATTTTTGTTTTGATATGTAACGGTACATTTTTTTTCTTCTTTTGTGGAATGCATTAATCGGTCGTCGTCCGACCTTCATCGATCTTGTGGTTGCAGTGGCGGCGACTCGGTCAGCACAGGGGGGACCGGTCCGGTCGACCGACCACTGTGCCCAACCTAATGGCTTTATTTTTAGGTACTTGGCTTAGTAGCATGATTAGCGTGTACATTATGGTTAAATTATTGTATATGTTGGTGAAGGGGTGAATTAATTAGTGTATTAATTATATGTGTTGAATAGATTGTTGACCTTAAAATCATTGTGCTTTACATACTTTTGCTTTGTGTTTTATGACTTGTATTAACTTAAAAGCTATTGTACATTGTGCTTAAATGGTTGTAATTTTTGGTGAATGGGTGTTTATAATACCATTAATGTTGTTTGGTAGAATTTTGGTCTTAAAATGACATTACGCTGTTTTTTGTTGTACAATATGCTTACTTTGTTGTAATTCTGAAAATTGGGTGCATTAAAGTGTTGTAAACCATGCATTATTTCTTGTAAATCTGAAAATTTTGGAGAGAGAATGCTTCATGCATTATATGTGATATAAACTAGTATAAGATATAAATCTGCTATAAGGCCCCTTAAAAAAAAATGGAACCCAGAATGTCCATTTGACTTTCAACGATTGAGTCATTTGTAGTTGAAGATAAAATCCTAATCGTAAAGAAAGAATAAAATAAGAAATTAAAAGCAAACTAATATATATTTTCTCCTAGTAGTAGCGTTGAATCTAAATATTCAAATACTCATAAAATGTATTCGATTAATTTAAAAAGGTTTGTTAGATGTCTTGTGTGAAATGTTATTATCATCATTTTCTAAATAGATGTCACGGTAGTGTTTGTGTTTAAGAACACTAAAAGTGTAAACCGTGATTGGAAAAAAGCTAGCTGGAAGTTGGCCGGAATTTGGTCAGAGAAGATGAAGTATGGTGGTGATGATCTGATAACCTCTAAATCGTCTAACATTGCAACTAAACAAAAGTTGGGTACACTAAATTGAGAAAAAAATAGTGAAGTACCTTAAATTGAAATTGGGTATAAGTTGAGTACACTTTTATGCAATTTTCCCTAAACAATACGATACATGATAAAACAGATTATCAAAAAATCAAGATCCATAATAAAACGCAAAATACCTGACTAATGCTTCAACTGATTAGAAAACTCGAGGTCTACAGGAACACCCTGATATCAAATTGGATATCAACGATTTGTGATTTGGAGGTGATGAGATGCAATAATTAGAAGACTCGAGGTCTACAAGAACTATGGAGATGAATACGAGACGGAAACCAGAGGAAATAGGACATGAAATTAGGGATATTGGAGACTAGGTTTCCATAGGTTTTATAAAAAATTGGGGGTAATGTGACTAGCACGTGATTGCATCCTCTTATAGCCCTTTTTTTTGTTTTAATCTTTTTCTTAAAATACACAAAACACGGAGAGTTTAGACGGCAACTCATTTCCAAAACAAAACGGATGGAAATCAAATTGTAAAGAGACCATTTCTTGAGAAATATGATATATCTCCGCCTTTTTAATTCTTTGACACACCAAACACGAGCAATAAAGCCATTTCCTTTTCTCAACCTTTATTTCTCTTAACCAAACACACCCTCAATTTTGGATGTTCTGTTTGATGATTTATACTTTATGGTTGTGTCGATGTGATGCTTTAGTACTCTTTATGTGATTTGAAACTTATGTTTGTAATGTCTAAATGATTAACTTCAGCTGTAGTGTCCATGAAAGTTTATCATTAAGTTAGACTTTCTTATCCTTTATTTTTATTTTCTGTTTTGTGCTAAAATGACGGTTGAAATGTGCGTGAAATGTTGAACAAGACTCTAAATGACTTGACGCGGTTTCTTTTGTTATTTTCTGGAACTGAACCTCACTTCTGGATGCTCTGTTTGTTGATTTATACCATACGGTTGTGTCAATGTAATGCTTTAGTACTTTTTATGTGATTTGAAACTTATGTTTGTACGATTGGATTTAGTTGGATGATGAAATGGCAGGATGTTAATGCATTGTCAACCACATTCCACAATTCTCGCTCTGTCTAGTCAATGTCACAGGCCTGACCAATGCATAACTCGTGAGGTAACTCACCAATCAATGATACAAAAATGGACCTGAAAGCGGTCTAGTATGCAATAGATTATTTAATTATTTAATATTAATTAAAAACTATTTAATAATTAATTTAAACTAATTTAAATTAAGAAAAATACTAAAATGACTTAGAAAATTATGAAACTTTTTATAAAATTAATTAACCATCACAGGAATCCAATAAAATTATAAAAAGTTTATAAAAATTATAAATAAGCTAATTTAAATATTATTTACTTATTTATTAATTAAAACCTATTTAAACTAATTTAATTATAAAAAAATACTAAATGAACAGTAAAATTATGAAATTTTTTCTAAAAATACTTTAGGATTTATAAAAGCTAGAAAAAATATAAAAAAGTACTAGTGATTAAATTTAAGCAGTAATGATTTTTATTTTTGATTTTTTAATTAAACCTAATTAAACTTAAATTAATTGTTAAAAATACTAAATCAAAATAGAAAATTATGAATTTTTTACGCATGTAGTATATTCATAATCAAAGCATATATGGTTCCTGTGTTTATAGTTAGAATAACGGAAGAGAAGTAGAAAGAGAAAGAGAGTTGGGAGGATTCCTAGAGAGAGAAAGAGATGAGAGAAAATGTGAAATGTTAGATTGAATGAAAGGAAGCTCCATGTGGAGAGGGGTATTTATAGTTTCTTACAAAACGCCCTCCTGCGGGCTGTGGATCGGGTGTACAGTGGGTAAAGACCTGTCCGTCCTCCACGGTGTTACTTAAACTAATCTATGTACTAACTAAATATTAAGTAACTACGAGCTATATCAATGCTATTACATTCTTGTGGTGACCGAGTCTTCAATAGGAATATTTGTATTCCTAACAATCTCCCCCTAAGCGAGGTCACCTTTGAAGATTAAGATCTTTTTCTTCAAGCATTCTTGTGATCTTGTAGCTCGTAGTATTGATTCTTCATGTTCAGCACACTTTGTCAAGCAATGATCTTGTGATTTGAGGTTCCTTTGGTATGTGTGATCTTTGAGCTTTTAATGAGATCATCAGCCACCGTAAATCTCCAAGCTCATCCTTTGTTGTATCGCCTTCATGTGGCACAGTGACTTTTGAACCGTCATGCTCACACTCTTCTGGATTAGGAGACTTTTCATCAGAGTTGCGGAAACGTTGTTGTTAGTCTCTTCAACTTTCATTGTTGCAAGCCTCTCGTCATTAATGATCTTCATTCATAATGAGTTGGCAGTGTGAACATGAGGTATGGAATGACACTATTCAGCTGGAGTTGGGTATCACCATCGCCATCTTTATATGTTCCTGAAATAAAACAGTTAGCAATAGAGATAGAGAACGAATATGGCTTTGTCATTCGTTCTGTGAGGACATACTACCCTCCGGTTTTGTGAAAACCCGACCTGTGATCAGGTAGAATCTCTTTTAAAGAAGACTCTCCTTAACAGGAATTTCCAGCTTGTTTCGGACGTTTTGACAGGTGTTTCGCTGAAAACGGAGTTACGGTTCAAAAGTTATGGCCGCTTGAAGTTTTGACGTAAAAAGTCAACTTTGGTCAAACTGCAACATTAGCAAATCGCTAATCACCACCAGATCGCTGGAGCTAATCGCTGAATAGAGATAATCGCTAGCTGGAGCTAATCACAGAAGAGAGGTAATCACTAGCTGGAGGTAATCGCTAAGTAGAGGTAATCGCTGTTTGGAGTTAATCGCTGAAGAAGGTAAATGCTAGAAGTAGTTAATCGCTTAACTGAGGTAAACACTAGAAATAGTTAATCACTGGAAAAGGCAATCGCTAAGAGCTAAACGCTGGGTGAGGTAATCGCTAGAGCTAATCGCTGAACACAAGAGTCCAAAGCAGTCACTATCTAGCGTTTTTGTCTTTTTAACCCAAAGTAGTAATCGCTAACCAGGAATGGATCTAAACGCTACCAAGAAATCCACCCCGTGGAGCTAATCGCTAACAAGAAACACAACCCAAAATTTCTCCAAATCCAAACTAACGAATGATAGAGCTTATCCAACTGAAACACTAAGTAAATATAACACCACTAATCACGAAAGTACACCCAAAACACTTCATATATATCACAAACAAGATCAAACCAAGATGTTTTCCTATAAAACTATTCTAACCAACTAAAACCACAAAAACCAAACTAAATCCGAGTATCCAAGGCCCTAAGATGAAACCATGGCTCTTGATGCCAATTGTAGTATATTCATAATCAAAGCATATATGGTTCTTGTGTTTATAATTAGAATAATGGAAGAGAAGTAGAGAGAGAAAGAGAGTTGGGAGGATTCCTAGAGAGAGAAAGAGATGAGAGAAAATGTGAAATGTTAGATTGAATGAAAGGAAGCTCCAACCCTCTCCACATGTGGAGAGGGGTATTTAGAGTTTCTTACAAAACGCCCTCCTGCGGGCTGTGGATCGGGTGTACAGTGGGTAAAGACCCGTCCGTCCTCCACGGTGTTACTTAAACTAATCTACGTACTAATTAAATATTAAGTAACTACGAGCTATATCAATGCTATTACATTCTTGTGGTGACCGAGTCTTCAATAGTAATATTTGTATTCCTAAAAACACAACTACTTTAATATATCAGGAAATTAAGAAAAATATAAAATTGGAAAGTGCTTTTTGAAAAAGCAGAAAAATAAGCCAAATGGATTAAATAGAAGCTATCACTTTTTTATTTTTTATTTTTCTTTTACAAAACTATTTAAATACTGAAAATAAGCAACTTTTGTGAAGACAAACTTATTGGAACTCAAAAATAAGCTGTATGCAAGCTTATGAGCTTAACAGATGACTTATTAAGCCAAAACTTAGATTTTAAAACTAAATAAGCTATGTAAATAAGCTACAAATGAAACAAAGAAGGTAAATAAGCTAACTTGTACTGAGGGTAAGCTAAATAAGCTAAATCTACTTAATAAGCACACAGAAATAAGCTAAAAGCAAGAAATAAGCAAATCCAAACCACACAGACCTGAACAGGCCAAATGTGCCAACTGCAAGCCTCTGTAGGGCCCACAGGTGATATCAAGGGTCCAAAATAAAAGTTGACATAATAAGCTGGACTAGAGAGCTTCTAAATAAGCTAAGGTACATGCAGTGGGGTCCAATAATAAGCTAAGGGTGGGCTTGTGAAAATTGTTGCATACACTAAGCGACTCAGTGTATAGGTTTGGTCAGGGCAACTAGCAGCCCTGATTAAGTTGTGGGCAAAAGCTCTTCAAGCCTAAATAAGTCCTGATCTAATAAACTAAGTTAACAGGCTTCTTAAAAAGCCAGGGTACAAAAGGTGGGGCCCATAGGTAAGCTCTTGGTGAGTTTATGAAATAATGCCTACCAGCCTGGTATAGGGCATGCTTATGCAAAACAGGTCACAAGATGAGGCCAAATAAGCTCTTAAAAAAATTCCTAAAAATAAACTAAAATATGGACAGTAAAGATGAGCTTCTGGGCTTGATTTTCCAAAAAGATTTAGGTCAAAAGGGTGAGAGATAAGTGCATGAAAAATCTCTCAATTTTGGTATTTCCTGATAAACTATGCAATTTGACTTTTTCTAATGAACACTAGTTTGACTAAAATGAGATTAGATCTTGATCTTACTGAATGATTATGA
This sequence comes from Artemisia argyi, assembly GCA_030686995.1. Taxonomy (NCBI): domain Eukaryota; kingdom Viridiplantae; phylum Streptophyta; class Magnoliopsida; order Asterales; family Asteraceae; genus Artemisia; species Artemisia argyi. The sequence goes on from CM060683.1 coordinate 101,703,276, forward strand.
CATTATAAGCTAAAATGAGACCTAAATAAGTAGTATTAACAACTAATGCAAAGATTTGAATGTTTATTAATCCTAAAAACCTATCCGTTAACTAAAAATTTGAGAATAAGTGAAATTTTGACTTTTAATCACATGACCACTGGTTTTTAAGGTTCAAATATTCTATTAAGACCTGTTATGACTTGTCTCAACAACAAACACCAACAAAAACCTCCTGGAACACAGACAAGACAATTGATCCAAACAACCTTTTAAGAAAGTGATATTGAGATTTTCAAAGTTATACACTGATTTAGACCATGAATCTGAATCACAGTGTTGTAATATGATGCAATGAGCTTAAATAAACACAAAAACACATACAATAACAACAAACACTCAAAAATCAAGCTTATGCTATATTTGGCAGTCTAAACAAGAAAGATGAGCACAATTAAAACTATAAAGCAAATACACAATTTTAAGCACTAAAATGACTAAAGTACACCTAAGAAGCTCAAAGAAACAGAAATAAGCAGAGCATAAGTACTTATGCAGTTAAATGTATAAAATGGATAAAAGTATTACAATGTGCATTCCTGCTTAAATCCAAGAACCAAAAAACAAGAACCACACCTAAAGTCTCCCCTGAGACGCTAAACCACTGCCATCCAAAATACACAGTGCTCCTTGCATTCTTCCATCTTCATACATGTTTTTTATTTTTTCAATTATTTTTTATATTTTTTGTATTTTTGAGTTTTATGAGTAACACTGGTTTAAATACTAAATTAAGCTTGTGGAAACTTATAAGTGAGATTATATAAGCTTATGAAACAGAAAAATAAATATTTTAACAGTATTAGGATAAAAAGAGGAATTTCAATTAAAAATGCAATTCTTGATTTGGTCTAATGAAACTTGAAATTTAGATTAAACAAAGCTTAAATTACAATGTGGAAACTGAATACAAGCTTTAGAAAGCAATTTTAACAACTAAGAGCTAAGTTTATACTAAAATGACATGAAATTATACTAAATAAACTACACACTAGTCTCTTCTGCTTCTCCTGCTATTTATAGTGACCCATTAGGGTTTTATGAGCCCTCTACACTTATCCCACTCCTAATCTTAGCCGTTGGATGCGTAATTTTGATCCAAGCCATTGATTGGCTTTTGGCTGGAAAAATGGTTTGAGCCAATTTTGGTTGTTTCTTGCAATAGGGGGTGGCATTAATTGTGGTTGTTTTGTTAGGTGCAATTGGAGGGGTGGTGGGATGTGATGGTGTTGGTGGGGTGGTGGATTAGACAGATTTTCATGTTCAAGTGGGAGGGAAAGAAGGGGGAAGGGTGTGCGTTGACCCTGTTTGACCCTGCGTTTTACTACTAAAATAGGAGTAGGCCTGGTTGTGATTGGGCTTGGGTGTTGTTGGATCAGGGTAGGGGGTAAGGTGTGGACTGGATCAGGTTTGGTTTATGTTTGGGTTTGTGTTTGTGTTGGATTTGCAATAATAAAGGGTTCCGTTTGGTTTGGTATTATCACAAGGACCAATTGTGCAATTCGATGAAAGTTGAGGGTTAAATATGCCCTATTTCCAAATGTCATCCAAGGGACCATTCCTGCCAAGTTGTAGATTTAGGCGGATTTAAAAATTGTTTAAATTTTAACTCAAAAGGCTCATACGTTCACACCACATTTATTATATTTTCATTTTTCATTTCATTTTTTTTCATTCATCATATTTTTTTTCACTTGGTTTTACATATTTAACTTGTACCTTAAACATACAGAGCTTCACGGTGAATCTCCCAGACCTAAGCGCCTTTCAGAACAAAGGATGCAAGGATCCGCTTGTCGAACCGCAGTTATTTTTGGTACTTATGACTTTATTAGTTTGCCTCAAGCGTACGGAGCTTCACGGTGAAACTCCCGGACCTAAGAGCCTTTCAGAACAAAGGATGCAAGGATCCGTTTGTCGAACCACAACTATTTTTGGCATTTATTACATATTGATGGTGTTATTTATGAACCTCATGTGGCATACAACAAAACGGGGAGTTGCAAGACCTAAACGCCTTTCAGAATAAAGGATTCAAGGCCCATTTAATGCTTATGCCATCACGTAAAGTAAGCAGAAATTTAGACAACTTTTGAAAACGCGTAATTCTAATTATTTTATTTTTGGGTTTTCAATCTTGTGGGAGCAAGGACTACAAGTAACCGTTATGAGCTCTAAAGAAATCCAACTATTCTACGTTTAGCATCTAATCACACTAATGACTTTACTATCATTCCTCGTTCTCCGCAAATTTAAAATCTCAAATAATGAGATCCGCGGATGCTTAGCCTAAAAAGTTAAGGGAACAATCTAGGGATCAACACGCCTGGTCAGGTCAAAATTTCTATTCCTACTCTACCCAACGGAAAGTTAAAACAAAGTGTCAAAACTTATTATATTTTCGCAAAAATTTTCAAATTTTTTCAATTTTTTGGATTTTTTGAGAAAAACTGAGTTGCATTAGTAAACGGCACACGAAAGGTGCAAGTCAAATCGAAGATACCCCCCCCCCCAGACTAAAGTTAAACATTGTCCTCAGTGTTTCAAAGGCGAGGGTCATCCTACGTTGTATCTAAGGCCGTTTATTAATTATGCCAAAAGATAATGTTAGTTAAGGATATCAGAATTCTTAAACGAGACTTGAGTGGAGTAAGGACAAAACACGAGCATGAGAGCCTTCATGCTTCGGGAAAATTACTTGTACAAACACAACAACAACCAAACAAAAGATGCAAAAGAGGTTGCCACTTTCTCGTCACTTTATTAAAAAGAAGAGAGAAGTCAAAAACATGGGTGAAAACCCATGTGATTGCTAATGTTTTTGTTCACCGAGTCATTAGCTTGACTCGATCCCCGAATTCATTGGTTCGTGGGGAAAGTTTGGAGATCCGGGACAACCATGGGTGGTATGTCCCCTCCAAAGTAGTGCTTCAACCTATGACCATTCACCTTAAAGTTGGGACCGTCAGGTTGAGATAACTCAACAGTTCCATAAGGAAACACTTTGGTGATAGTGAAAGGTCCAGACCAACGGGTTTTGAGTTTGCCCGAGAAAATCTTTAATCTTGAGTTAAAAAGAAGGACTCGATCACCAACGTTGAAAACATGGTTCTTAATCTTTTAGTCATGAATCTTTTTTGTCTTTTCCTTATAGATCAAATAGCTCTCGTATGCCTGATCACGGAGTTCATTTATTTCATTTAGCTGAACCTTACGGTGATCACCCGCCGTCTGAAGGTTGAAGTTGGCATGTTTCAAGGCCCAGTAGGCTTTGTGCTCAAGCTCGATCGGTAGATGACACGCCTTCCCCGTATACCAGCTTGTATGGAGTACACCCGATGGGTGTTTTGTAAGCTGTACGGAAGGCCCAGAGTGCATCATCTAGTTTATCCAACCAAGAGGCACGGTTTTCACCTATGGTCCTCTCTAAAATCCTTTTGATACCACGATTGGAAACCTCCACCTACCCACTTGTTTGGGGGTGATACGCGGTAGAATGATGGTGAGTTACACCATACTTCAGCATCACTCTTGCAAATTGATCATTGCAAAAGTTTGTACCACGATCACTAATAATGGCATGTGGAGTTCCGAACCTAGCGAAAAGAGATTTTATGAAATTTACAACAACTCGGGTGTCGTTGGTGGGAAGAGCCCTTACTTCAACCCATTTGGACAAGTAGTCAACAACCACGAGTATATACTTATTCCCTCGTGAAGACGGGAATGAACCCATAAAGTCAATACCCTAGATGTCAAATATTTCACAGACTTGGATGGAATTTTGTGGCATCTCATCCTTCTTAGACATATTCCCATGACGCTGACAAGTGTCACTGATGAGGCAAAAAGTGTACCGCTTTTAAGGGGCCATTTAAGCCCGAATTCGTGATTATTTGATCAAATATTGCCCTAAATCGTTCCTTTTGTCATTTTAGGTACTTTTGGAGAGAAATCTAGAAATGAAAGCATTTTGGACGTATTTGGAGCATAAAAGTGAAGAAAACGGCAAAGTCTAAATTTTCCTTGCTAGAACAGTACCTGACGGTGTCAAGAGTTACAAAAGAGGTGGAAGTGGAAAATACACGTGACGATCTAGAAAGTTTTTAAGCTTGTGGCCTGACGGCGTCACCCAAGGCCGTCAGGGTCCAAACATTAGTGACGGCCCAGAGTATTTCTACACATGAAGGCGTCACAAATAGATCTAGGCAATTCGATTTTATCATGGCGGCGATTTAACGGCATCACAGGCTAACACATGAAGCCGTCACGATGTAATATCTATATATAGTTTTCCAAATTTCATTCATTAGTGTGCAACTTTGAGGGAATAAACCCTAGTCCGAATTTTATCGGTTTTTCAAGGGTTCCAACCCCTTGATTCTTCAATGTTCAATTGAAGATAAGTATTCTTTCAAATCATTCAATATGTCTATGTGTTGTGTGATTATATCTTACACTTGTCTTCTCTTTAACATGCTAGGCTAGATCTTTATTGTGTTTGCTTAGATGTAGTGAAACCTAGATGTTAATTATGGGTTGATTGTTTGTTTATAATTGTTACGGATGATTGTATTCGATGTTAGGCTTAAGAAAACTGGCAGACTTCCATTGGTAACTTGCTTGAACGTCTTAAGAAACATGATCGGAGGTGTGCTACGATTTTTGGTTGTACTTAATGCGTAGGAGAATTCTAATGATCCCATGTTAGGAGCTTCTAACGGCTCGACATAGGAGTGAAGTAGGATCCTATAGAGTTAGGGAATATTGTACATGACCCTACTACTAGTATTAAGGAATATGACCCGTCATCCATGCAATTGTAACAAGCTAATCAACCTGTAAAAGATATCTAGGGAGTAATTAAATCTAAGTAAACACAACTCTCCTCATTATTGTTTCCACCACATTACTATAATAGTTTTATTTTCATTTCTTTTATTTTATTTTGATTGCATCTTTAGATTAATTGGGTTAGTTGGCTAGCAACTAATTTCGCCTACTCCTTCAAAAGCCGAGATTTTTAATTGCTTTTATAAAATATAAAAATACAAAAGGAATCATCCCTCACCTCTAGACCTAGTTTATTAGGCTTTCTAATCCTAGCGACACTATTCCTGAGTTGAACGATCAATCCCCCGGTACTTGTCACTATACTATACTACAACGATCAGGTACACTGCCTGGTGGGGGTTGTAAGCTTCTTGAGATCCCTTGAGAGGTAAAACCTGTTCCGAGGGCGCAATTCCCACGTACCAAGTTTTTGGCGCCACAGCCTGGGGAATAGTTATTGTCTAGGTTAGGATTTCTTTTTATTAGGTCTACTTGCTAGATTCCTTTCTAGTAAGATTTTATTTTTATTTTTAGGTTTCCTTTAGTCTATCTTATTTCTTTGTTTCCTTGTTCGTAAACTATCTCGATGGATAACAATAGCATTGATCGTCTGATTCCTGTTATTCGTGTTTTTCGTCGTAGGATCTTCCAAATGCCCGCCCCAATCCCTTTATTGGAAAATGAGAACCCACCTAACCTCTCGCATAACCATCACTTTGACAATAATTCTGACATGGAGGAGTCCGACCATGATGATGACCATAGGGCTAGTCCTTTTTACTATTCAGACTCCGATGAGGACCTAGATGATGGTGACGAAATTAATGAGGATAGGATGGAAGATGAAGTGGACCCTCTTAGGTATGTCGACCCTTTAACAAGGATTGAGAATGATAGCTCATTAAATATGCAATTTCCTTGTAGAATTGGATTTAGGAGCTTTGATGCCTACCTTAACTCATCTCTACCAATGAACATAATCTCGCGTAGTGAATACAATAAAATTATGGTAGATGAGTTAGAATACAAATGAGATAATATTATTGCTAGGGCAATGGCATTGCATGTGTTTGTAGGAAGCTTTGTTTATCTTGTTGAGTTCATGGTTATAGAGAATCTAGGAGAATTTATCGTTAGTAAGTTAACCCAAGTTGTGTTTGGGAAACCGTTCAAAAGGTTAACCAACCTTGATGAAAAACTTATGGAAGGGTTAATTACATTCTCGGATGGGGATGAAGATTTTGTTTACCAAATGCCCCGTGCACACCCTAGGTTCAAGGATTTTTCTATGGAGAAGTGTAGTAGGTATCCACCCCTTGAAATGCTAAGTGAAAATGATAAAAGGAAAGGGCTTAAATATCCCCATGAAAAGAATAAAAGATATTATCGCGGATGTTTAGAGCTAAGTGATGACTATAAGAAAGATGAGGCGACTATTAGATGGCTCACCCTAGGGTATGTGAGCATAAGCGACACACGATAGCCCATGACCTTGAGTCTAGCTACAAGACTCGTTAATAAGGAAAAGCGCTTCTTAGGAGGCAACCCATGTTTTGTGTGCTTTTATTTGTTTAATTGTTATTTGTTTCCGCATGCATGCTTTATTTTTATTGTTGGTAGATCATGTTTTAAACTAAATTGTGAAAATGCTTTACTTTGTTGTTTAATTTCGTTTTAACTTCATATAAAGGTATTTTGCAAAAGCTAAGTGTAAGGGGAAACCCCAAATTTGTTTCTAAGAACGAGAATTAATCATGATTCGCCACAGTATTAAATGAACATGTGTATTAGTATCTGTTAGAGTCAAATGCTTGTATCGAGTCATAATGATGTTTTGCAGGATTTTCCAGGAAGTAGGACATAAGTTTTTCCAGAAATTTTCCAGAAACTTAACGTAAAGATTTCTGCAGGTCACTTCTGACTGCGTCAGGAGTTAACTCCTGACGGCGTCACGTGTAAAATTCTGGAAATTTTGCGAGTTTTATTTTTCTAACGGAGTCTTAAAGTTTTTGTTAATTCTTTAGTTTTATAAACTCCAGGAAATCTGCAAACATTCATTCCACAAGCATTATATGTTTTCTAGGATTTGTTAGTATATATAGATTGCCGCCGATTTTACGCGAGGTTGCCTTGTTTGTTTTCTCAGGTTTAACAAGTTATATATGACGAGAAGATGATTTATATTTCTAGAAGGGAAGCTTTGAACGTTCATTTTCTTGGAGGAAGATCTAACCTTGTTTACACACTATCCACACCGAACGAATCAGGTGAGTATTTGTTTTCATTCTTTTACCTGTTTTACTTTTACATCACTTAATTGAACATTGGGGACAATGTTCATCCTAAGTGTAAGGGGAGGGTAAATGATGATACCTTATAGGATACTATTGCACTTGAGTTTGTTTGTTTGATGGTAGGTGTGTAATAAAACTAAGAGAAATACTTGTTAGTGTAATTTTAGCGCCAAATTTAAATTTTTTTACAACATTTAGGAGTGAAACTTTAGCCTTAACAAGCGTCTCATGGATAGGAGTTGTATAACTAGCACAAAACCGTACCATTCAGAAAAATTTTCCACCCAAATTTGTGAGGTTCGCTTTTAGATTTGATAGGAAAAGCATTCATTATTAGTGCTTATAAGTGTACCGGTAGCATTTAGATTCTAGAACTTGCATTAGTGATGCATCCCGAGACCGCTAGTGAGACTACATTCGTGTAGTTGGATTTACTACATGATAAGAGGCATTAGGATCACCCTTGTGTTAAACCCGTATGATAATTACTTGACCATTTAAGTCATATTACTTGACTAGTAAAGTCAATTAATTTTTCCCACACCTTAGCGTTGTACTCATTTTTAGTACACGAAACCCCTAGTACACCCCTCCGAGCTTATCTTTTCGTTTCTAACTTTAGGCATTTTACTTAAAGGAAGAATTTGTTACAACCCACCTAAATGTGCAAACAAATCGCCTTAGCCTTCCGTGTAAGCACTCATCTTTAGTGCATTATTGTTATGTGTTTAAACCCTTAGTTAATTATCTAATTGATTACATGGTTGCTAAGTCGAGTCATATCTTGTACATATTGTTTTGGGACGATTGGGACTCATGGGTAAAGTACTTGTGTTATGGAGTAATGGGGAAGAACATCATATATTACCCCCATATGTGCATTAATCTTAAAAAGTACTCCAAGTGTTTTGATTATCTTGATTCGAGTCATTAGATTAGTTCATTGTAAAGTATGTAAAAAGTCAAGTGTAAGGGGAATTTACATTCCCTATGATGTATTATTGTGGATGGTAGGGCAAGAGTGTATGCAAAAAAAAATCGAAAAATCAAGAAAAAGAAAAGAAAATAGAAAAAGAAAAGAGAAAAAACATACGGACTACCATCCCGTTTCATTTTATGTTTGTTTTATGTTTTTGTTATTTTTAATTTATTAGCTTAAGTCGAGTCGAGTCTTGGCTTAGCAACGCCATATTATACATGTAATTAACCAAGATGATTAACTCGCCGCCAGTAAATATTGCCTTTATCCAACAAAACCGTGTATTCCATATCCCTACACCTAACGTTATAACCCTTTAAAAGACCTCTTTGATAGTTTATCCTAGGTGCTTATGCCAAGTGGTGGAGGTTTGATCCTTTCCCAAGCCTATGGTAATCTATTTGCTATGACAGGTAGTGAGATATGTTTTCCATTTCCTTATTGTGATATATACTTTATTACATCCGAGAGATGTGAGTATCTAAACACTATTTGTGAGGTGCTAGTGTATGACTTCCGTGCTTGTTTTTGGTTTTTAGTGGAACGATTATTTGTTGTAATTACTTTTATATTAGTGTTAAATGACCCCTAACTTGTATTTTGTTTAGAATAAAAGCGCAGTTGCTTGAGGACAAGCAAATCTCAAGTGTAAGGATATTTGATGAGGCGAAAAGTGTACCGCTTTTAAGGGGTTATTTAAGCCCGAATTCGTGATTATTTGATCAAATATTGCCCTAAATCGTTCCTTTTGTCATTTTAGGTACTTTTGGAGAGAAATCTGGAAAAGGAAGCATTTTGGACGTTTTTGGAGCATAAAAGTGAAGAAAACGGCAAAGTCTCAATTTTCCTTGCTGGAACAGTACCTGACGGCGTCAAGACTCTCCACATGACAGCGTCAAGAGTTACAAAAGAGGTGGAAGTGGAAAATACACGTGACGATCCAAAGAGTTTTTAAGCTTGTGTCCTGACGGCGTCGCCCATGGCCGTCAGGGTCCAAACATTAGTGACGGACCAGAGTATTTCTACACATGACGACGTCACAAATTGATCTAGGCAATACGATTTTATCATGGCGGCGATTTGACGGCGTCACAGGCTAACACATGACGCCATCACGATGTAATATCTATATATAGTTTTCCAAATTTCATTCATTAGTGTGCAACTTTTGAGGGAATAAATCCTAGTCCGAATTTTATCAGTTTTTCAAGGGTTCCAACCCCTTGATTCTTCGATGTTCAATTGAAGATAAGTATTCTTTCAAATCATTTAATATGTCTATGTGTTGTGTGATTATATCTTACACTTGTCTTCTCTTTAACATACTAGGCTAGATCTTTATTGTGTTTGCTTAGATGTAGTGAAACCTAGATGTTAATTATGGGTTGATTGTTTGTTTATAATTGTTACGGATGATTGTATTCGATGTTAGGCTAAAGAAAACTGACAGACTTCCATTGGTAACTTGCTTGAATGTTTTAAGAAACATGATCAGAGGTGTACTACGATTTTTGGTTGTATTTAATCCGTAGGAGAATTCTAATGATCCCATGTTAGGAGCTTCTAACGGCTCGACATAGGAGTGAAGTAGGATCCTATAGAGTTAGGGAATATTGTACACGGCCCTACGACTAGTATTAAGGAATATGACCCGTCATCCATGCAATTGTAACAAACTAATCAAACTATAAAAGATATCTAGGGAGTAATAAAATCTAAGTAAACACAACTCTCCTCATTATTGTTTCCACCACATTAGTATAATAGTTTTATTTTCATTTCTTTTATTTTATTTTGATTGCATCTTTAGATTAATTGGGTTAGTTGGCTAGCAACTAATTCCGCCCACTCCTTCAAAACCCGAGATTTTTAATTACTTTTATAAAATATAAAAATACAAAAAGAATCATCCCTCACCTCTAAACCTAGTTTATTAGGCTTTCTAATCCTAGCGACACTATTCCTGAGTTGAACGATCAATCCCCCGGTACTTGTCACTATACTATACTACAACGATCAGGTACACTGCCTGGTGGGGGTTGTAAGCTTCTCGAGATCCCTTGAGAGGTAAAACCTGTTGCGAGGGCGCAATTCCCACGTATCAGTCACAGGTTTTGACTAACTCATGAGCATCTTTGTAGATCGTGGGCCAATAGAATCCGAAATCAAACACCTTTTTAGCGGTGTAGTTTGGGCTATGATGTCCCCCCGTGGGTCCATCATGACAAGCTTTAAGAATATCCATTGCTTCTTGGCCATGGACATACCACCGGATGACCTGATCCGCACAAATTTTGAACAAGTAGGGGTCGTCCAAGAAGTAGTGGTTGACATCTTTGAAGAACTTTTTCTTCTGTTGAGACGACATCCTTTTGACAATGAAGTTACCCGCATGGTAGTTCGCAAAGTTTGCAACCCATGAGGTAGTAGAATCACCACGATAAAAGATCACATTGAGTGTTTCGAGAGGAAAGGTTTCATTTATTTCCTTTTTCTCGAGGACATCTTGGTGAGGGTTCTCTAATCGGGACAGACGATTAGCCGCTAGGTTCTCAGCTTTTTGTTTTATTTATTTTTTTTTTATCACGGATGATATAAAATTCTTGCAGGAGGAGAACCAATCGGAGCAATCTCGCTTTGCATCTTGTTTAGCAAAGAGATATTTTAGAGCCGAGTGATCCGTATATACTATGCATTTTGTCAAGATAAAGTATGGCCGGAACTTTTCAAAAGCATACACCACGGCTAATAATTCTTTTTTGGTTGTAGTGTAATGAGTCTGAGCTTCAGTCATAGTTTTACTTGCATAATGTATAGGCTGAAAATGTTTTGTTTTTAGTTGCCCCAGGACCGCACCTTAGCTCAAAAGGCAGGTCCCAATCAGGGGCAACTAGGATGGGTGCTTCAGTTAGCTTTTTCTTGAGAGTTTGAAAAGCTTCGATGCACTCAAGAGAAAAGATGAAAGGAGCATCTTTTTCAAGAAGATGGGTCATAGGCCGAGCTATTTTTGAGAAATCCTGAATGAATCTCCAATAGAAACTGGCATGCCCGAGAAAACTCCTGACACCTTTGATAGTAGTGGAATGAGGTAGTTTGGCAATAATGTCAACTTTAGCTCTATCAACCTCAATCCCACTTTTGGAAATCTTATGGCCGAGGACAATGCCCTCTTTGACCATAAAATGACTCTTCTCCCAATTTAGACTTAAGTTTGTATCTTCACAACGTTTAAGCATGTTTTCTAAATGGGAGAGACATGATTGGAAAGAATCCCCAATGACCGAGAAATCATCCATAAATACCTCCATAGTTTTCCCGATCATGTCGTGGAATATGGCCATCAAACATCTCTGGAACGTGCCTGGAGCATTACATAAGCCAAAAGGCATAAGTCGACAGGAAAAAGTTCCGTAGGGGCATGTGAATGTGGTCTTTTCTTGATCCTGCGGATCAATGGGAATCTGAAAGTAACCCGAGAAACCGTTAAGGAAACAATAGTACTCGTTTCCAGCTAATCTCTCTAGCATTTGGTCCATGAATGGTAGAGGAAAGTGGTCTTTACGGGTGGCATCATTTAACTTTCTATAGTCAATGCACACACGCCATCCCGTAACCAATCGAGTTGGAATCAACTCGTTTTCATCATTTGTGACAACATTAATGCCACCCTTTTTTAGAACACAGTGAATGGGACTAACCCAAGGACTATCAGAGATAAGGTAAATCAATCCAGTATCAAGAAGTTTGATAACCTGATACGTGGGAATTGCGCCCTCGCAACAGGTTTTACTTCTCAAGGGATCTCGAGAAGCTTTCAACCCCCACCAGTCAGTGTACCTGATCGTTGTAATATAGTATAGTGACAAGTACCAGGGGATTGATCGTTCAACTTAGGAATAGTGTCGCTAGGATTAGAAAGCCTACTAAACTAGGTCTAGAGGTGAGGGATGATTCTTTTTGTATTTTTATATTTTTATGAAAGCAATTAAAATCTCGGGTTTTGAATGAGTGGGCGGAATTAGTTGCTAGCCAACTAACGTAATTAACTACTAATGCAATCAAAATAAAATAAAAGAAATGAAAAAAAAAAACTAATTATACTAATGTGGTGGAAACAATAATGAAGAAAGTTGTGTTTACTTAGATTTCATTACTCTCTAGATATTTTTACAGGTTGATTAGCTTGTTACAATTGCATGGATGACGGGTCATATTCCTTAATACTAGTCGTAGGGCCGTGTACAATATTCCCTAACTCTATAGGATCCTACTTCACTCCTATGTCGAGCTGTTAGAAGCTCCTAACATGGGATCGTTAGAATTCTCCTACGCATTAAATATAACCAAAAATCGTAGTACACCTCCGATCATGTTTCTTAAGACATTCAAGCAAGTTACCAATGGAAGTCTGCCAGTTTTCTTAAGCCTAACATCGAATACAATCATCTGTAACAATTATAAACAAAAAATCAACCCATAATTAACATCTAGGTTTCACTACATCTAAGCAAACACACTTAAGATCTAGCCTAGCATGTTAAATAAAAGACAAGCGTAAGATATAATCAAACAACACATAGACATGTTGAATGATTTGAAGGGATACTTATCTTTAATTGAACATGAAAGAATCAAGGGGTTGAAACCCTTGAAAAGCTGATAAAATTCGGACTAGGGTTTATTCCCTCAAAGTTGCACACTAATGAATGAAATTTGGAAAACTATATATAGATATTACATTGTGACGGCGTCATGTGTTAGCCTGTGATGCCGAAAACTCATCGCCATAATAAAATCGTATTGCCTTGATCTATTTGTGACGCCGTCATGTGTAGAAATACTCTGGGCCGTCACTAATGTTTGGACCCTGACGGCCTTAGGTGACGTCGTCAGGCCACAAGCTTAAAAACTCTCTGGATCGTCACGTGTATTTTCCACTTCCACCTCTTTTGTAACTCTTGACGCCGTCATGTGGAGAATCTTGACGCCGTCAGGTACTGTTCCAGCAAGGAAAATTGAGACTTTGCCATTTTCTTCACTTTTATGCTCCAAAAACGTACAAAATGCTTCCTTTTCCAGATTTCTCTCCAAAAGTACCTAAAATGACAAAAGGAACGATTTAGGGCAATATTTGATCAAATAATCACGAATTCGGGCTTAAATGACCCCTTAAAAGCGGTACACTTTTCGCCTCATCATAACCTCATGAATTTTAGGATTCACTCTTCTCTGTTGTTGAACTGCAGTCATCCTCCATTAAAATCTTGTGTGTATAATATTTCCGGGTTAATACCCTTGATGTCAGAGAGTTTCCAAGCAATGGCTTGCTTGTGTGACTTTAGAACCTTTATGAGGGCAGCCTTTTCCTCATTACTCAAATCTTTAGCAATAATAACGGGCAATTTATCATCACCATCCAGAAATGCATATTCAAGATGAGGAGGTAAGTCCTTAAGCTCGACCTCGGGAAATTCATCAGTTTCTCAACATATTTGATTTCCTCCATATGAAGTTTTTGTGGAAGAACAGGAGGAGGAGAGGGATCTTCATTTAAGAGCTTCTCGAGGAGAAGGATATCCCTTTCCAGGTCAATCTCCTTGTTATCAACTCCCTCGGGAATTGAATCACCTTTGATAAAGGCCTCTATTTCCTCTAAGACGAAGTCACTTCCTATTGATATAAATAATGCCTAAAAACGTTATTTACATATATCGATATCTCTGTGTTTTGACAATCACAAAACGTAAACTCATTTAACTACAAATTATGATGTAAACAAGTATTTAGTCATAAATATTCACTTTAACATCCAAATCACTTAAGGTATAAATAAACAAAATGTCTAATGCATTCTATGATCAAAGGAATTTTTATTTTTACAAACCTTACATTTTTTATAAAATAAGACAAACATTTTTAAACTTATACAAAATGTTTTTATATTTGTAAGAAATGTTTTATTCATAATAAATATTTTGAATTCAAATTTCTACCTAAAAAAAACAGCTAGATTCTTCAGATAAAACCTTCCCCACAAAAGGACAAAAAATTCTAATTTTTTTTTTAATAGGGCGGCCCCCTTAATTATTATGGGGACCGGCCCCTAATTAAGGGGACCGGCCACGCTCCCTAACAGTATTTTTTTTCTTATTAATACTGGCTCAAATCTGGCATTTTTCCCTACCTTTTTGCACAAAAACCTTCTGTAAAAATCTCTCTCAATCTTTCTAATAAATCCTTTGATCATATAATCATAAGCTTTTGTTTCCAAGTGATTCAAGCTTCTACCATTCAAGTGCAAGAGAAGAATACTTCTATCCATCAAGACAAGAAGTATTACAACTTAGTGTGATCCCTTCATCTAAGTTGTTTCTACATCACCATTTCTATATTATTCATTCATTTGTGTATATGTTGTGAATTTTTATTAGATAGTTGTAGATATAAGGAGTTAGGCTAGTAATGTGTGTAAGTAAACAAGTTGTAAAGAAGATAGTGGTGTGAATAAGTAGTGTTGGTGTGAAGAAGAAAGTGGTGTGCTTAGGTGTGAACAATTTGTGAATTTGTTGTGAAGAAGGTGTGAAGAAGTTGTAGTCTTGAAGAAATAGAAGTCGTGAAGTAGTGAAGAGATTGAAGTCATGAAGAAGAAGTTGTGAAGAATGTGTGTAGTGATTAGTGGTGTGAGATTGGTTCTAGCTAGGATTAGAACTCGACATTTAGCTTAGTGTCGTTAATTGGTGTAAGCAAAAGTTGTGTAAGGTTTTCTCCGCCATAAGGGAGCTTGTTGACATAGTGAAGAAAACTCTCGAGCTAGGTGCTCGGGGAATGGAGTAGGGCAAGGAAGGTGTCCTTGTAGCCGAACCAGTATAAATCTCTCGTGTCTCGGTTAGATCTTTCCATTTCTCACTTCCTTATTATTTACTTACATTATTATTACTTTAGTACTTAGTTACATAATTGCTTATATTGTGCAAGACTTGAATTCACATATTATCAAATCAAAAGTTTTTAAAAGTAAACAAAGTTTTAAAAAACAAAGGTTTTCATAATAAATTAAAAAGACGTAAAACTATTCAACCCCCCTTCTAGTTTTCCACAATTAGTATCAAAGGCAGATTAAACAAGATTTTTAAAATAAACTGTATTTTAAAACTTGAAACGATCTATGGAATCTGAAAAATATTTAGAAGGGCAATCTATGCAAAGACCACCACTATTTGAAAGTGATGGTTTTCTATATTGGAAAGACTCCCAGATGGTCAAAGGAAAAAGAGAGCAAAGCAAGTCAATTGCGTTGAAAGCTAGGAAGGAGTATAGTGACAAGGATAGCTCAACCTCCGAAACTGTTGACGAAGAATATGCCATGGCCGTAAGAGACTTCAAGAAATTCTTCGAAAGGCGAGGAAGATTCGCTAGACAACCGCATGATGAAAGGAAAGCATACCAAAGAAATAAAGATGACAAAAATGACAAAAATGAAAGGAAGTGCTTCAAATGTGGTGATACAAATCATCTCATCGGAAAATGTCCAATGATGTCAAGAGATCAAAATCAAAAGGCGTTTGTTGGAGGAGCTTGGAGTGATAGCGATGACGGTGAGAAAGAAATCACAAAAGAGGAGAAGTGTCTTATGGCTAAAACATCAAGCGAGGTACGTTCCGAAACCGAATACTTTAGTGATGAAAATCTATCGTTAGAAGAAAAAGACTTAGATAGTGAGTATAATAGACTATGCAAACTAGGACAAAAAGTAATGATTAAAAATAAATCTCTAAAACGCATAAACAACCAATTAGAAAATGAAATACTAGAACTAAAAACTAAAATACACCATTTAGAAAAAGGTAAAGAAATTTTTGAAGAATGTAAATCATGTCAAGTCTTTAAAAATGAAAACGAAATACTTAAGGAAGAAATTTGCAAACTTGACAAGTTTAAAAATAGTAGTAACCCACTTAAAAAAATAATAAGTGTTCAAGAAACTTCGGGAGATAAAACCGGTCTAGGCTTAACCTCAACTAATGTTTCAACTAGTAAAAATAAAAGTATAAAGTTTGAATGTGAATCTAGTAAACAAAAATCATTAGAATCAAAACCTAAGTATATACCTACAAAAGATAGAAAAATACCCATTGCGAATGATGAAAAAGTAAAAACTTTTTATAAACCATCCTTAATGACCGAAGTAGGATCCTCTAAACCTAAATTAATATCTAAAACTCCACCACCAAGAAAACCAAATAATCCTCATACTCGATCTAAAACACCTCAACCTATAAGAAACCAAAATAGAGAAAACTACAATAATACTAGTCATCAAATGTGGAATTATCAACCAAGTTACAATCCTTGGGGAATATTACCACCATACATGCATCCTAGCCAAATGTTAAATATATTTGGACCAAACAACTTTGGACCAATGAGACAATGGGGACCTGTTGGATCGATATACTCTGACCAAACTACTTTGTAGCTTGTAAGAGTTTAATAATATTAAGTAAACTCAACACTATTAATATTGAAAAACTGTTTAACCTTGTAAAATATGCGGAATCTACTAATACAAAGCTTAAGAAGAACTTTTATATTAAACCAAACTTGAACTTGCTTTGTTACACAGATTTTCTAACAATCCCTAACTATTATCGACTTTGAACAACTCTAAAACATATATCGACTAATACCTCTTAAGGCTCCTTATATAGATAACCTTAAGTCGGTTTACAACATATGATACTTGAACGACAAGTCATTATCCCTAACTAATTCTAGAATATTCATTCAATATTACACATTAATCCATAAACTAATATTGCACATAAGTCCTTGTATCCTTCGAAGTACTTTGAACATTCTTCAATAAACAACAGTACTTTGACTTTTATCTTCAGCAGTACTTCGACTTTATTCTTCATGCAGCAGTACTTTGACATACAGAAGTACCTTGATCTTTTATATCCCAACAATCCTCCCCTAACTTGAACTCCACTTGCTTGATTTCAAGTTTCTTTGTTATCTTTGATCTTCAAAATTTTTAATCATTCAGAAAGTTTTTTTCTTTATCTCTCATGTGTCAAAGTACTCTTTATCAGCATCTTCTTTGCAATAAAACTCCTCAACTACTCAGCAACATTTTGGTACATTAGTCATCAAATCTTATAAAGTTTCATACTATTCTCATCACTTCCAGGTGTGTAAACTCTTGTGAGAGGTGAATCATTGAAAATTAATAGATTTTGATGTCTCTTTACCAAAGCCATTAACTCTGGAGTAGCCAATGTTTAGGTTAGAACAACCATGGTACATTGATAACCATATGATTTTTAGCAAATCATCAGCTATCAACGGATTTGAGTAGTCTTTACCAATAGTCGTTTGCTTTTGGACTAGTTAGTTCTTTGATATCAACCATGGTGAACTAATTACCAAAAATGGATTTTCCACGGCCTTTACCACAAGCCATTTTTCCTTGTGGGCTAGCCAACTCTTCACTTATACAGATATGGTGAGTTGAAACCATACAATTTTTAGTAAATTTTCAACAAAAAACGGATTTGATTATCACATCAGAGCCGTACCCTCATGATGAGTCAAACTCTTTCTTGTCTGTTAAACATGGTGAGTTGATTACCATTTGTTGTGTAGTATAAATACTAACACCATGTGTTTCTTTTCAAATCCTTTTATTTACTTCACTTTTAAACATCAAAAACTTTTTATTTTATTTTACAAAGGACTTATACTTGTTTAATGCAACAAGCAGTACTTTCATAAAGTACTGTTTGTCTTTGCAGTACTTTGAAAAATACTTATTATACAAAACAAATCATACCAGTATTTTTGCAATATCATTCTTCAAACTTAGTCCATCTGATAAATAGCTTGATAACATCCAAAGCTAGTTCAGATTCATCTTCAAGTTCCATTCCATGATCCAACATCCTGAGCATAATTTCTTTAATCAATGGATATCTTCTCTCAGCAAGCATGTGAATCATGGTACCATCTTCCATCTCTAGTGCATGAACTCCTGATGACTCAAAGAATCTCCATCTTGTGATTTCCCAATTCTCTTGATCATTCCACAGAGGATCAACACTAGTTTCTTCAGTTTCCCAGATGGTAATTAAGTCTCCAAGCAAAATTAATCCCACTCATGTTGCTTCAATCTCTTCATAGTATGTCTGCACTTGCATGTATAAGTCATATAGATCTTCTCTTGTGATAAAATGCAGAACATCCCATAGCATATTGAACACTGTGAAGCTTTCATCTTCTCTGTTGAACATAAGATAATTTCCTTCTTTTGATTCAACCATAGAGAATGAGATTATCTTGGACTTCTTTCCAGAGTCTTCAGTCTTCTTATTCTCAAAATCTACTACTCTGAAATAATTTCTAAGTTCATCAACTGTATCTTCATGTATCATCTTCAGTCTTTTTGACAGTTGATCATCTTGAACTGCTTTCTTTCTTTTCAATTTTCTCTGCTCAGCCTGGTCTTTTCTAATATCTTCTAACTTCTTCTTTCTATCAACATCCATGGGTACAAAATTTTCTACTTCTTTCCTGATATCCTCTTGTACTTTTTCTCATAGAGCTTTCACTTCTGGATACCTCATTTTGTGTAAATTCTTATATCCTCTTCTTTTAAAGAAACTTATCATTCAGTTTCTTTCCTGAGCAATAGTCGTTGGCTTCTTTGTAATTGGCTTACTAACTTCTGCCAAATACTCTGCATCATACTCAGCCTGTTGCTTTCTAGCAACCTCTGCATCTTCTGCTATAAGAGTTTCTCTGATCTGTGCAAGAGTATATTTCTTCTTTTTCTTCTTAATATCTTTCTGCTTCATGATCCCTTTCCCTTTATCTTTGGGATCTAACTCTTTAGATTCAGAAGAACTTTCAGAAACTTGTTGTGCAGGCTCAGAAATATGTATACGTCCTATAGATCTATTCAAATTCATCATAATATGAGCAATTGTTTCATCATCACTTGCAGTATGCACCTTAGCTTCTTCTTATTGTGTAAAAGTAGAAGGACCAGCTTCATCTTCAAAATGTATTGTAGAAGGTCCAGCTGCAGTAACTCCACTTTCATCAATATTCATAGTAGAAGTACCTTGCTCAGTAGTACCTTGCAGACCTGTGTTTTCTACAGCAGTACTTTGAATACCAGCACTTTGAGTTTGAGTACTTTGAATATTCTGTGCATCAACATCTTGCTTAACAATTTCTTGCTCAATATCTTCCTCTTGTGCAATATTCACATCCTCTTCAATGTATTTTTCTGATACAAAAGTCTTTGGACTTTCTGGATATTGCCAAAGGTGAGCATCTTCAGAATATTTAGTCTCAGCATCATCTCTATCCAAATTATCATCTTGATTCCTCCCCAATTTGATAGAAGATGACTTTCTATGCCTCCTCTTGGATTGAGAAGTCTTCTTGGAAGATTTAGACTTTTGTTTCTAAGACCTTTTCTTTTCCTTCACATAAAGCCTAAAATTTTGAACAAGAGGCCAAACAAACTTCTTCAACCTTCTGACTTTCTTTCTTAACTTCTTGATTTCTTCAGCTTGAGCATCCATAGTTTTCTTCATCTTCTCCAATTCTTTAATCAAAGCATAATTACTCATAGCTCCTTCAACTCCCTCATCTCCTCCAGGTGTTTGAATCCCACCTGTGGAAGTATAATCATTGGGAGAAGGAACTGGTTTATGCTCTAAAGCAGTACCTTGAGAAGAAGTACTTTGTGGAGAAGTACCTTCAGAAGAAACAGGTTTATCCAAAGAAGCTGACACTGAGGGAGTCCTTTCATTAGAAGCATCATGCTGAGGTGAAACAATAGGTGGTGTAGATGTTTGTGCTGATGCAGAATGCTCAGAAGAATCAGGTTGATCAGCAGCATCAGAATTTGCAGAGCCACTATTTTCAATATCATCCCTGATAGCATGTGCTACCTCTAACATGTAAGCATTGAGAGGTGTATTTCTACCCGAAAAATTTACTCCCTTGTGAGACATAAAGGTGAACACTTTAGGTGGCATCCTAATTGTGGGTACATAATCCTGAGGTTTTGGTATCCCATCTAATGGATTCTCTAAGAGAAGTTGAACAAATCTAGGATACATTAGAAAAGGAGATCCAAGCTTAATATGTGTGAGCATACCTTCAAGGATCATGTATGAAAAGTTGAAGGGTTGATTGGTAATAAGGCCAAAATTGCAGAAGCTATGGAATGGCTAAATTGATCCCAAGCAGTACTCTTTGGACTTAAACAATGAAGTAAAACATGAATAAGAAACTTCCAATGAGGACTAACCATGGCTTTCTGAAAAGTAAGCTTATTCAAAGGTCCTTCATACCCAATGTCTCTAGGTGCACTCCAAATCTCTTGTTTAGCAAACAAAACAGAGCCTCCTTCATCTTCAAACAACAGAGCCTCTCTGATTGTTGCTTCTGTAACACGAATAGCTCTCCCAGAAATTGTAGCATGTATAATATCTTCTCCATCTTCAACCTCTGACCTTGCTGTATCCCAAAACTCTTGTATCACAGGTCCAATAACCTCTTGATTGACTAAGATTGAGTAACAGATGGTGGTTCCGGTGAGAAAATCAATAATCCCATGAAAATCAAGGTTATGTTGTGTTTTCTCCAGATTGGTTATCATGTTGTGTTTGGTGTTGGTTGGTCGATGTACCATTGTGATTAGGTTTAGAGAGAATAGTTGTAATCGGTGAATAGTATGAATGAGTTTGATGAACAAGAATGGTGGATGGGTACGAGTGAATAAATAATAAAAAGATATGAGGTATATAAGGATAATATAAAAAAAATCACGGTTAATAAATAATTTTACCGTTATTTTTGGAAGTGATTATCCCCATATCTTTCGAAAGTTTGTTACCCGCAAATCTGACCGTTGGAACAGTATCTGACACGTCAGCGTACCCTTTATATCACCAAGCAGTACTTTCCATAGAGTATGGAGTTGTACCTTCAGTTATAAGCCCAAACAGTATGTTGACCAAAGTACTTCCCAAGCAAAATATCTTGAGAGTTGACTGTTTGACCAAAATATCTTTGAAAGTCAACCAGAAGTAATGACTATCTCCCCAAATTAATTCCCAAAGCTACCATGGTAAGTGAACTTCAATACACTTCATTTAATGACCATATACCTTTACTTTGCCTATAAAAGAAACTTTACCAACAACAAATTCAAGTCATCTCATCTTTCATTATCAAAACACAAAAACCCTAGTACAAACAATGAGTCACTTCCCTCTTGTGTACATATCCTCTGACTCTGATGGCTCCACAGACTCAGAGATAAGCTACTACTCTGATTCTGAGTTTGAAGATCCAGGATGGATGGATTACTTTCCTCCAATGGTGTCATCCTCATCTAAGAGTGCAGCAAACTCTACCATAACTGATGCAACAAGTACTACCAACCCTAAGCCCAAGAAGAAAAAGTTTGTTCCTGGTTCATCTCTGGAAAATGAGCTTCCACATGCATTAACACAAGCCCTGGAATCAACAATACAAAACATGAAGTGGCCTGCTCCAAGAAAAGAGAAACCACCTAAGCAAGTGCTTGGCCTGGCTTGCCTAAGGAAGCAAGCTTTTTTTGATGACAAAAGAAAGACTGCTCAAAAGGGAAAGCAGAGCTATGAGGGCAAGGGAAAAAGCCCTATGGAGTAGGTTGTGTGGAGCTTGGTAGTAAGTTGTGGTATTTGTTTGTTTCTCTTGTCTGTGTCTGAATTTCATCCGTGTCTGTGTCATGATGTAGAATGGTTTGATGTAACTCCTCTTAGAATGATGAAGAAAATTTCTTCTTTATGAATGATACATGTAGCCTCCCCTCAAATAATGACTAACTACTAACTACTAATGCCTCCCCTAAAAAATAGCTTAATTATTAATCATGCCAATACTCACAACTAAAAAGGTAAATCTTGAAACATCAAAGCCCTTTGTGAGTAGATCTGCTACATTATCATCAGTATGTACTTTAACCACATTAATAAGCTTGTGCTCATAGCAATCTCTAATAAAATGATGCCTAATCTGAATGTGCTTGGTCTTGGAATGATAAACCGGATTCTTCACAATACAGATAGTACTTTCATTATCAATATGGATAGGAGTATTTTTGAAGTTGAATCCATAATCCAACAGCTGATTTTGCAACCAAAGTACTTGTGCACAACAACTTGCAGCAGCTACATACTCTGCTTCTGTGGAAGAAGTTGCTGCAATTGTTTGCTTCTTACATTGCCATGAGACTAATCTTTTGCCAAGGTACTGACACCCTCCAGTTGTAGATCTTCTGTCATAGTTATCTCCAGCATAATCACTATCTGAAAAGGCTTGTAGATGGAAAGGTGAATCCCTAGGATACCATAACCCTAGCTTAGGTTGTTGCCTAAGGTACCTGAAAATCCTCTTGACAGCATTCAAGTGTGATACCTTTGGATGAACTTGCTGTCTTGCACATAAACACACAGCAAAATTAATATCAGGTCTAGATGCAGTTAAATACATGAGACATCCAATCATAGACCTGTATAATGTGACATCAACATCTTCTCCTTCTTCATCTTTTCCCAAAGGTTTGTTAGTGTCCACTGGTGTAGATGTAGGCTTGACAGTTGTGAAATTGAATCTCTTAAGAATATCTACAACATACTTATCTTGACAAATATAGATTCCATTGTGTTGATATAAATAATGCCTAAAAACAGTATTAACATATATCTATATCTCCATGTTTTGATAATCACAAAACGTAAACTCATTGAACTACAAATTATGACGTAAACAAGTATTTAGTCGTAAATATTTGCTTTAGCATCCATATCACTTAAGGTATGAATAAACAAAGTGTCTAATGCATTTTATGATCAAAGGAATTTTTATTTTTACAAACCTTACATTTTATTAAAGTGGGACAAACATTTTTAAACTTATACAAAACAATTTTGTATTTATAAGAAATGTTTTATTCAAAATAAATAGTTTGAATTCAAATTTCAACCCAAAAAACGGCTACATTCTTCAGGAAAAACCTCCCCACAAAAAGACAAAAAATCTGAAGAAAAAATATTTTTTTTTGCGGCCCCCTTAATTATACTAGGCGGTCCCCTTAATTATTAAGGGGACCGGCACTCAATTAAAGGGACCGGCCACGCTCCCAAACAGTATTTTCCCCTTATAAATACTGGTTCATTCCACAGATTTTTCTCACCTTTTGCACGAAATTTTCAGTCCCAATCCCTTCAAAACATCCTTCTAAATCCATTGATCATAAGATTATAAGTCTTTGTTTCAAGTGATCCAATCCTTCACCACTCAAAGTGAAAGAGAAGAATCCTCCCTATCATAAAGCCAAAGATATATTAGGATCTAGTTAGTGTTTATTTGATGTTGTGAGTTATGTATATGTAATAAGTAGATCAAGATGATCTTACTTAGTAGTGAGTTTATGAGTGAGTAAGAAGTAGTGGGAAAAAGTAGTAGTGTGGAGAAGTCATGAAGTTGTGAAGAAGTAGATGTGTGAATATGTAGTGGAGTATAGAAGAGGTTGTGAAGTAGTGAAGAAGTCGTGAAGTCGTGAAGCCATGAATGTCACACCCCCAAAATATCTGAGACCTGGGGGTGACTGTCATAGCACCACAGTTACAGTTACATTGAACGACCTAAAGTGTCGTTTGGAAAAATACATCGTTTGATCATTTAAAACATTCAAAGTTTACAAAACATAGGTCCCAAAATGGTGTTGCAAGTTTATGAAAAACAAGTTCAATCCAGATCAAACGTTTCATAAGTGTAGGAAATATATATATGTGAGACGCGTCGACTCCGCGACTCCATGAAGGTCCAAATGCATGCAAGCAGGAGCTACCTTAATAACCTGAAAATACATTGCTAAAACGTCAACACGAATGTTGGTGAATTCCATAGGTTTGTAAGCTAAATCGTATGTACATAAACCACAAGTATAAAGTAAACCGACAAATTGTCAAAAATGCTACATTGTCTCTTAAGCCCATGACCCCGAAGCTAGACATAATATTGTATTGGCCCCAAAGGAGTGTTTACCAGACACTCAAATAGATTAGACATGAAATGCATCCGTAATTCCGTTGGAGCAACCCAAACACGGATGGAGGCGTCACCCTCGATAGATCTATTCACTCACTCTCGCTTGGCAATATAATTAACGGTCCATGATAATAAATGGGACTTAACTTGGTAGTAAGGCAACATAAGCAATGTATGGAATTGAATACTTGGGCATGTACAAAAGTAATTGATGCAATGTATTCTACCCCGTGGGATTTGAAATCAAATAAGTAATTGAAAACGGGGCTATGAAAACTCACCTGAAGTGATAGTACAATGTGATGAGTTGATCGGGACAACAAGGCGCGAATACCAGCCGTAACCTAAATGAATGAATATGATCTACTTTAGATCATGAAATGACGTAATGAATATTCATGCACATGATACCTATACCACTCGTAACTTGAAAATACTTGTTATCGTCAAAGTAGGTAATTTCCATACTTAGGAAAAATAAGTCCAATTAAAAGTATAGAAACTTGTCGTAGTATATCGTATATAAAAATGTTAGTGTTATATTCCTCGTTTTGAAAACCTTAAAATAACGTCTAGTAGTTGTATAAATAAGCCTTGGGTCGTACGTACTTCGTTAGTTACGAATATAACTCTTGAATAAGAAATCTAGAAAATATAGCATTTAGTACGTAGTTATATTATTTCTAGTAGTGACTAAATATATATATAGTTTTGACGATTTTAAAACGTGTATAACTTTGGCGTTTTAAGTTCATTTTCTACGTTCTTTATATCCACGGGTTCGTCTTAGTATGTATGAATATATTTTTGATAGCTCGGCTTCTCTAGGTTACGTCTAACGACTCGGTTTGTCCGACGAAAATCGTCCAACAGCATGAAATTTTCAGAAAAATAGTTTTCGTCATTAAACTTGCAAAAATCATAACTCCTTCGTTATAAGCTCGTTTTAATCCGTTCTTTCGCCCACGGCTTCGTTTTTGAAAGTATTTTCTAAATCTTTGGTAAAAAATTACCCATCATCTACTGATTTTCCCACGTTTTAAAAATATGGACAGTAGGTATATATATTGTTTCAAAAACCACTTCTAGGGTTCCAATCTAGTCCAACTTCAACCAAATCACTTTCAATCACCACAAATCTAGTCTAATCTTACCATACACCTTCTTAGGGTGTCATGGGTTCCTAAACATCATAAATCAAGTGGATCTAACAAGGATCTAACTATAATCTATTTCTAGAGCTCAAAAGTTAGATATGTATAAAATAGAGTGGTATAAATAACATATGCATATAGATCTAGTATATATATCATATGAATCTTGTAAAAACTTGGTAAAATTATAAAGATGAGTTTCATAGACTTACTTGAAAGATTAATGAGATTTTGATGATGAAAACCTATGTAAACCTTGAGTTTGTATTACAAAACCCTAAAAGGAGTACAAAATATACTATATAATTTACTTGATCTTGAAAAATTATGGTTTTTGCTTTTTCTTCTTGTTTAGGCCGAGCACCACCCCAAAGAGAGAAAGAAAAAGTTGCTTGTGTTTTTAGATCTTGAAATGAGATGAAAATGATAAGTTTTAGTATATATATTATATATATTACACAATTATTTGACATATTAATTGAATGGTAACATTTTCAAAGTTTGTAAGATATTAGGAATGGGGGGGGGGGGGGGGGGCGGCATCTAGTGAAAAAAAAGAAGAAAAGTGATATTTGTGTAAGATAGTTGTTAGTTATTGTATTATTATGTATATATTAATAGTTTTAGGGAATACCGGGTTCCGAGTTAACTAAAAATAAATTTTAATAGAGTTAATCGGGACGTAATAAGGTCATAAAAATTGTAAAAATATGTTGGGTACAAGTATTGAGTGTTTAGATAATTATTATTTAATTTCTACGAAAACCGTCGTAATTTTAGTAATCTTACGATAATAATTGAATAAATTTCCAAAACACCGGGTAAATTAATATTATAATTTTTATATTATTAAAATGAATATAAAAATATATTGGGATCATAGTCGGGAGTGTCGGACGTGTTAGTCTCATTATTGATCGCGTGTTAACGTTTATTTAGAAATAAATATACGTAAAAAGTCAATTATATCAAAAGTATTAATTTAAATATCCTACGAGTGGAATAGTATGCAAATGCTATAATGATGATATGTGGACTATTTCTAGTCCGTATGAAGTGTCCCTACTGATGATTTCATGAATTCGCAGCTAAACCTGACTGGTTTCGTGAATGTAAATATTGACAATGCATGAATTCGCAGCTTAACCTGACCGGTTACGCGAATTTAAATATCCGTGAACTAAATTTATGATGAAATGAATAAAGTACATGAATAGTATTTTCTCTTCGGAAATGAATAGTGTCATGTGAATAGTAATTTTTCTGAACGCTTCTCGAAATCTCAAACTGACACAAAAATGATGAATAGTGATCAATGAATAGTAAATTATGAATAGTAACTTTTCGAGATGAATAATGAAATTTCGACATCTGAACAAGGACTTGAAATTACGAATTGTGACAGTCTTCCCCTCTAAAAGGAACTTCATCCCGAAGTTCAGTTTTGGTTGGTCTCTGAAGTATATTTGGTAAAAAGACGTGGATACTTGAGTTGCATTTGGTCTTCCCGTTCCCAAGTAAATTTGGGACCTCTTTGAGAATTCCAGCGAACTTTCACGATAGGAATTCGACTTTGCTTCAACCGTTCGACCTCACGGTCCATGATTTCTACTGGTTCTCCTACCAGATTTAGGTTTATCATTGGGTTTGATTCCTTCCAATGGAATCATGAGTGACTAATCTGAAAGTCATTTCTTAAGATCTGAAAATGTAAAACATGTTTGTGTAATCCTGCTACTTTCCAACAAGGCTCAAGTCTGAGGGTTACTGGCCTACTCTTTCTGAAATATTAAATGGTCCAGTGTACATCGAGTTTAACTTCCCGGATTTTTCTGAATGGTATCATGCCTTTCCTAGGCAGAACTTTTAACGTGACCTTACCACTAACTTGAAATTCTAAGGGTTTACAACTTATCAACTTGTAACTGATTCTTGATTTGCAGGAAATTCCTGGTTATTTCATGAGTACTTACATGAATAGTGAGTTTGGCTTTTTCCTCATTTGGTCCGTCAAAATATGATCAGTGCTTCTTGAGGTTTACAATGTAATATGGGTAATATATGTTGCTGAACTCTGCCATAACTCAAATTTTATATGCCAGCTAGTCGATTCTAAAATGAATCTTAAATGGTCCAAAATACTAGAGGTTCAATCTCTCGTGTTACCCAAAATTGTCTCATGCCTCTCCAAGGCAAAGCTTTCAACTTAGTTCGTTCTCCCACTTGAATCTAGATGGTTTGCTGTTTAGGGATACTCATTCCGCATGATGTGCGTCGTGCACCAACCCTACTTCTAACAGTTTCTCGTTACTTGTAACTGGTTCTTGACTTGTGAAATTTCCTTTGTTGTTTCATAGTTTAGTTCTAGACCAGTGAATTTAACTTTCCAATTTCGGTCTGTAATTGGCTAATTGGTACTTCGACCATAAAGTGCCTCAAATAGTGTAGTCTCTACGCTCGTGCGATAACTATCGTTGCAAACAAATCTGATTTATGATAAATGGTTAGTCCAACCATTTCTAGAGTCAATCGCTCAATCTCTGAGTATACCTTTCCTATGTGTGAATTGTCCTCTCGATATGACCATTGGTCTGAGGATGATAGACGGTGTTTACATCCAGATGGGGTTCTAAAGGAAATCTTAAAATGACTGCTAGAAGTCTGAGGTGATTCGATCACCTTTATCAGGAATAATTGAAACGGGTACAATGAATCTGGTGACTAATTCTACAACGTTATGCCTTTCGAAAAGGACGTTATACGAAGAAGATAGAATATGGATAATAATTTTGATTCCTTGTGTTTTGGTCTAATAGATGCTACGACCTATGTCTTTCTTTGCCAATTATGTTTGGTCTCCATCACTGACGTGTGTAATTGCTGTATGGTGTCCCTCCTAATTTTCTTCATCACGTATTCCAATATTCTCTATTGTCAAATCGCAAAACCCTAAATACATAAGCGATCTTCTAAGGTGATTGGTTTTCAAAATTTATCTCGTGATTGTGAGTTTTGGTAGAAATATTTTTCCGAATAAACTAATTTAGAAAATGGAGCAAATGGGTTACTAAGTAATCTCTTTCTTGATGATTCAAAATTCAGTAGTTATAAAAATGTGAAACCGTCTTCAAAATATAGTGAATAGGACTGTTTACCAAAGTTTGATGTTTATTTATTTCTCATTGTACAATGGTTTTGCAAAATATTGACCAAAAAGGATCGTATTTGTTCAAAATAGGCAATTCAAAAATTATTTTCTACAAGGTATGTGATTTGTATAAACGCAATTTTTAAATCAACGTCATTTAAAAGTGAAAACACTAACAAGTATAAAATAGTAGGATAGGTAATGTTCGCATAAATGCATAGATGTCTAACATTTAGTTCCTGATATTAGGAAATGCCTATTGGCGATTATCCGACAAAACTACAAGCCTAGGTATTCAACCAACTTAAGTCCTGAAATGGTTTATCGTTGAAATTGTCATCACGTTGGCAAAATGGAAGTGTCAATTGATACTATGTCGATGAATGTCTATTTCATTTCCGCATGAAGCTGGGGAGATATGCTTGGACCTGATGCCTCTCTTGATGTATAGGTGAGGTTATCTAGAATTTCTTGAGAACACAACGCTTTAGGGGAGTCCATATCGATATCTATAATTCGAATCAATCATTCTTGGCGTAAACTCACTGCAGGGAAGTTTGCGTATGGATGAGGCCATGTTTAATTGGAATGCTAGTATTTTTGAATGATAGAGCTGGACAACTAGGTCGGAGATGGTGGTTCGGATGGTCTCGTGGTATCTTAGAATTGTTGTTGAGTTATAAATTGTCTTACTGTATACTCCTAGTCTTGGTTAGTAGTTCTGTAATCCTTTCATTGTTTTTCTTGTATCAAGGAATCCTCCTAGTAATTGATATGGGAAGTCTATCCTAGGCAAATCAATGGAAAAATCCAACTTAATGGCTGAGTAAGTGACAGGTGGGGTAAGTATCCAGGGAGGGTTTGTCAAAAAGAGATGTTTATGAAAAAGTTTATTTGTTTACAACGCTTTGGAATGAAGATTGTTATTAACAATCCCTAAAAAGTAATTATTTTCTTCATACAATAATCCTTCCTGAATTATACATAGGTGATCAAGCTATGTATAATTGAGGACTAATGATGCAATGCTTGAGTTAGTCAAAATAGCATTATTTTTCTCAAAAGTTTTAGATGGTGTTCAACGTTTTGTTTTGAAAAATGGTATTCTAGTCATTTCCTTTCAAGTAACATGAAAATTATTTCGCGTAATAATAGTAAATACTTGGTGCAATAACAGAAAAATCAATTTATAGGGTGGCAATAAAATAACTTATAAAAAAAAATTTGTAAAACAATTTCCCCATATGGAAATAGAATAGCTTGAAATAAATTTCGTTGAATGGTTTATTGGATACATGGGTAAATCTTTGGAATGGTAATGGTCTATTAATCCGTCAAAAACGAAATCGGCCTAATCTTTAATAAGACAGTGACATAATGTTGCAAAATGATTGAAAATTGCACAATTGCAATAGAAAATGAAATAAACGAAGGTTACGATTATCATAGAGATAACAAAAGATAGTCATTACATTAGATAGGAAAGTGCTTAATCTAACTAGGTTACACCAACGTACTTATGGAAAGTACCAAAAGAAAAGTACAACCCTAGAGGGCTCAAACTATGGTTTATATAATTATAACATAAACTTCTTCTTCCAATTCTGGTTTCCCAACTCCGGGCATTGACTCCTGAAGTGTCCCACTACTCCACACTCACGGCAGATTACCGTGAGTTTCTGATGCTTTGCGAGGGTGGGAGCCTTGCAATCCTTGGCTTCGTGTCCGACCTTTTGGCAGTTCTTACATTGAGAGGGGCAAGATCCTTTGTGATGAAACTGACACTTGTTGCACTCGGGTAATTTACCAACATACATTTTCTTTTGGCTTGACCCAGCAGCACAGGTCTCCACCACTTGTTGTATCTTAAATGGTTGTTAAGAAGCATTAACATCCAGATTACCGACCCACTTTCTCTTGTTGCTACCATTGCCTCCTAAGATCTTGGTGTGAGCTATGCGTTCCTTTGCTTCGATTGCCATTCTGATAGCTTTAGGCATGGTATCGGGTTCCAATGAAGTGACCAACATACGAATTTCAGGAGAAAGTCCTCCGATGTACCTTTCAAGTTTCTTGCTTTACGGTTCATCCATTGCAGAGCCTAGTCGAGCTAAATCATAAAAATAAGCAGTATACTTGACAACATCATCTCCTACCATGGTAAGGTTTAGTGTTTCATTTTCAATTGCTTGTAATTCGCTTTTCACACAAAATTTTAAACTCATCATCCTTTTTAGTTTTTCCCAAGAGTGTGAGTAAGCAGCATCCACTGCTACTACCTGAACATATTTAGTCCACCATTTCTGGGCATGATCCTGAAAAGTGCAAGTGGCGAACTTAACCTTGTCTTCCTTGCAGCAGTCGCCACATTGAAATATTGTTTCTATTTCTTCGAACCATTTGAGAAATTCCTTTGTGTCTATAGTTCCACTAAAGGAGGAGGGATTGCAACCCATAAATTCCACGTGAGTAAGTTCCTTGGTGAGGGCGGTGGCTATGTTCCTGACGGTGAATTGTCCAACAGCGGCTTGCGTCACGCTTGAAGTGGTTTGCTTAAATCTATTTTCATCAAATTATAAGAGACCATGATAATCTATAAGTAACAAAACCATCATATTCATAACTCATGAATATAACACATGAAATTTTTGGTCTACATGGACCGATATCATAGATAGCACAACCATATCCATACGGTAGAGTCAACACTTGGTGATTCCGTTGTACAACAATCAAAATACCACAAGTTTCTTTGAACTATGCCACACCTCTTGTGGCTAGGATAATAGTAAAAGCTAGTAAAGATATATGTCTAGTCTCGAAACTTCCTGGTGTCCCTCTGAGTGAAACCAGGTTTGTTGCATTATAAGGTCGAGATAGTCCTGAAGTGGGGTCTGGAGTTGTGAATCGATCAAGTCCTAGTTAGTGTAGATTCTAAGCCATTCCTGAGGAATCTGCGGATGTTCCTGTTGAGTCCATGGTCTTGGTATTATCCACAAGGTGTTATCTAATTTATATCAAGTGGAAATGTAAAAGGGAAATGACAATGGTGGTATTCTAAAGGATGAGAATAACATTGATGACGATGAGATCCTAGTGATGAGTTAGGAGACGATGGTGATAATAGTGAATGGAATACTACCCTTTTTCGCGCTATCCCGTGACATCTAAGAGGTAAAACTGAAGTACACACTATGGGACGACCAATAGTGTAATAAGTAGTTGATGGTGGTGGTAGTACCTGAGTAGTAAGCGCCCTACTAGTGAAGGAAAGAAAACATACTACCTTCCTTTCAAAAAGCATCCTAATAGGTCCATTAGGATTAAGTCTGAATACTCTACCAAACGGCATTCTATGTATGGGCTGAATAATAGGAAAACCCTTGTTCCAATAACAAATCAATGGTGCTAATGGTGGTGTAAGTGTAACTGGTGGTACAATGGTAGTGGAAGATGACAAGGCATCTTCAATGTCGGAATCCGACGAAAGGATAACCGGGTGGGTATCTGAAGACATGTCACTTGTAAACCAGGTCAACATAATCATATATATATGAGTATGGGTATAAATAACTCACACAATGTGTGCATGAAACAACATGTATAATGAATATGCACCTATGATGAAATGATGAGATGCTATGATGATGTGGTTATAGTCTAGGGTCCAAGATACATCCTAGTTCGCTATAACCTTAGCTCTGATGCCAATCTGTCACACCCCCAAAATACCTGAATGGCAGTGGAATGGAATACCTGGGGGTGACTGTTACAGCACCACAGTTACAGTTACATTGAACGACCTAAAGTGTCGTTTGGAAAAATACATCGTTTGATCATTTAAAACATTCAGAGTTTACAAAACATAGGTCCCAAAAAGGTGTTGCAAGTTTATGAAAAACAAGTTCAATCCAAATCAAACGTTTCATAAGTGCAGGAAATATATATATGTGAGACGTGTCGACTCCGCGACTCCATGAAGGTCCAAATGCATGCAAGCAGGAGCTACCTTAATAACCTGAAAATACATTGCTAAAACGTCAACACAAATGTTGGTGAATTCCATAGGTTTGTAAGTTAAAACGTATGTACATAACCCACAAGTATAAAGTAAACCGACAAATTGTCAAAAATGCTACACTGTCTCTTAAGCTCATGACCCCGAAGCTAGACATAATATTGTATTGGCCCCAAAGGAGTGTTTACGAGACACTCAAATAGATTAGACATGAAATGCATCCGTAATTCCGTTGGAGCAACCCAAACACGGATGGAGGCGTCACCCTCGATAGATCTATCCACTCACTCTCGCTTGGCAGTATAATTAACGGTCCATGATAATAAAGGGGACTTAACTTGGTAGTAAGGCAACTTAAGCAATGTATGGAATTGAATACTTGGGCATGTACAAAAGTAATTGATGCAATGTATTCTCCCCCGTGGGATTTGAAATCAAATAAGTAATTAAAAACGGGGCTATGAAAACTCACCTGAAGTGATAGTACAATGTGATGAGATGATCGGGACAACAAGGCGCGAATACTAGCCGCAACCTAAATGAATGAATATGATCTACTTTAGATCATGAAATGATGTAATGAATATTCATGCACATGATACCTATACCACTCGTAACTTGAAAATACTTGTTATCGTCAAAGTAGGTAATTTCCATACTTAGGAAAAATAAGTCCAATTAAAAGTATAGAAACTTGTTGTAATATATTGTATATAAAAATGTTAGTGTTATATTCCTCGTTTTGAAAACCTTAAAATAACGTCTAGTAGTTGTATAAATAAGCCTTGGGTCGTACGTACTTCGTTAGTTACGAATATAACTCTTGAATAAGAAATCTTGAAAATATAGCATTTAGTACGTAGTTATATTATTTCTAGTAGTGACTAAATATAAATATAAATATATATATATATATATATATATATATATATATATATATATATATATATATATATATATATATATATATATATATATATATATATATATATATATATATATAGTTTTGACGATTTTAAAACGTGTATAACTTTGGCGTTTTAAGTTCATTTTCTTCGTTCTTTATATCCACGGGTTCGTCTTAGTATGTATGAATATATTTTTGATAGCTCGGCTTCTCTAGGTTACGTCTAATGCCTCGGTTTGTCAGACAAAAATCGTCCAACAGCATGAAATTTTCAGAAAAATAGTTTTCGTCATTAAATTTGCAAAAATCATAACTCCTTCGTTATAAGCTCGTTTTAATCTGTTCTTTCGCCCACGGCTTCGTTTTTGAAAGTATTTTCTAAATCTTTGGTCAAAAATTACCCATCATCTACTGATTTTCCCACGTTTTAAAAATATGGACAGTTGGTATATATATTGTTTCAAAAACCACTTCTAGGGTTCCAATCTAGTCCAACTTCAACCAAATCACTTTCAATCACCACAAATCTAGTCTAATCTTACCATACACCTTCTTAGGGTGTCATGGGTTTCTAAACATCATAAATCAAGTGGATCTAATAAGGATCTAACTATAATCTATTTCTAGAGCTAAAAAGTTAGATATGTATAAAATGGAGTGGTATAAATAACATATGCATGTAGATTTAGTATATATATCATATGAATCTTGTAAAAACTTGGTAAAATTATAAAGATGAGTTTCATACACTTACTTGAAAGATTAATGAGATTTTGATGATGAAAACCTATGTAAACCTTGAGTTTGTATTACAAAACCCTAAAAGGAGTACAAAATACACTATATAATTTACTTGATCTTGAAAAATTATGGTTTTTGCTTGTTCTTCTTGTTTAGGCCGAGCACCACCCCAAAGAGAGAAAGA
Source organism: Artemisia argyi (assembly GCA_030686995.1). Taxonomy (NCBI): domain Eukaryota; kingdom Viridiplantae; phylum Streptophyta; class Magnoliopsida; order Asterales; family Asteraceae; genus Artemisia; species Artemisia argyi. The sequence goes on from CM060683.1 coordinate 101,737,692, forward strand.
AAAAGTTGCTTGTGTTTTTGGATCTTGAAATGAGATGAAAATGATAAGTTTTAGTATATATATATTATATATATTACACAATTACTTGACATATTAATTGAATGGTAACATTTTCAAAGTTTGTAAGATATTAGGAATGGGGGGGGGGGGGGGGCGGGGGCGGCATCTAGTGAAAAAATAAGAAGAAAAGTGATATTTGTGTAAGATAGTTGTTAGTTATTGTATTATTATGTATATATTAATAGTTTTAGGGAATACCGGGTACCGAGTTAACTAAAAATAAATTTTAACGGAGTTAACCGGGATATAATAAAGTCATAAAAATTGTAAAAATATGTTGGGTACAAGTATTGAGTGTTTAGATAATTATTATTTAATTTCTACGAAAACCGTCGCAATTTTAGTAACCTTACGATAATAATTGAATAAATTTCCAAAACAACGGGTAAATTAATATTATAATTTTTATATTATTAAAATGAGTATAAAAATAAATTGGGATCATAGTCGGGAGTGTCGGACGTGTTAGTCACATTATTGATCGCGTGTTAACGTTTATTTAGAAATAAATATACGTAAAAAGTCAATTATATCAAAAGTATTAATTTAAATATCCTACGAGTGGAATAGTATGCAAATGCTATAATGATGATATGCGGACTATTTCTAGTCCGTATGAAGTGTCCCTACTGATGATTTCATGAATTCGCAGCTAAACCTGACTGGTTTCGCGAATGTAAATATTGACGATGCATGAATTCGCAGCTTAACCTGACCGGTTACACGAATTTAAATATCCGTAAACTAAATTTACGATGAAATGAATAAAGCACATGAATAACGTTTTCTCTTCAGAAATGAATAGTGTTATGTAAATAGTAAATTTTCTGAACGCTTCTCGAAATCTCAAACTGACACAAAAATGATGAATAGTAAAATGATGAATAGTGATCGGTGAATAGTAACTAATGAATAGTAACTTCCCGAGATGAATAATGAAATTTCGACATCTGAACATGGACTTGAAATTACGAATTGTGACAATGAAGAAGTCGTGAAGTCGTGTAGAAGTTGTGTAGTGATCGAAGTAGTGTTGTGAGATTGGTTCTAGCTACTATTAGAACTCGACATTTAGCTTAGTGTCGTTAAATTGTGTAAGCAAAAGTTGTGTACGGTTTTCTCCGCCAAATGGGAGCTTGTTGAGTAGTGAAGAAAACTCTCGAGTTGGTGACTCGGGGAGTGGAGTAGGGCAAGGAAGGTATCCTTATAGCCGAACCACTATAAATCATCGTGTCCAGTTTGAATTTCCTTTCTCTTATCTCTTTTCATTTATTCTTGCATTTATCGCTTTACATCTATGCTTGCCTATATGTCTTAGTTGTTGCTTATATAGTTGTGATGATTGATTGTGTTGAACATAGAAGTTAATGTTGTGATTGTGTGTATAATTATATGATATGGTCAAATAGATTATTATTCACACTTCTCATATTAAGTTTAACTTGATAGATAATTTGATTCAAAATGTTTTAAGATTTTAAAAGGAAAACGTATTCACACGAAGACCGACCAAAGCTCCATTCATAAAACTAAGTTTTTCCAAAAGCTTACATATATAATTGATCATATTGATTGTATGGTGTTTACATACTAAATTCTAATTAAAGGTTTTCCAAACAAACAATTGAATAAATTCGAATCAACATTTTGAAACAAAGTTTTTATAAAATGGAAAAGAGGGGAAAACTATTCAACCCCCCTTCTAGTTTTCCACAATTGGTACCAGAGCCACGTCGCTCAAATTTTCAAAACAAATGGTTTTAAAAATTGAGTTACGATCCATGTATCAAATTACCCATTAAGGAGGATTAAATATGAAAAGTGTTTTGTTGATTAACTTGTATTAGTTTGTATATTATATACACTAATTATACTAGCTCGAGATAAGATTATGTTTAAAACAAGTGTTATATGTTTGTTTTTAAAATAAGAAAGTTACACATCTTTCCACAAAGTCAGAAAACAATTTTTAACAAAAAAAAAATTCATTTTTTAGTATCAGATGGGCGGCCCATTTAATTGTCTGGGCGGCCAACTTAAATACTGGGCGGCCCCCTTAAATTTAAAGGGTTCGCCTGTCTGTTCGATAGTTTTTCGAAAACTTTGAAAAATCATATAAAGTTAACCGTAACTCCGTAGAAGTCGTGCCACCCGGCGTTTTAAAGGTAATTGAGTCTACTTTCATTTAAAAATAATTAAAAGTAATCATTACAAACTTAAATAAGTAAGAAAGTCAAAATACTATACGGTGGTCAAAATTTTGTGTTTCGTTTTAACGTAAAACTTTTGTTTTACCTTTTCCTTCAAGTCGGGCATTCCTAGTTGATATACTTTTGAAAAATCAAGTATTTATGTTTTCAAAATATTGATCTTAATTAAATTATAGAATGGGGAGGAAACTATTTTACTTTCAAATAAAATCGAGCTAAGTAAACATTGGTGTATATAATATACAAAACGACGACAAGTGTTTTATATGTTATGTGAACTTCTTTGTGATTTTATTTTTTGAATATATTAGATAATTGTTGCTACTTGAAATTTAGCTATTTTTATATCTAAGCATATGTGCCCTATTAGTTATAGCTAGCTTTCCGGTTTATACTTAACTAAATCTTATGCTAGATTTCTTGCGTTAGGATTGTTATAATATGCTTGCATTGCATATAGGTATAGATGGCTTAATGTTACTCAAACATCTTGTAAATGAGTTAAATCTAGTCACCTAAATATTTCAAACAATTTAATCTATTCTTCACAACACACTTAAAATATTTTCAACAAATTACCTTGTATTACCTTAGGTTGTTTGAATAAGAGAAATTAAATTATTTTAAAACATTAGTAGTTATATAAAAGAAAAAGTATTTTCAAAATCTAAGTGTGTTCATAATAAGTAATAATGAAGAGTCTTTCACATAAACAAAACATATAACAAACATGAAGTAATAAGTTAAATTTCAATCATTCACTAACCTCACTCTTAAATAATCTTAGGATTAATGGAACACACTATCAAAATGTCTATTTATTTTAAATGAGTGTTTGTGAGGGTCGAGAAAGATCTGGATATTATATCAATTAATTATTCAAATTATGGTTGATATATTCATCAAATCTAATTGACGTGTTTTTGAGTGTGGACAAGAAATTGGATTGCTATTTATTTAGCTTCAAGATTATATCAAATTACAAAAAAAGATATAGTCTTGAATCTACATACTCAATCACACTAGATTGATATGAAAATAGTTACATCCTTTGTAGATGAAAAGAGTATGCATTGGATCATAACTCACACTTGTGTTGATAATGTCATATTGAATCTACTTGTCCAATAATTATGTTCCAAATATTATAATAACATTTTAAACACATTCATAAAATATACAATGAAGTAGGATTGACAACTTGGATGTTTCGTCCGAAATATTCAAGCAATTTACATTGCAATGCAATGGATAAATGTGTAATATCCGAAAAGCCAAACATGAGCAAACTAACAACATATGTAAACTATGCTCACACTACTTAAAATTATCACTTCAAGATAAAATACATATTTAAGAATAATACACACTATATATTCTATGTATTCCATTTTCTTTGTAGCATGAATGATTGTGTTACAAGATAATGCACTACATTTTTTTTAAATAATATAAGTTATTAGAATTGAAAAATAACTTGTCACAATCCATAAACAAGTAAAATTTATTTTTTCAAATACTTGTTAAAGTATGATATATAACATTGGCAAAAATCATAGAAAATAGTATTTGTTTAAAAATATATTAATGTCTAGTTTTGATATCATTTGAGTAGAAACGATAGCATGAGATAATAATAGGCTTAACCAATCCTCTTGAGCATGAGACCTTTAATAAACATTTTTTAAAATATTTGATTTATGATATTTGTTGTCAAAAATCTAATATCTCTAAAAATATGCAAAAACCTCACATTTTGGAAAATAGTTTTTCAAATAACTATCCCACTTTTAAATAACATGTTTTCACTATCAATATCCACAATTTTGTTTTGATCAAAACTAAAGATTGGGAAAATATTCTTTACCGTTCATTCACACATTTTGAAGTAAAAACCCAATCTATTTTATTCAAATAACTATCACATCTAAGTGAAAACTTACTTTCAAACATTGTTGAATAATGCTAAAAACGTCTCTTTTAAAATCATGCATGGTGATCTCATATTTGTCATCTATATTTATATAAATGACACTTATAAGTGAACTAAATCAAATCAAGAGGACCATGGTTTGTTCATTAAGACTTTGTTTGTAACAAGTCTAGAAATCCATGCTATCATAACTACCCACTTATTGCACATTGATACACATTAGGATTAATCCTCCTAGTTATGTAGTTATGAAATACTTGATGTTGCTTATTGTTTCCTAGCACTTATATTTTACTTGCTTGATGAGTATGTTTGCATGCTAGATGAAATTGCTTGTTTACTTAATCTCTTTGATTAACATGCTTTGGCTACATAATTGCCTACATAATTAGTATATGCTTAATTGCCTCAAAGAGTTGGACTTGTTTGAAACCAAAAACACAACCTTTCTGCAATTCACTATCAAAAACCCATTTCTGGCAATCTGGGAATCACCAGATGGGCGGCCCCCTTAAATCATAAGGCGGCCCCCTTAATTATTAAGGGGACCGGCCTCCAATTAAGGGGACCGACCATCTGATGGTCGAAGGTGTTGTTTACTTTTTCTACTCTTTAGCCCATTTCATCCTACACTTCCCAAAATTCATAAACCTATTTTATCCTAAACCTTCTATCAAAATTTATACATCCTTAATCCCACCAATCCTACATTATAAACACTCTCATTCCTCTCAATCTATACTCATCTCTTCATGACCTCTCCCATTAAACCAAACCACCAAATAACCCGTTTGGAGAAGAAAGCCTAACTTTCATTAAAAGCCTGTCAAACCAAATGATGTTGTCAAACATCCAACACCAAATTCCTCCTATGTCTTCAACATTACATACCTAACACCTCACTCTCCTTCTCACCAACATTACATATCTAAAACCTTTACTCACCCATATCCTTCTACATTACACTCAAACCTCATAATCTTTTCACAACTCAAGCGATGTTGTTCATAATCAACCAACACCTAAACCTCACTCTCACACAAATGATCCATTTAAAAACAAATCATCCATTCGTGCTTCCACTAATGCTCCTTCTTATGATGAGCATGCACAATCCCAAAAAAATAATCCTAACCTCATTACCAACACTTTACATGTTGCTCATTCAACAAAAACACCATCCACTCATGAAGCATCTCTTCCACCCATATCATGTTTTCATGATTACCCAAGATCAAACATGTCTCCACCACCAAGAGTATCACCACCACATCCTACAACTTCACATGCCATTCCAATGTTGCATGTTCAAACCCTCACCCAAGACAACTATCATGCTCCACCACCATCACCTTCCTCCGAACACTTAATGTTCGTTGAGGCGCTAAAAGAATCCCATGAGCTTAGTGCTCTTTTAGCCTTACATCTTGCTCAACGCAATTTGGATCCACCTTCATCTAGATCACCTTCATCACCACACAACATAAATCAACTTGAGAAGCATGTCAACAATTGACCTTGTTGCATCTTTCTCCTAAAAACCATTGCATTCAATGAACACTTCACTTGGATTGAATATCTTCTCACTAGATCACATCCAATACCCTCACTTGAACAACATTCAAAACCTTAATCAACCTCTTCCGCTACAAACTCTCCACAACCAAACTCTCCAACATTCATGACCCAAACAGGATAACCTTTTGTTACAAGCAAGTCCGATGGCTCTCTTTGGAAAATTAGGATCTTTAACATAATCTCTTTGAATTAGTTGTTATGTATCCTTAATATTTGTTTGCTATGCTTGTTATTTGTATATTGCATATTCTTCTATATATGCTTGTGCTTCTAATATTTTTCTTGTGAGCATTCCATATCTCGATCCCTTGGTGCCATCGAACGAGTGGGAGCACACATCAAGGGGGAGCTTTCATCCCGTCTAACTTCATTTATGAAGCTAGCCGGCATAACCTTTTTGATTCTACAAAAAGGGGGAGAAGTGAATATAAACTCACTAAGTACTTGTCTAAAAAAAGTAATTTTTAGACTTAATGAGTTTAGGTTTTGCAATCATCAAAAAGGGGAGATTGTTGATATAAATAATGCCTAAAAACATTATTAACATATATCGATATCTCTATGTTTTGATAATCACAAAACGTAAACTCATTGAACTACAAATTATGACGTAAACAAGTATTTAGTCGTAAATATATGCTTTAGCATCTATATCACTTAAGGTATGAATAAACAAAGTGTCTAATGCATTTTATGATCAAAGGAATTTTTATTTTTACAAACCTTACATTTTATTAAAGTGGGACAAACATTTTTAAACTTATACAAAACAATTTTGTATTTATAAGAAATATTTTATTTAAAATAAATAGTTTGAATTCAAATTTCAACCCAAAAAACGGCTACATTCTTCAGGAAAAACCTCCCTCACAAAAAGACAAAAAATCTGAAGAAAAAATATTTTTTTTAGGCGGCCCCCTTAATTATACTAGGCGGTCCCCTTAATTATTAAGGGGACCGGCACTCAATTAAGGGGACCAGCCACGCTCCCAAACAATATTTTTCCCCTTATAAAAACTGGTTCATTCCACAGATTTTTCTCACCTTTTGCACGAAAATTTTCAGTCCCAATCCCTTCAAAACATCCTTCTAAATCCTTTGATCATAAGATTATAAGTCTTTGTTTCAAGTGATCCAATCCTTCACCACTCAAAGTGAAAGAGAAGAATCCTCCCTATCATAAAGCCAAAGATATATTAGGATCTAGTTAGTGTTTATTTGATGTTGTGAGTTATGTATATGTAATAAGTAGATCAAGATGATCTTACTTAGTAGTGAGTTTATGAGTGAGTAAGAAGTAGTGAGAAAAAGTAGTAGTGTGGAGAAGTCATGAAGTTGTGAAGAAGTAGATGTGTGAATATGTAGTGGAGTATAGAAGAAGTTGTGAAGTAGTGAAGAAGTCGTGAAGTCGTGAAGTCGTGAAGCCATGAAGAAGTCGTGAAGTCGTGTAGAAGTTGTGTAGTGATCGAAGTAGTGTTGTGAGATTGGTTCTAGCTACTATTATAACTCGACATTTACCTTAGTGTCGTTAAATTGTGTAAGCAAAAGTTGTGTACGGTTTTCTCCGCCAAAAGGGAGCTTGATGAGTAGTGAAGAAAACTCTCGAGTAGGTGACTCGGGGAGTGGAGTAGGGCAAGGAAGGTGTCCTTGTGGCCGAACCACTATAAATCATCATGTCCGGTTTGCATTTCCTTTCTATTATCTCTTTTCATTTATTCTTGCATTTATCGCTTTACATCTATGCTTGCCTATATGTCTTAGTTGTTGCTTATATAGTTGTGATGATTGATTGTGTTGAACATAGAAGTTAATATTCTGATTGTGCGTATAATTATATGATATGGTCAAATAGATTATTATTCACACTTCTCATATTAAGTTTAACTTGATAGATAATTTGATACAAAATGTTTTAAGAATTTAAAAGGAAAACGTATTCACACAAAGACCGACCAAAGCTCCATTCATAAAACTAAGTTTTTCCAAAAGCTTACATATATAATTGATCATATTGATTATATGGTGTTTACATACTAAATTCTAATTAAAGGTTTTCCAAACAAACAATTGAATAAATTCGAATCAACATTTTGAAACAAAGTTTTTATAAAATGAAAAAGACGGGAAAACTATTCAACCCCCCCCCCCTTCTAGTTTTCCACACATTGCTTGATTGTTGCACTTGTAGTCCCAAGAAGAATGTTAATTCTCCCATTGAACTCATCTGAAACTCTTTTTGCATAAGATCTTCAAATTTCTTCACCATAGATTGCTTAGTAGCACCAAAAATGATATCATCTACATAAACTTGCGCAAGCATGATATCCTTCTTATCTCTCTTGATGAACAAAGTCTTGTCAATAGCTCCTGTCCTATAACCATGATGTAATAGAAAGTTTGAGAGTCTTTCATACCATGCTCTTGGAGCTTGATGAAGGCCATACAGAGCCTTGATAACCTTGTAGACTTTGTTTGGGTGTGCAGGATCTTCAAAACTAGGAGGTTGTTTGACATAAACTTCTTCTGTAATTTTGCCATATAGAAAAGCACTTTTAACATCCATTTGGTATACAGGAAATCCCATATAAGATGAAAAAGCCAAAAATAGCCTTATGGCTTCAAGCCTTGCCATAGGAGCAAAGACGTCATCATAGTCTACTCCTTCTTCCTGTCTATATCCTTGAGCCACTAACCTTGCCTTATTCTTGATAAAATTCCCTCTTTCATCTCTTTTTACCCTGAAGACCATTTTTTTTCCAATCAGTCTCTTACCATCAGGTAGATCACATAATACCCACACTTCTTGAAGTTTAAACTGTAAGAGTTCTTCTTGCATAGCTTCAACCTAACTCTCCTTGGTTAATGCTTGTTTGATATTCTTTGGCTCTTCTTGAGATAGAAAACAAGCAAATAAATAGAACTTCTGATCCTTATGATTCACCCTGTTTTGTTTGTAAATAAAACTAAGTAAAGAAGTATGTTGTTGAGACATAGTCTTAGTTTTAGTTCTTGTGAGCACTCCTGAAGCTGAGGGTCCAATTATGTTGGTAACAGGATGAGTTTTGTGAATTCTTAGAGCAGGAGTTGGTGAAACTTCAAGATTATCTTCCAAATTAGTTAAGTCAGGATCTTCATTAGAATCTGAGAAAATGCCTTCTTGATCCAATTCATCATCAGTGTCTTCTAAGGTAATCTTGTTTGGATCATTCAAATCATCAATATCTTCTAAGTCAGGCATGTTAGGATCACTCACAGCATCAGTATTTATCCAATTTGAAGTATCTAAAGATTGAAAAGTACTTTCAAATGGATTAGCAGCACTTTTTGGGTAAAGTACTGTCAGTGCCTTTAGCCTTCTTCCTTTCTGCTTCATAAGCTCTCCTTTGTTTATCTTCATAAGACTTAGCCATTGTTTCTTGAAAAAGCATCCTACTAAGTTCATCTTGAATGGCTTGATCTTCATCAGATACTGTGGTTTTAGGTGGAGCAGTACTTTGAGGATCAACAGTACTATGAGGTTCAACAGTACCTTGAGGCTCAGAAGTACTCTTCTTCTCATCATTGACATTATCATTTGGCTCATCTTCAGATCTTAAATTAACATCATGAACAATGTACTGTGTTTCTTCTTCAGTGGGAGCAGCTTGATTTTTTTTCCCTTACAGGTACATAATTCATAGATGAAGACATTAAATCAAGATCAAAGATCCAATCAGGACCTTTACCTTTAGAGTTTTCTTGCTCTTCTAGAAAATCAACATGAAGACATTCTTGAACCTTCTTGGTAGCCCTGTTGTATACTCTGAATCCTTTGCTATTGGTACAATATCCCAATAAGTATCCTTCATCTGACTTCCCATCAAATTTGCCCAAATTGTCAGCAGTGTTTAAAATAGTCAGGGGACATCCAAAAGGTTTCATAAACTTGATGTTAGGCTTCTTTCCCATGAGTAACTCATAAGGTGTCTTCATTTGAGGTTTTGTCACTGATACTCTGTTCAACACATAACAAGCAGCACTTACAGCTTCAGCCCAGAAAGGAACAGGTAATTGGGAGTCTATAAGCATTGTCCTTGTTGCTTCTATTAGAGTTCTATTCTTTCTTTCTACAACTCCATTTTGCTGAGGAGTTCTGGCAATACTAAACTCTCTTTTAATTCCTTTCTTGGCACAAAAGTCATCCATTAGCTGATTCTTGAACTCAGTCCCATTATCACATCTAATTCCTCTAACCTTGAATCTTAACTGATTTTCAAGTGCTATTATTAGATCATGAATTGCATCAAAAGTTTCATCCTTGAAGCATAAGAAAAAGACCCAACTAAATCTGCTATAGTCATCTGTCAAAACCAAGCAGTACTTCTTCTTGTTCAAACTAACAACTGAGACAGGTCCAAACAAATCCATGTGCAGCAATTCCAAAGGCTCTCTAATAGTTTTCTCTTCAATCTTCTTACAGGAAGCCTTGTGCTGTTTACCCGTTTTACAAGCAAGACATGAGTGATCATTCTTGAATGTTTTAGAAGGTAAACCTCTAACTAAATTTCCTTTTACTAGCTTATTGATGTTCTTGAAATTTACATGCCCAATCTTCTGTGCCATTGATGTGCTTCTTCCATTGTTGCTCTTGCAATCAAGCATGTTGCCCTTTCAATAGAATTAATATTCTTCAAGTCAGTGCTGTACACATCATTAGTTCTTGGTGCTCTCAGCATCACCAAATTTCTATCTTCTAACTTAAAATCAGGAGAAAGTATAAGACATTATGTGTCAAAGAATAACACAGGGTACTTCTTATCACAAATCTGAGAGACTAACAAAAGATTGAATTTGAGCTCCTTCACATATCTAACATTCTCAAAATCAATGTTTCCTACCTTGATAGTTCCTTTGCCAGTAATTCTTCCTCCATCAGGATCATTCCCAAATGCAACTTTTCCTTCAAAATAAGCTTTAAAATCTGACAAGAGCTCCTTTTCTCTTGTCATACTTCCAGAGCAACCACTATCTACAATAAGATGATCTTTAAGCTCCTCTTCTAGGTTGCCCTGCATACACATGAAAAAGGTTAGTTATTTTTAGGAACCCAAGCCATTACTGACTTGTGTTCCCCTTGTGGAGTGACATACACAAATTGTTTGAGTATGTAATCACCACTGTCTTTGAAAACATGATCAAGAATTAAGGTTTTTGTTTCCAAAATTGTTGGTTTATCATGATCAATTTTCCCTTTTTCACCCTTAACCTCTGAAAGTACTGGTTCTTCCCTAGCAGTACTTTCTTTCTTAACCTATTTAGTTGTAACTTTTGGAGTTGGGGTCTGTGTTCTAGCATCTTTTCTTGTGTTGTAAGGCCTTCTAGGTTTGTAGTAATTGAATCTCCTAGGTCTTACACTTGAGTGTCTGCTAGCAGCACCTTGGTTACGGAACTTTCTATCAGTACTTTGTGAAGGTACTGAGGGTTTGGAGAATGATCTTTTCTGATGAGGGTACCTATAGTCTTTTGAGAAATTGCTATGGTTAACCCTATTTGTGTAATTCCAAACTGGTTTGTTGTCCCTTGGCTTATTCTCCCTGTGACTTTGATTTGCAGACCTGGTCCTTGGGTATTTGATTAAGTATTCTGAGTGATAATCACAGTCCTTAATCAAGTGGTGAGGACTATAACATACATAACAGACCTTTGGACCAATATCCCCAAATCCCTTTCCATAAGGTTTTCTAAAATTAGCAGTCTTTTGAAAGTATTTTCTTGGAGGTACTGCTGAATGATCAACAATACTTTGAAAAGTGTTTGAATGTACTGCTTGTTTTGAAAACTTTTTCTCATCATCCTTAGGTGCTTCAACAGATTTTTCTAAAGTTTCAGGATTAGATTTACTTTTAAGCTTTTTCCTAAACTCTAGATTCTCTACCCCATAACAAGAGACATCTTTCCTAGGTGGTTGAAAGCTACCTGGGGGATTAGGAACTACATTGTATCCCTTGTCATTCTTATATTCAGGAGGTGTTGAACTAGGGGATTCCTCATCACTAGAAGTGTTTTCATCCAAACTTATGAATTCTTCATCACTAGTTGAGGTATCTACTGTAAGATTTAGTTCCTTACTCTTAAATGGAATACCTTCTTTGCTATCATTATCATAACCTAGGCCAGTTTTAATGTTTGATGTTCTTTGCTTTTCAACAAATTGAACATGTGACAGACCTGATTCATTCCAAACATCAAGTTTTTCTAACAACTTATCTCTTTCAGCAGTAACTTTCTCTAGTTCAGACACCTTACATCCTAATTTCCATTCACTCAACTTAACTTGGTATTCTTGTTGCTTATATGTTTCAGCCCATGCTACTTCATTGTTTTCATGTGTAATTATTTTGGCCTCCATTGACTCTAAAGTCAACTGATAGCCAGTTATCTCAGACCTAGCCCTTTGAAATTTATCTCTTTCAGCTACATATTCGTTAAGTAACTTTTGATACATATCATTGCACTTAGGGCATACCTCAGAGATAGTGGATGAACTTGGTGAAGTAGCTACCATAGCAAGCTGAACAGGATTTTCTTCAAACTCCATGCTCCAATCAAAGCTTCCTAGACCATCTCTTGACTCCAAAGCAGCATATCCAGGCTCTTCATCAAATGCAGTGCTCCAGTCTTCTAATGCAACCATTGAATAGGTTACAGGTTCATCATCAAACTCATTGGACCAATCAATCTCTGACAGATTCTCTTGAGCAACCAAAGCTTTTGGTTTTGGTTCAGTAATAGGAATCTCTTTTCTTTCAGGCTTGGGTGGTTCAATCATCTTGTTTGCTTGATACTTTGCAAATTTACATTCCCTTGCAAAGTGACCAGTCCTTTGACAGTTGAAGCACTCAATCTTGGACTTATCAAATGTTATTCCCTGTTTAGCTCTAAAATTGATGCCTTTTCCTGTCTTATTCACATACTTCTTGATCCTTGCATTGAGCATAGCAACTTGCCATCTGATATCAATTTCTTCCAAAGCATCATCATCTATTTGCAAGACATCTTCTTGATAGGTTACAGGTAGAGATGCTTGTTGAGCAAAGAATGAACATAGAACATCATCTGAGGTGGGAGTAGTTGATGGTGATGAAGTGGTAGTGACCATAGTTGTACATGGAACCTGAGTTTCAGTCACAGTACTTTGGACAGGATAAGCAGTACCTTTATTGGAAGTACTGCTTCTGTTTTCAGAATATACAAAAGCAATGTTTTGTGGTTTCTGATGTGTGCTTGAACCTGTAGTACCATTCATCTCATGCTCATACACCTTTATATTATTGTAGAGATCATCAAAGTCCATTGTGTCCAACCCTGGTTGTCCTCTGATCATAGTAGCAACTACATGCCATGCTGATGGCAAGCTTCTCAAGAACTTCAAATTAGCATCTTCAACTGATGCCTCAGCATCATATAGTTCTAGCATACTCAGAAGATTTTGGAATATTTCATAAGCAGAATCAAGACCTTCTCTTTCACCAACAGTGAAAGTTTCAAATTGTTGCTTCAACAAGTTCCTGTGCATCTTCTTGGAAGCATCATTACCTCGAAACTTCTTCTTAATTGCAGCCCATAGTTGTTTGGCATCCTTGGCATCATGAAACTTTAATAAGTGACCATCAGGAATAGCAGAGAGCAGTATGTTGAGAGCTTTGTCTTGATTTCTTTTGGTAGCAGCTGGTATGGTTGGCTTAGGTGGTGTTGGTTGTCCAGGAATCTCCACTGGTTCTTCAATTTGCATATTACCATTGACAATCACATCCCATAGTGCATGGTCTGTGATGGAAATGTACTGCCTCATCTTCATGGCCCATAAGTCATATTATCCCTTCTTGACAATAGGTATTCTAACAGCAGTAATTGATGGAGCAGGTGCAGCCTCTGTCGACATCTTGAAGGTTTTGTTGTAGAATCGGTTTAAAGGTTTTTCTTCTTAATCAGAGTTTCCAACACAAGCTCTGATACCACTTATTGGATCGATATACTCTGACCAAACTACTTTGTAGCTTGTAAGAGTTTAATAATATTAAGTAAACTCAACACTATTAATATTGAAACATTGTTTAACCTTGTAAAGTATGCGGAATCTACTAATACAAAGCTTAAGAAGAACTTTTATATTAAACCAAACTTAAACCTACTTTGTTACATAGATTCACTAACAATCCCTAACTATTATTGACTTTGAACAACTCTAAAACATATATCGACTAATACCTCTTAAGGCTCCTTATATAGATAACCTTAAGTCGGTTTACAACATATAATACTTGAACGACAAGTCATTATCCCTAACTAATTCTAGAATATTCGTTCAATATTACACATTAATCCATAAACTAATATTGCACATAAGTCCTTGTATCCTTCGAAGTACTTTGAACATTCTTCAATAAACAGCAGTACTTTGACTTTTATCTTCAGCAGTACTTTGACTTTATTCTTCATGCAGCAGTACTTTGACATACAAAAGTACCTTGATCTTTTATATCCCAACAGGACCAAGTGGCTAAATTGTCATTCTTCGAAGAAGTTGGAATCTCATCTACAAATGACTTCTATAAATCAACATGGTCACTTGAAGTGCTTGAAGATAATCCTTTGAAGACTAAAAGGTACGCGTTTCTTTTAAGTTCATCGCTATAATTTGCATGCTTAGATAAATGATTAGTTTGATTAAATCTTAGCTATACATATATATTGTTTGAAACTCTTATACATATATACGTACAAAATAGCTTATATACTTATAACCTAGAAACATCATTAGTTGACTTTCCTAGGAATAAGAAGAAATTGTTCATTGTCGAACAAAATATAAAATGAAAATCTTCTATATCCACTGTTAGCAAACTCATGGTGATGAAGTAAAATGAGTTAAGTGGATCAACCATTAATATAGAAGTATGATTAGATCCCTCGCGTATGAAAACTATGGATGAAACAAGCTCTCGTAGACTATGGCATTAAGTTACATAAGCTTGCGAAAACAAAGGAACTATAGATGTTAGGTTATACCCCATTCAACACTCTCGCATCTAGTATATTAATTTTAGTCATCACTTCCTTTAGGATCATAGGATATGTAGAAACGATAGCATGAGATAATAACAGGCTTAAACAATCCTCTTGAACATGAGATCTTTAATAAACATCTTTTAAAATATATGATTAATGATATTTGTTGTCAAAAATCTAATATCTCTAAAAATATGCAAAAACTTCACATTTTGGAAAATTGTTATTTAAATAACTATCCCACTTTCAAATAACATGTTTTCACTATCAATATCCATAATTTTGTTTTGATCAAAACCAAAGATTGGGAAAATTTCCTTTACCTTTTATTAATACATTTTGAAGTAAAACCCCATCTATTTTATTCAAATACCTCTCACATCTACATGAAAACCTACTTTCAAACATTGTTGAATAATGCTAAAAACGTATCTTTTAATCATGCATGGTGATCTCATATTTGTCATCTATATTTATATAAATGACACTTATAAGTGAACTAAATCAAATCAAGAGGACCATGGTTTGTCTATTAAGACTTTGTTTGTAACAAGTTTAGAAATCCATGCTATCACAACTACCTACTTTTTGCACATTGATACACATTAGGATTAATCCTCCTAGTCTTGTAGTTATGAGATACTTGATGTTGCTTATTATTTCCTAGCACTTATATTTTACTTGCTTGATGTGTATTTTGCATGCTAGATGAAATTGCTTTTTTACTTAATCTCTTTGATTAACATGCTTTGGCTACATAATTGCCTACATAATTAGTATATGCTTAATTGCCTCAAAGAGTTGGACTTATTTGAAACCAAAAACACAACCTTTCTAAAATTCACTACCAAAAACCCTTTTCTGGTAATCTAGGAATCACCAGATGGGCGGCCCCCTTAAATCATAAGGCTGCCCCCTTAAATCATAAGGCGGCCCCCTTAATTATTAAGGGGACCGACCTCCAATTATGGGGACCGGCCATCTAATGGTCAAAGGTGTTGATTCCTTTTTCTACTTTTTAGCCCATTTCATCCCACACTTCCCGAAATTCACAAACCTATTCTATCCTAAACCTTCCATCAAAGTTTATCCATTCGTGATCCCACGAATTCTACACTATAAACACTCCCATTCCTCACAATATCCACTCATCTCATCATGTCCTATCCATCAAACCAATACCAAATTCCTCCTATGTCTCCAATTATACACTCAACCTTCAAGCACACTCAAATGAACCTTTCCTCAATCCTTATAATGGTCAAAGCATCCACCTATGCTCCCAACTACGTACCTACATTTCATCCATTTCCTCCAAACAATCCCTTTGTTAATATCAACTTCCAAACCTTCCAAATCATTCCATTGAACCATTTTACAAACCCCACCATGTTGACCAAACAACCACCTTTATCTCAAACTACACATCTCAACCTCAAACCACCTTCAATGAAACCTTTCAACATCCAAATCACATTGGTCAAACATCAAACTTCAATTCCAACTACACACTCAAATTTCATCCATTTTCACCAAATGTTCAAATCCACATTCCCACGGAAAGGTAAAATTTCCGTGATGAGATAAACCAAATCCATCACCTTCATGATCTCGTTGCTATGCACCTTGAACAACACAACAAGGGCCAACATCAACAAATGATGTTGTTTCCAACCAACCAACACCTAAACCTCATGATCACTCAAATGAATCATTTCACAAACATAACCAATCATACATCCTTGCTCCCAAAAATACACATTCACCTCACTCATATGAAGACCATGCTCAATATCAAAACAACAATTCCAGACTCATTTCCAACACCACACATTTTGTTCCGCCTATAAATGAACCATCCAAAACACCCTCCATTCATGAAACATCTTCTCCTTCCATACCTTCATCTACATCCATGAATGATTACCCAAATTCACAAATGTCTTCACCACGAAGAGTATCACCATCACCTCCTACCAACTCACATGCTACTCTTATATTGCATGTCTAAACATCCATCCCAAATAACAACCACACTCCATCCTCATCACCTTCCTCCGAACACTTGAAGTTCATTGAAGAGCTCAAGAAAGCCCATGAGCTTTGTGTTCTTCTTGCCTTACACCTTGCTCAATGCAACTTGAAACAACTTTCCTCTAGCTCTCCTTCATCACCCCACAACTTGAATCAAGTTGAAAAACATGTCAACAATTGACCTTGTTGCATCTTTCTCTAAAAAAAAAATAAAAATAAAAATAAAAAAAAACAAAAAAAAACATTGCATTGAATAAACACTTCACTTGGATTAAATATCTTCTCACTAGATCACATCCAATACCCTCACTTGAACAACATCCAAAACCTCAATCAACCTCTTCCGCTACAAACTCTCCACCACCAAACTCTCCAACATTCATGCACCCAAACATATACCTACATTAATCAAACAACCTCACCCTAACTCAACCATTTTCATTCCAAACACTCCATCATCAACCATCTAAGCATGCTATATGCTTATGATTTTCACTTTCAAATACGAATCAACCAACCTTTTGTTGCAAGCAAGTCCGATGGCTCTCTTTGACAAATTAGGATCTTTTACTTATTAAATGCATTAAGCATAATAAATGAATATATTGCTACCTTAATATTTGTTTGATATGCTTGTTGTTTTCTTTATTTTGCTATATACGCTTGTGCTTCTAATATTTTTATTGTAAGCATTCCATATATCGATTCCTTGGTGCCCTCGAACGAGGGGGAGCACACATCAAGGGGGAGCTTTCATCCCATCTAACTTCATTTATGAAGCTAGTCGGCATAACCTTTTTGATTCTACAAAAAGGGAGAGAAGTAAATATAAACTCACTAAATACACGTCTAAAAATTAATTTTTAGACTTGATGAGTTTAGGTTTTGTAATCATCAAAAAGGGGGAGATTGTTGATATAAATAATGTCAAAAAACGTTATTTACATATATCGATATATCTATGTTTTAATAATCACAAAACATAAACTCATTTAACTACAAATTATGACGTAAACAAGTATTTAGTCATAAATATTGACTTTAACATCCAAATCACTTAAGGTATGAATAAACAAAATGTCTAATGCATTCTATGATCAAAGGAATTTTTATTTTTACAAACCTTACATTTTTTATAAAATGAGACAAACATTTTTAAACTTATACAAAATGTTTTTATATTTGTAAGAAATGTTTTATTCAAAATAAATATTTTGAATTCAAATTTCTACCCAAAAAAACGGCTAGATTCTTTAGATAAAACCTTCCCCACAAAAGAACAAAAAATTCTAAAGAAGTTTTTTTTAATAGGGCGGCCCCTTTAATTATACTAGGCGGTCCCCTTAATTATTAAGGGGACCGGCCACGCTCCCGAACAATATTTTTTTTTTATAAATACTGGCTCAAATCTGGCATTTTTCTCTACCTTTTTGCACAAAAACCTTCTGTAAAAATCTCTCTCAATCTTTCTAATAAATCCTTTGATCATATAATCATAAGCTTTTGTTCCCAAGTGATTCAAGCTTCTACCATTCAAGTGCAAGAGAAGAATACTTCTATCCATCAAGACAAGAAGTATTACAACTTAGTGTGATCCCTTCATCTAAGTTGTTTCTACATCACCATTTGTATACTATTCATTCATTTGTGTATATGTTGTGAATATTTATTAGATAGTTGTAGATATAAGGAGTTAGGCTAGTAAGGTGTGTAAGTAAACAAGTTGTGAAGAAGATAGTGGTGTGAATAAGTAGTGTTGGTGTGAAGAAGAAAGTGGTGTGCTTAGGTGTGAACAATTTGTGAATTAGTTGTGAAGAAGGTGTGAAGAAGTTGAAGTCCTGAAGAAATAGAAGTCGTGAAGTAGTGAAGAGATTGAAGTCGTGAAGAAGAAGTTGTGAAGAAGAGGTGTAGTGATTAGTGGTGTGAGATTGGTTCTAGCTAGGATTAGAACTCGACATTTATCTTAGTGTCGTTAATTGGTGTAAGCGAAAGTTGTGTAAGGTTTTCTCCGCCATAAGGGAGCTTGTTGACATAGTGAAGAAAACTCTCGAGCTAGGTGCTCGGGGAGTGGAGTAGGGCAAGAAAGGTGTCCTTGTAGCCGAACCACTATAAATCTCTCGTGTCTTGGTTAGATCTTTCCATTTCTCACTTCCTTATTATTTACTTACATTATTATTACTTTAGTACTTAGTTACATAATTGCTTATAATGTGCAAGACTTGAATTCACATAATATCGAATCAAAAGTTTTTAAAAGTAAACAAAGTTCTAAAAAACAAAGGTTTTCATAATAAATTAAAAAGACGTAAAACTATTCAACCCACTTCTAGTTTTCCACACTTCCCTCAAACGGAGTGAGGGAAGGAGAAGAATTAGCAATTATAGGTTGAGAGGAGGGAGTGGGATTGCCACTCGGAGAATCATCAGTGAAACCAAAGAATTTCTTAAGAATACTCTTCCGCAGTAAAATTGATGACATCGATGCAGTTAATTGATACCGAGTCGTAATTAGAAGAGTACCTAGAAGTTTGATCAAGGTTAAAGGTGATGGCTTCATTACCAACACGTAATGTGATTTCTTCGTAAAATACATCGATTAACGCACGGCCCGTTCTTAGGAATCCTCTCCCTAAAATGAGAGGAACCAATTTAGTCGTTTTTAGTATAGGTTTATTTTTCCGAAGAAATGATTAGGAAAGTATTTCCTCGGGTCGTGTCCCAACGAAGGTGTAAATGGAATTTTGAATTCCCGATTCGTGAAAAGTGTAGTGAAAGGGGATAAAAGAGATTGTGATGGGAAATTAAGTTAAAAATTACCAACTACTATGCTAATCAAGCTAATAAGAGATAAATGATAAAAGGATATACTCGTTAAGCAAATTATCACGATCCTTAAGTGTGGTTTATTATTTCAATTAGTACTCTATTGTTGAATTAATATCTTTTACAAATAATTGTTTTCTCACAACGTTGGTTTATTTTGAAAACAATTTCATAAAGAGATATCAATATCTAAATTAAAACCCAATTATTTTCACGGCTTTTGCCCGCTCAAATAACCAAAATTTCAATCCAAGTAACTTAGAATCACTAATCAATACATTGTCTAACTTTTATAAAACCACACTTAATTCACATAACAATTTACTCAACAAGCATAAAAACAATCTACTCAATACTCATATTAATTAAGCTAGCATCAATAATAATTCTAACAAACTTAAACATAATTCACTACTAATTATTTGAACTAAAAATTGAAAAAAGAAAGAAACTAGAACCCGATCCGCGAAAATGAGACGAATTAAACCACCCGATCTCATAAACTTATCAAACACTAAAGCTTGTTTCCTTATAAACTTTTATATTACTAAATAGATTATAAAGCTTGTGACTTTACTCAATAATTAGTTTTATAAAAGCTATAAAAATAATAAACTTTAAGTAATAAGTAAGCTTATGAGACCCTTAAACTCCGGCCTTAGATGTAGAATGATGAGAAACTAGTAAAAATCAAAACTTTATAAAAGGTTAGAGTGAATAAGCAATAATAATGACCAAATAAGCTATGGAAGAGCTTATTGTTTGAGAAATCTACAAACTTTAATGAAAATAAACTAACAACTAATAGAAATGAAAACTTTTTAAACTAAAAATTGTAGATCTAGAGTTATAATCTAATTGATAACTTTTAATAAAAGAAAAACTAATAAAAATCAAATATTTTTGGTTTTTTATAAAGTAATTTGTAAAATAAAAAGTAGATCTAAGTTTGTAAAAGCATTTAAAACAAAATAGTAAAATAATGATTTATAAAAAAAAAAAAAAAAAAAAAAAAAAAAAAAAAAAAAAAAAAGCTAGATCTAAATAAACTACACTAGATCTAAGTTTATAAAGGCTTTTTAAAATCAAAGTAGTAAAAGAGGGTTTATTAAATGAGCTAAATCTAAATAAGCCACAAAAAGCTAATAAGCTTTCATGACTTATTAGATAAGAAAAGAAAAAGAAAGAGTAGAAGTAGAGAAAAAATGATCTTCAAATCTTCAAAATAAATCTTCATCTTCATTAATATTAAATCTAAAAAGTTGATTACAATAAGTACTTGAAATAAGCTAAACTATTACAATATTAAGCTTAACTACTACAATAATCTAATACTACTCTTACTCTAAATAATACTACTACTACACCTGCTCTCTAATTTATCTACTCTAGTGTATATCAATGTGGATCCGGATGTGGTTTATATAGCAGAGCCTCTTCTCAAGATCCTTCCCAAATACAACTCATACATGCCACGTGTCACTCTCCCATTGGTCGATCTGAATGCTAGAAGCTTCCTTGGACCTGCACACTCTGACCTCGCACTGACGTACGCTGACTCACTCTGACCTCGTACTGACACACGCCTGCACACGTATGTCTCGTCATTATGTACACGTGTCATCATCTGATTGGTCCTCCTACCTGCCACCTAGGACTGATAACCTAAGACTGACATGTCAGCCGACATGTCAGCGCATCCACCTGTACCTGCAATAATAATCTTGTACAATCATTAGCATTTAATGAGCCGCCACGTGGCAGGCTCTGATTGGTCCACGTCACTGCCACGTCAGCAGGTGGGACCCACTGGTCAACGCTAGTCAACGCTTGGTTAAAGTTGGTCAACGTTAACCAGTCAACTGTCAACAAAAGTCAACACTGACTAGTCAATGGTCAACGGTCAATGCTGACCGGTCAAAGGTTGGACCGGGTCGGGTCGGAGTCTGGATTAGGGTCCGGGTCGGATCTGCCACGTGGACCACTCATGGAGTGCCACATGACATGGAAAATATTACCCCATTTTTGCACCAGGAGGGATTCGAACCCAGGGTGTTTGTGTGGGGGGAAGGTGTGCTTCCAGCTGCGCTGGAGCATACCTTCAGTAGAAGGTTGTGTTTGGTTGTTTTTATACTAAATTCAGCCCAGTCCAAGTTATTATAAATAAAAAGGGTCAAAATCAGTTTTGACCTGTCATTTAATGGAGTTTTGGACCTGATAAAATTTTGAGAAAAATACGGTCGGACTCGTTTTTTCGTGCTCTTTCCAATGGTTTGATCGGGGAATATTTTTTACTTCGTCGAAACCTCGTAAAATGTGAAAACGTCATCAAAACTCTCACGAAAATCACCGTTTTTCCTTTGTATTCGAACCCTTTTACCTACAAGACACAATAACGCATTCCAAACATATTTGTATATAGTTAAGCATATAAATGTGATCCCGGCTTGTAAAACACATCCCCGGCCTCGGATTTTATTTTCCATTCCCTTGCTCATTTTTGTCGGTTTTGCTTTGTTTTCGTCCATTTTTCACATATCCGTACTTGCACATACACAAATACAAAAACACACATTCTCTTGGCATATTTGGTTAGTATTTGGTGTATTTGGTCTGATTTAAGGCTAAAAAGGATGTGTGAATAAGCACACATCAGGAACCCTCAGATCTGCATCGAAATCAACAATCACGAAGTCTCCAGGAAAATGGAACTTTCCTACTTTCACAAATACGTCCTTAGCAATGCTGAGGGGACGAGATATGGAACGGTCTGCAAGCTCGAGAGTCATGCAGGTAGGAGTGAGTTCGGGAAGAGAAAATTTCTTCCAGACCGAATGAAGCATCAGGTTGATGCTTGCACAAAGATCGGCCAAGGCAAAGCATTCAACCATTCTTGGGAAAATGCAAGGAATGAGAAGTTTCTCAGGGTCTCCCAGCTTTTCGGGAAGCTGTTTCAATAGAATTGCAGAGCAGTTTTCATTTAAAGGAGTTTTTGCCATCTCAAACAGTTTTTCCTTGTTGCTTAACAAGTTTTTGATTGTTGATGCAAGTTTCGGCATCAGAAGAATGGCATCCGCAAAGCTGATATCAAAGTGAAGATCATGAAAATTTTGGAAAATTTTTTCCATCTGATGATTTGCTTTTTCACGGAGTTTTTGATCGGTTAAATGTGAAGGATATGGAATTGTAGGCTTAGGGTTGGGTTTTGGAATTTCAACGGGATTCTTGGGAGTTTCAAAAATGACTTTTGTTTTGGGGGTCCGGACCGGGACAACTTGAGGAGGGACGTCGTTGGTACCTCCGTTGTTAGTAGGAAGTACCGTGTCCGTTGCAGCCTCAGTTTCACGTTCTGGTCCATTATATAAGACTCCACTTCGGGTTGTGATCGCCTTAACATCGCCCCTCAGGTTAGCGATCGTGTTGCTAGGAAGTGTACATGAGCCCGAGGGTCGATCATTTAAAGACTTCTTTAATTCAGAGATCTGGCTTACCAATAACCGATTCGTTTCCTCTTGTGATTTCATGAATTATTTCAACAACTCATCAGAAGAGGATTGGGTTTGAACAACAACTTAATTTTGATTAGGAAAGTTTTGAACACGATTGTTTTGAAAATTCCCTTGATTTTATTTGTTATTACCCTGAAAATTGTTTCCTTGTTGAAAATTATTACCCTGATGGAAATTATTACCCTGATTAAAATTACCATGACCTTGATTACGGTTAAAATTTCCTTGGTTTTGAAAACCCTAGCTTTGACCAGAATTGAAATTCCCTTGGTTATGGAAACCTTGGTTCATTCGATTTTGGTTCTGATTCTGATTGAAATTTTGGTTTCGGTTTTGAGCATTTTGATTTTGAGATTGATTAAAACCGGGTGGTCCCAGATAGTTGTTGGAACAATAGCTCAAGAGATTACAGTCCTGCTGTGGTTGGTAAGAGTTACCCCCTTGTTGTAGGAACCTTGAGCAGCATATACGTTCTCATGAGTAAAGCCACTGGAGGCTAGGCACTCAGTATATGGGTGTGGACTACCACAAGTTTCACAACTTGGGCTGACAACTTTGACATTATGATTTTGATTTGTCTGATGAATTCTCAAAATTGCAGTGGACAAATCATCAAGTTCTTTTGTGAGAGCAGCTATTTCATTGTTGTCTGGAGTGACAAATTTACATGAATCATTCCTCTCAGCTGAGGAATCCCAGAAATTATGGTGGGCAGTCATGTTCTCAATCAGATCATGGCACTCCTCGGGGGTCCTTTTCATAAAGTCCATGACTACTCCCAAACTAACTAGTCAACCAGGTGTGATCAATAGGTCAACCCAGGAGTAGGAGTGCATGTATAATCCGGTGAAGTATAGGGAATCCCCGGGTCGTTTTGTCCCAGCGAGTTTGAAATTGAATTGAGAACGTTTGAGTGATCAGGTGATTTAACAGGATGGTTAGGGATTGATTATGATGATTATACTAAGAGAATATAAATGAGATTGACTTAAAAAGACTATATCAACAATTACTGGGAATCAGATAACCCTAAAACGTAATTAAATCTAAAAACGCGCGTAAATTAACTAAAATGTAAACACGCAAAATAAAAATAAATCAGAGCACTAAAAATCCTACGGATGTGAAAATTACTTTTTTACAATCCTAATGACAAAAGAAAATTTTAAGAAAAAGAAAAATAATTTTTAGACTATTTAATTATTTATTATTAATTAATTACTAATTATTAATTACTTTTAAATATTTAAATTATACTAAAATACAACTTAATATGATTTTAAGCTAGAAAAATGAAAATTAAATTTTTAAAATTCTAAAATAACCTAAAACTAATTTTAAAACTGAAAATATATTTTTTTTGACTTTTTATATAATTATTATTAATTAAAAACTAATTATTAATTATTTTAAACTAAATTAAATAATAATAATTACTAAATGAACAGTGAAAAATACCAAACTTTTTCTAAAAATACTATATAAGTGCAGGAACCTAGGAAAAATATAAAAATGGAAAGTGCTTAATGAAAAAGCTAAAAAATAAGCCAAATAGCTTAAATAAAAGTTATCACTTTTCTTAAATTGATGATTTTCTGATTTTTTTTTTCTTTACAAAACTAATAAACAACTGAAAATGAGAAACTTTTGTAAAGACAACTCTCCTATAACTCAAAAATAAGCATTGTGCAAGCTAAATGACTCATCAGATGGTCTAATAAGCTTAAAAATGGAATTTTAGACAACAAAAGCTAATTAATAAGCTACTTGAGTGAAAATGAGATTGAAATATACTGAGACAAGTGCATGTAAGCTGAAATAACAAATAAGCATACTAAACCAACAAGCAACCTAAAATAAGCACTATCTAATAATTGCAAATCCAAACGGGTTTTAGGGCTAGACTGCAGGCCTTGATTAAGCCCTGTGTATAAGCTCTTCAGTCCACAACAAGCATAGACCTTACAAGAAAACCTAACAAGCTTCTAAAATCACCAAGAATCAAGGACTAAGCTCAAGTAATGTGCATGCTATGGGTTGGAAACATAGGTCAAAGGATGAAAGTCAAAGTGAGTTTGTGGGACTTAGTAACTCATGCACAACAATTACAAGGGCAAGAACAAAGGCAAATACTAGCAAATATGGTCTCAACTGACCTAAAAACAACTTTATAACAACAATCAACAACAAGAACCAAGCAAAACAACAAAATCAGCAAGTTTAGCTGCTACTGATGTAGCAGCAGAATGGGTCAGGCAAGGGCCAATTTGGAGAGCAAATAAGCTAATCTAATAAGCTAACAAGGGAAAACAAGGGACACAGCTAAAACTCAGTACTAAGGACTTTCTGAATCAGCAAGATCAAGCACAAGGTCAAGAATTGAGCAATCTAGGGTCAAAAGGAAATGGGTCAATAAGCTGGGTGCAGGGCAGTTAGTTTGCCAAACAGTCCACTTTGGACTCAAACTCAAGTGACCAATTGACATCCAAAATACAAAATAATTTTTGACAATGATAAACAAGCTGCCAAAGTTTACAAAACAACAAATTTCATCTATTTCCAACTAGAATCAAACCCTACAGAAGCATTGGAAATATGTCCCCTTTCACAGGTTTTTAACTTTTGAAATTTTAGCACAAATTGACTTTTATGAACTTTTGATCTTTCCAAATGAAAGAGATTGATGTTTTAAGCTAAAATGCAATGAAATTAGGCTAACTTATCTATTTATACAATAAATCCTATGACTATGCAACCTAATATGCTAACAGTTAAGCACATATGAAATTTAAAAGGGAAATTTGACTTTTGAACAAGGAACCCTGGTTTTTATGTATGACTCAAGTTAACAGTACCTAAGGTAACTTGCCTAAACCAAAATTAACAACAAAATACTCCTAGAAAATGGGTATTACCCCTAAACCAAACACCCCTTTAATGACTGTATTGGTACTTTTATGAAGCAAGTAGGTGAAATAAGTTGTGAATCTGACAAATGAGCTTATACTAGGCTAAATGAACATGATCCAGCAGAAACAAACACAAAACAAACAGTTTACTACAAGCTATGAAGAGAGGTGAAAACTAGTTATTCTTGACAGTTAACCTACAAATGAGCATAAATGAGTACCAACACTTGAAGTTAGCCATACAACACTAAACACTATCTATATTAAGCATAATGAACATAGAATAAGCACAAATAAGCATAATTTTAGCTAAGCTACCGTAACTGCTTAAAAATTGGAAAAGAGAGTCTTACAAGGGTCCTATGCTCAGCCAATAGTACCCAAAACAGTTCACCACACAATCCTACACTCCCCCTGGAGTTCTAAACCAGTGCATCCATCTTCTTCTTCTCTTCTTCTTGATTTTTTTTTTTTTTTTTTTTATCTTCCAAGTATTTTTTTATATTTTTTTTGGATTTTAATGTTAAAACTTACTTGAGTGCTTACTGAGCTTGTAAAAAGCTTACAACTACTTAAATGAGCTCAATGGAACTTATAAACAACATTTTACAAAGAATTGCACAATAATTAGAATTTCAAAGATTATGAGCAAAAACTTATTTTAAATTGAGAAATTGGATTTTATATTAAAGAACTTCAAAAATACACTGGAATAAGCTAGGGATTACACTGAAAAGAACAGTTATACTAGAAAACAAGATTTACGTGAGCTTCGACATTAAAGAAATTAACTAAAACTACTAAATCCTTCCAACTGCTACAATGACCCTTTTTGTAGGTGAAATTAGGGTTTTGTGGTCCCTTTGTCTATTCCCAGCAATAATTTAAGCCATTGATTGGCTAGATTTTAATCTTGGCCGATGGAGTATTTTGGCGCCAAAATTGTTTTTGCAATTTGGGTCCTGATAACTTGTGCCAGGGGTGTTAATTTGGACTGGGGTGTTTGTTTGGTGTAGGTAGTGATCATGGAGGAGGGGGTTGGAGTGGTTATGATAAGGAGTAGCTGGAGTAGCAGAGTCACGGGTTGGGGAGGGAAGAGATAACCATGGGTGGTTTGGGTTGACCTTGGGTTTGACTCATGGTTAGTGGTAACAGGGTATTAGTTTAAGCTTTTAGGCCAAGGGTGATTGGGCTTGGGAAATGGATTTTGGATTAGTGGGTTTATGAGTGTTGGGTGGGTTTATAATAAAAGGGTGTTGTTTGTTGGGTTAAAGTAGTA
The DNA here is from genome assembly GCA_030686995.1 of Artemisia argyi. Taxonomy (NCBI): domain Eukaryota; kingdom Viridiplantae; phylum Streptophyta; class Magnoliopsida; order Asterales; family Asteraceae; genus Artemisia; species Artemisia argyi. The sequence goes on from CM060683.1 coordinate 101,765,075, forward strand.
AGCATAGGTCTGTTTGGTTTGTAGTATTTATTAGCCCAAGGACCATTTATGTTAAAAGCTTAAATTTGAGGACTAATGCTGCCAATTACCCAAAGTTATCCCAAGGACCTTTCTTGCCATTTTGTGATTCCACAAGGGTCTTTGATGTTAAAATTCCAAAATTAAACACCAGGGACCGTTTCTGCCAAAACTTGAAAGTTGAGGGACCAAAGGACCAATTATGATAACTTTTGATTTCCAAAGGTCCTTTGTTGACTTTTTCCTCCAAATCACATGCTTAGGGGCCAATTTTGTCATTTTTCAAACTTGAGGGACCATTTCTGCCAATTTTACAAACTTTTGTTCCAAGGACTATATTTGGCATTTTGTGATTCCACAAGGTGTGTTTTGACAATCTGAGCTCAAAAGTGGTATTTTACTTCCCCGGCTCCGGCTTTTTACACGTTTTCCAAACTCGTGCTCGTTTTTGTCCTTTTTTGCCTGATTTCTGCCAGTTTCTGAAATATCCGTTCCTGCACGATCACAAACACAAAAGTACAATATCTTTGGCAATTACGGTTAGTTTGTGTCTGTTTTAGTCTTAATTTTGCCAGAAAAAGGTGTGTGAATAAGCACACACCAATCCCACCAGCAGCAACATTGATCGTGTCACGATGTCGAAGTGTCAAACCATTATAGAAGGTATCTATGATGGTGACAAGAAGCATATTGTGATTAGGACAACGATCGAATGCAAGCTTATAGCGTTCCCATGCCTCAAATAAGGACTCAGCAGGACGTTTTCGGAAGTTGCTGATATCGTTTCTCAATTTCGTCACCAGGGATGGTGGAAAGTATTTTGCTAGAAACTCTGAAACCATTTCATCAAAACTATGGATCGAATTCTTCGGGAGACGATCAAACCAGGCAGTAGCATGATGAGTGAGAGAATAAGGAAAGAGATATAAGCGAAATCCGCCTTCGGTGACACCATTCTGCTTCATACTCTGGCTGACGGTAAGAAATTCATCGAAATGCTTGTTTGCATCAACATCGGGTAAACCGTGGAACTGGTACGAATTCTGGACTTGCTGGATCATGTGGTGCTTGAGTCCAAAGTCCGTGGCTCTAATAGTGAGTGGTGCAATAGGTCCACCTCTCCCGTGCATGGTTGGCTGATACAACTCCTCCATCATTTGGAGATCGGGAGTTGTTTCATCCTTGGGAGGGTTTGGTGGGGGTGGTGGGGGCTCGTCGTCCATTTTAATGACGGGTTCTTCAATAACTGCACGTAACTCAGTTACGTTCTTTTCACGATTACGCCTTGATTGTAAATGAGTGCGCATGCACTAAAAACAAAACCAATTAAAACAAGACCGAGACAAAACAACAGAGAACTTAAACCAATAATCACAATATGAGTGGCTTCTTTGAAAAAGGTACACCAATTCACAAGGATACAAAGGCAAGTTTTAATCTTTAGTTTAGGAACTTATTAATGGTCATACCCCCAGTTGGTAGGTATTCTGTCGAATGTTTTTCGATAATGTGTTTTATGTATTTATTAACAAGAAAACAAAATGTTTTTTGCTTTTTGTGGGAGTGTGTGAAAAAACTTTTTAAAATTATTCTTAGGATCGATTCGTTAACCAAAATTGTTTCCTTTAAGATTACTCTCAGGGTGGCGGAAGAGAAGAATGGATCTCTTTTCAGTTTGCAATTTAATGTCAGGACTTACCTTTACCACCTGTATAGGTTGTAATCTTAAAGAATACAAAGTAATTTAACTTCACGATTTGTTTTGTTGTTTCTGATTTTTTCGGTGTTGTTAACACTTTATGAAAAGTGTTAATGAACTTTTTGATATGATTTTGATTTTTACAAAAATTTACAAAGTGGTGAAATTTGTACAAAGAGGATTTTGAAAATCACTAAATTACTAAACGTTTTGAAAACACGCAACAACCTCCCCGGCAGCAGCGCCAAAATTTGACTCCTCGTAACCATTCAACCTTAAATCAACCAAGGGTGCTTGGTCAAAAAAGTCAAGCTATGAGGGTGTAATACCCAACCCGAGAAGGGCTAAAGTGTAATATTATGGAGTCAAATCAGAACACAAGCGAAATGGAGATACATTTCTAATACAGAGTATACAAAGGTTATAAAGATAAACTAAACAAAATACAAGAGAGCATCGACGGTGAACTAAGCCTAAGTACAATATACTAAGCCCAACATCAAATACTTCTAATCATCTCTAAGTCCAGCCAGTAGCTAATCAGGGTGAAGTCTTCTAAGCCCAAAATAAGATCTCTCATCAATAAACCCAACTTCCTACTAAACCTGCCGCATGAGGAGAGAAAGCGGCTGAGCATAAAAAGCTCAGTGAACAGATATGAAGCAAACAAAGCATAACAAAGTAATGCGATAATCGAAAGAATACGAAAGAGATTTACATATGGTGTCAAATGGGTATATCAACAGATTATCAAAGTGAGGTATCAAAGGTTATCCAGTTAAGTGTCAAAGGATTCAATTTGGTATCAAAGTTATCTAAGTTATCAAAGTTATCAAAATTAAGTGTCAAAGGTTTCAAAGCAAAGATTCAGTATTTAACCCCCAGGCCAAAAAAAGTATCCAAACCAAGTATCCCAAAGTTGGAGTGATCAACTCCCGAAATGTGAAGGGACTGCATGAACGCAAGCCCAATCACCAAAGCAATATATATGTAGTCCAATGTCTTCATCAAAGTGGCCAAAGCCCAAAACAAAGTAACAAAACTAGGATGCAGCCATACGCCCCTGCAAACAAAGTGATAATCGTAGTAGCAACAGATATCAAAATCAGGAACGGTGGGGGACATCTCTTCAGCCCCACTAGAGTACATAGCATTGGTGCATCAATGCTATGGTTGTGGCTACTCCACAACAAGTAACACCTGGGTAAAATACTGAAGGGTCAAGTGGTTAAAGTTCAATGTCAAAGGTCCAATATCAAAGGTTCAATATCAAAGGATCAATATCAAAAGGTCTATATCAAAGGCTCAATGTCAAAGGATCTATATCAAAGGATCAATCAAAGATGTAATATCAATGGGTCAAAATGGAGGGGTCAAAGCCAAGGTTCCCAATCCACAAGGTTCACTATTCCAAGTTCCAAGGTCCCATAGTTCATAATCAAAAGGTCATAATGAGAGTTTAAAACAAAAGTTCAATTTAGCAGGTTCCCATCACTTGTTTAAAAAGGCTCGTAGTACAATCCCATTTAAAAAGGTTTATAACAAAAGTACATTTAGAAAAGATCTTCCAAAAGATGACATTTATAAAAATGATCTTTAATAAAGGTTTTCATAAAATGTTCTTTAAAAGTGGTCCTTATGAATTTATAAAAATCCCATAGATAAGTTGTAACACCACAACCCGATAAAGGTAGGAGTATTACGTTATGGTGACATATCAAAGCAAACACAAGCACAAGACTTAAATAATACAATTGAATCTTAAAGGTTACAAATGAAAAATCTAAAGTACAAGTTAACAAAAGAGAACAACAATAAATACTAAGCTTGAAGATGCAAATGCTTCTAGTTATCTCTAATCCAGAATAGCTATCAAAGTATAGTCTTCTAAGTCCAATGTGCTCTTCACTCATAACCCAGCTTCCTACTAAAACCTGCCGCAGGAAAAGAAATGCGGCTGAGCTTAAAAAGCTCAGTGAACAGATATAACAACAAAGTAATATGAAATAGAAATGAATACAGAATGATGTAACGGAAATAACTGAAATATAATCAAAGTAATTGAAGCTAAAAATAAAGGTAAAGGTAAAGGATAGTCATCTACCACGAGCCCAAAAACAAATATCATATAATAAGCATAATCACACATCTTTATAAATATAAATATAGAGGGGAGACCTCTCAGATAATCAGACAATAATGAGGGGTGTCCTCATATGGGTGGAGTAGCGAGCTCCCAGAAATGTGAAGGACGTGTATTACACACATAGCCACATTCACCAGACAATATCATATCATAAATAGAAACAGATCTAGGATGCATCCATACGCCCCTTCCCAACATATACATTTGCAGCCAAACCAATGGACGTGGCAGAACATCACTCTACTGCCCTAGAGTCATGTTAGAGGTGCATCCCTGACATGGACATGGAACCCCCATGCCTAGTGAAATAAATTTGGCTCGGGTGTCAAACTAGAATAGGTCATACAGATTATCATAAAATGATATAGATCATAGGTCATCATAATAATCAGATCAGAAATACATATCAGAGGGTTCATATCATAAAGTCCAAATCAGAAGTTCAAATCAATAGGTCAAATCAGAAAATCTAAATTAGAAGGTTCAGATAAAACAGAGGTTCGTCATAGAAAAGGTTCATAAATCAAATGGGTTTCATTGCAATGGCATAGGGAACTGTAATCAGAATGAAAGATAGTAAAAGAAAAGAAACTCATGAGAAACCTTTACTGAAAAGGTCAAAATATCAGTACCTGATTCAAATGCAAATGACAAAGAAAGAAAGGTCACACAAGAAGAGTCACGGATCACTCCCGCTTCACGGAACCTATACGAATTAATAATCAAGTGTTCATGCTTAATTTGGTTATAATTCCCAATAGTAGTAAATTAGGGTTTTTAACGTACTTAAACATGTAGTAGTCAAATTAAATATCATATTAGGTTATATAGAGATCATAGGTAGTTCGTTTACTTTATTAAACACTTAATTAAAGATTCATTATGATTATGTTACACATATTAATGATATAATAGGCTTTAAGTGTGTAATCACCTTTTAAAAAAAATTCAGCTTGTATTATCAAAACATGTATCATATTTCCAGATTTTTAAAGTATACTTATGCATCTCCTGTGGCCTTAACAAAATTTCCCCAGTTAGATATATATGTTGACTACTTTGTGAAATTTTTATAAAAATTTCCAGGTAGTAGAACTATAGACTAAAAATTCATTGTCAAAACTAGTTCAGATTTCGGATCTGCAGAAACACCCCAAGAGTTTACATTTATCACACCCATTTTAACACTTCATAAAAATCTACAAAAATTCCACGAAGTCACACATAACTAGAATATTACGCCTATCAAAGGAGAGCTCCTAACTCCTCACGGTTTGAATATGAAAAATCAAAAACTGCTACTGATTTTCAGACCCGATTTACTCAGCTTTGACACTTAATCTCCCAAAAATCAAAAAGTTTACCTCCCGACCTCTAATCACCATGAAACTTATATTTCCAGAAAGTAGACAAGTAGTACTTATGTTTAGACTTAAGAATCGTCCAAAAACACATTTTTATCATTAACTTATACCCACTTCAATCCGACACAAAATTTCTGTCAGCTTGAAAACCCATAAAATCACCACTAAAACGAGCCCTAATCCATGTGATTAATGAGTACACCCCACCTTAATTTAGTAGGGTGTTATTTCCAGAACTTAGGTCACACATTAAAGAGCATTAAATGGTTATACTAGGGCTTGTAAATCAGACTAGGGTTTGATTGCTGGGTTTAATTAAAACAGCAGATCATGGGTCGAATGTAGAGCATAATACATGGGTCGATTAACAGATTATACGAGTTCTTATCTATGATTTCTTGTGAGGTCATGAATGTTGAATGCATGATTTCTTTTTCTTTTTATCCGATTCACAAAACAATAAAACCATGCCATGTTTAACATATTAAGCATCAAAAGAAGGGAAAGAAAGAAACAAGACGGATTAGTGTTACCCTTGAGGTTATACTCGACAGAATCAGATCAAGGACGAGAGATTCAACCCAAAAAGGAAAACTGAGCAAACCAACTCTCCCTTGTTTCGATCAGTAGCCAAGACACGATCAATCAAACACCTCTTTCCCTCCTTCTTTGGTCTCGACAGAAAGAAACAAGCCAGAAAAAAAATGTCGCCTATAAATTTAGGGTTAGGGTTTCTGAACTTTTTGGAGCGTACAAAATTGTGACAGAAAAATAAAATCCATATCCTCTTATTGTTGTAGTGTGGATCGACATGGGTCAAAAGGCCAAGGAAGATACATGGGCCAAGTTACTTGGGTTCCTTTCCTTATTTATGATTGTGAAATAAAAGAAAATGGCCCAAAACAAATATCTACGAAGCGTAATTAATTTCCTCGTATTTTATTTAAGTCACGATATTATTTTGGAGTTAGAAAATATTCAAAGATTTCCAAAATGATATGTCATTAATGTTTTATGGATTTACGGTTACTTGTATAAATTATATTCGCGTGTAATTATTTGTATCGTTATTTATAAATTTTAAATTTATACGTAATTTAAGTGTTCGAGATTTTAGGGTTTTACAACTCTTCCCCACTAAAAAGAAAATTTCGTCCACGAAATTTGAAATGTAACGAAATGAAGACGTATCAAATCTTGCAAAACATGAAAACTTGGTTTCTCATGACCTTATCTTGTCGATCAAAAGTGGTTTCCGTTTCACACAAAAGGAACATATCAGGTGGTGCCAAGTCAAATGAATAGGATATTGCATGCAGAGAATGATATGGATATCCCCTCAGAAGAGATACACAGAAGACGTTATGAACATACGACAGCTGAGGAGATAGAGTTAGACGATAGGAAACCTCCCCCGAAACGTACAAGAACCACCAACGGTCCAATAATGGAGTACTCGCTCACAAAACGTTATTCTTACAAATTCTCAAATGAGCATGCTTCCAATATAACCTTTCCAAACATTCCCAATGACAGTCCAAATTCGGTTCAAACAAATCATAATATAACGGTCTCATAGACGCGAAACGTATAAGTAGCAAAACATATGTGAACCCCTCCATGTGAACACTGGCATATATACGAATAGAAACAATTGAATCGATATCATCGGATGGTAGAAATCTCTACAACGAAACCTAAGATCGTTATCAAAATACAGAGATCAACAAACATATCTCGAGGATCCAAAAATATCAAATCGTACGGAGATAAGGCAAATCAAACGTACAGATCGAAAGAACCTAAAGTCTTACTAATCGCAGATATTCGCCAACGGAAATAGAAGTCTAAGGTTTCTCTAAGGCACTCCTCAAGATATCCTATGAACACAATAAGTGCACTTTATATGACGTTAGTATTATCATGTTGATCAGGCGTCATAATACTAGCCTCACATAACATGCCCTCATGGTGGTCATCCTCTATCTCAAGTCGTGAGTCAAAATTCTACAAACCACCTAAAAGTCGAAATACATCCTACGATTGGCCCTAACCAAAGATCAGTAACGGAACGATGTCAGAGAAACAAAACATATAATAAACGTAACAAAACCAATTAAATGTCATCAAAATGAATCATGTTTTCAAAAGCATCAGGTATTCCACAATTCTTCAAAACTCTCATATAAAATAATCATCTGAGATACGCAGAATAAACACATAACGGAATTCTAATAAGAACATAAGTCATTCGGAGGATCTACTATAAGGTAATGGAAACTTAAGTAGGTTACCAAGCTTAGGTTGAGCATAACTTTCTAACTTCGAAAAAAAAGTTCTTAACTTAGGGCAGAGGCACGAATCAGAGTGATGCGGAAACAATGCTACTTACATAGATGTCCTAGTCTACCCATTCCTCGCTGGTGATAATTTAAGTTCCTATGGGGAGATCCTAAAGCAAAATCTCAAAGGTTGTCTTATGAGCGCCTACAGTGGAAACTTAATGTTTCAAACTTCACAGGTCAAGGTTTAATGTACTACAAGTCGCAACCTGGCTCTGATACCATAATTGTAACACCCCAACCTGATAAAGGTAGGAGTATTACGTTATGGTGACATATCAAAGCAAACACAAGCACAAGACTTAAATAATACAATTGAATCTTAAAGGTTACAATTGAAAAATCTAAAGTACAAGTTAACAAAAGAGAACAACAATAAATACTAAGCTTGAAGATGCAAATGCTCATAGTTATCTCTAATCCAGAATAGCTATCAAAGTACAGTCATCTAAGTCCAATGTGCTCTTCACTCATAACCCAGCTTCCCACTAAAACCTGCCGCAGGAAAAGAAATGCGGCTGAGCTTCAAAAGCTCAGTGAACAGATATAACAACAAAGTAATATGAAACAGAAACGAATACAGAATGGTGTAACGGAAATAACTGAAATATAATCAAAGTAACTGAAGCTAGAAATAAAGGTAAAGGTAAAGGATAGTCATCTACCACGAGCCCAGAAACAGATATCATATAATAAGCATAATCACACATCTTTATAAATATAAATATTGAAGGGAGACCTCTCAGATAATCAGACAATAATGAGGGGTGTCCTCATATGGGTGGAGCAGCGAGCTCCCAGAAATGTGAAGGACGTGTATTGAACACACAGCCACATTCACCAGACAATATCATATCATAAACAGAAACAGATCTAGGATGCATCCATACGCCCCTTCCCAACATATACATTTGAAGCCAAACCAAGGGAGTGGCAGAACATCACTTTACTGCCCTAGAGTCATGTTAGAGGTGCATCCCTGACACGGACATGGAACCCCCATGCCTAGTGAAATAAATTTGGCTCGGGTGTCAAACTAGAATAGGTCATACAGATTATCATAAAATGATATAGATCGTAGGTCATCATAATAATCAGATCAGAAATACATATCAGAGGGTTCATATCATAAAGTCCAAATCAGAAGTTCAAATCAGAAGGTCAAATCAGAAAATCTAAATCAGAAGGTTCAGATAAAATAGAGGTTCATCATAGAAAAGGTTCAGAAATCAAATGGGTTTCATAGCAATGGCATAGGGAACCCTAATCAGAATGAAAGATAGCAAAAGAAAAAAAAAATCATGAGAAACCTTTACTGAAAAGGTCAGAATATATGTACCTGATTCAAATGCAAATGACAAAGAAAGAAAGGTCACACAAGAAGAGTCATGGATCACTCCCGCTTCACGGAACCTATACGAATTAATAATCAAGTGTTCATGCTTAATTTGGTTATAATTCCCAATAGTAGTAAATTAGGGTTTTTAACGTACTTAAACATGTAGTAGTCCAATTAAATATCATATTAGGTTATATAGAGATCATTATGATTATGTTACACATATTAATGATATAATAGGCATTAAGTGTGTAATCACCTTTTAAAAAAAATTCGGCTTGTATTATCAAAACATGTATTGTATTTCCAGATTTTTAAAGTATACTTATGCATCTCCTGGGGCCTTAACAAAATTTCCCCAGGTAGATATATATGTTGACTACTTTGTGTAATTTTTAAAGAAATTTCCAGGTAGTAGAACTATAGACTAAAAATTCATTATCAAAACTAGTTCAGATTTCCGATCTGCAGAAACACCCCAAACGTTTACATTTATCACACCCATTTTAACACTTCATAAAAATCTAAAAAAATTCCAGGAAGTCACACATAACTCAAATATTACTCCTGCAAAGGAGAGCTCCTAACTCCTAACGGTTTGAAAATGAAAAATCAAAAACTGCTACTGATTTTCAGACCCGATTTACTCAGCTTTGACACTTAATCTCCCAAAAATCAAAAAGTTTACCTCCCGACATCTAATCACCATGAAACTTATATTTCCAGAAACTAGACAAGTAGTAATTATGTTTAGACTCAAGAATCGTCCGAAAACACATTTTTATCATTAACTTATACCCACTTCAATCCGACACAAAATTTCTGTCAGCTTGAAAACCCATAAAATCACCACTAAAACGAGCCCTAATGCATGTGATTAATGAGTACGCCCCACCTAATTCATTAGGGTGTTATTTCCAAAACTTAGGTCATGCATTAAAGAGCATTAAATGGTTATACTAGGGCTTGTAAATCAGACTAGGGTTTGATTGATGGGTCGAATTAAAACAGCAGATCATGGGTCGAATGTGGAGCAGAATACATGGGTCGATTAACAGATTATACGAGCTCTTATCTATGATTTCTTGTGAGGTCGTGAATGTCGAATGCATGATTTCTTTTTCTTTTTAGCTGATTCACAAAACAATAAAACCATGCCATGTTTAACATATTAAGCATCAAAAGAAGGGAAAGAAAGAAACAAGACGGATTAGTGTTACCCTTGAGGTTATACTCGACAGAATCAGATCAATGACGAGAGATTCAACCCAAAAAGGAAAACTGAGCAAACCAACTCTCCCTTGTTTCGATCAGTAGCCAAGATACGATCAATCAAACACCTCTTTCCCTCCTTCTTTGGTCTCGACAGAAAGAAACAAGCTAGAAAAAAAATGTCGCCTATAATTTTAGGGTTAGGGTTTTCTGAACTTTTTGGAGCGTACAAAATTATGACCGAAAAATAAAATCCAGATCCTCTTATTGTTGTAGTGTGGATCGACATGGGTCAAAAGGCCAAGGAAGATACATGGGCCAAGTTACTTGGGTTCCTTTGCTTATTTATGATTGTGAAATAAAAGAAAATGGCCCAAAACAAATATCTACGAAGCGTAATTAATTTCCTCATATTTTATTTAAGTCTCGATATTATTTTGGAGTTAGAAAATATTCAAAGATTTCCAAAATGATATGTCATTAATGTTTTATGGATTGACGGTTACTTGTATAAATTATATTCGCGTATAATTATTTGTATCGTTATTTATAAATTTTAAATTTATAAGTAATTTATGTGTTCGAGATTTTAGGGTTTTACATAAGTGATCTTAAATCATATTAAAAGTGCCTTTATAAAATAGTTTCTCTTTTAAATGTTTCCATATCATAATTAAGAAAAGAAATTTCACCTCCCGTTATATTATCCCAAAAGAACATTCAAAGTCTCACAAGGGTTTTACCTCCCGTTACAATATCCCAAAGAATATCCAAGGTCTCACAAAGGTTCAAAGGTTAAGGTCACAAAAGGTTATCGAACGGATCATAAGAGTTCAAACGAATAACAATAGGATCACAAATACCGGTGAAACACATCAATCATAGAGCCAAGTATGAAGGATCATAACCAAAATAAACAGAAATCATAACACGATAACAAATCAAAGACAAAGTCAACAGAGAGAAAGTGTGCACTCTTACTGAAAGCGTACGGAATATCTGTACCTTAGTCCAAACACAAAAGCAAGGTAACAAATCAAACGAAGAGAGACGGATCACTCCCGCTTCACCGAACCTAGAAGAGAATGGATACGAACCAAGAAGAGTCCCAATCATGTAAGTTGCCTCTTTTAGTTATCTTTCCATTCTAGGCAGCTTTCTATTTTAGGTAACTTTCCATATTTAGTAAGTTTCCATTATTCAAACATTTTAGAAGATTTTCTATTTCTAGTAAGTTTCCTTATTCAGCAAATATTAGTAATTCATGATAAAAATCAAGTTAAGTGTTCACAATGTCAATTTTGCAAGATTAGGGTTTAATATAACCATTTTCCATATTTAGGGTTTTTAAATGCAAATATCACAAAGTTAAAGGTTTAAGGTGTAATTATTACAATTTTCCATATTTATTCACATTAGTCCAAAAGTTAACAATAATTACCAATCACTCCCTTGAGTTTACAATTATACAAATCAAACCCTTAATTTGCATTATTTCCAAAGTAAATCCTTATTAATATTTATTTTACAAGTATAACCATATTTAATTCAATTAACACTCGTAACCCTTAATTTTTCAAAAGTATACCCTTTTCAGCCCTTAATATAATATTTATTCCAAACAGCCCCTTAACTTTCAATAATTACAAGTTTAGTCCTTTAACTTAAATAATTACCATTTATATCCTTTTAATTATCAAAATTACAAACAAGCTCATGTGATTATCAAATTTACACCCTTAGCCCCTTAATATAATTATTTACAGAATAAACACTTAGTTTTCATAATTTACAAAAATGGTTCCTCTATTTTAATAATTTTCAAATCAAATTAATTTATAATTAATTTACCTTTTAAACTTTCTAGTTTCAATTTTAACACACAAACACCCGCATGTGATATTATATATAATTTACTGCTTGTTTTATAACATTTACACAAATGGCCAACATGTTTCGATATTTACAAAACACACCCTTATATTAATTAAATTAAAATTGGTAATTATTTAATTAAACAATATTTAATCCCAATTAACAAAATCATGCAATAATTATTTTAAGCATCCTCAAACCTTACTTTACCCAGTAAATTTTCAGAAATCCAAACCCTAAATCGAATTGGCTCATAAATCAATTTATTCATTTTATTTCTCTAATTTATTAATTTAGCCGATGAATTAAATGAACAAGATAATTAACAAACCATGGTTTTAGGCTTCAAATAATTTCAAATCCAATTTTCACAGGTCACTTACACCATATTGCATATTGTAAAAATATGTTTGGTGTTTAGAAAATTTATTTATGGCCGTACATATATTAACAAATTTTTAGGGTTTATAACTAGTTTAATTCCATGTGGCCTGTATAACTTGCATGGATCAAAACCAACATTTTATATGGATCATATATGATGTAACGAGGGTCACAAAAATACTAGATAATTTTTAGAATGATCGGATGAGGCGTGGGGAATTTTGTACTTCTCGGCTATAGCAAAACTCGAACAGAAATCAAAACCAATCGAACAAAGCCTCGGCCATTTGAACTCCTATTTTTCTAGCCTCCTTCTAAATCCAATGCAACCAGGAAAAATGCCAAGAACTTTGTAAAACTGTGGTGGCCAAATGGTGGCTTTTTGGGATAATCGGCTATGGTTTTTTTTGAAAGAAATGTGTATTTTTGATTTGGTTTTGAAGAATAGAGGATTTTCTGGAGTTATATGCTGAATTAGGGTGTGTGAGATGGTTGGAAAATCAATCAAATTAATTGATTGTGATACTCTTTGATTTAATTGTCCAATTTCCTAAATTACAACTCTGTATTAAATGTTATGTACAATTTATAAAAATCAATTTGGACTTGTAGAACCTTGTTAGGCATGTATAAATATACATAATAAATTTATTTGCCAGATTTTATAATTACAAAAATATTATAGCTCATTTGCATCATTTGCTTAATTATTTAGGATTTAATTTATAATTATTTAAGCTTTATTAAAAATTTTAGATTCTTAGGGACATTTTAGTCAGTTAAACTTGTTATGAAAATGTGGGTTTTACAGAGAGAGAAAGTGATCAATTTATGATCCGGTGTAAGCACAGTGTGTTCCCGGGTCGTTATGTCCCGATAGGGGTGAGCATGGAGCGGGGTGGGGCGGTTTTATGGTAAAACCAAAAACCGGACCATATATTTCTGTTGGATCGATATACTCTGACCAAACTACTTTGTAGCTTGTAAGGTTTTAACAATCTTGAATATCTCAAAACAGTTAATATTGAAACAATGATATTACTTTGTAAAGTATGCGGAATCTACTAACACAAAGCTAAGAAGAACTTTGTTAATATTAAAACAACTCTTAAACCTGCCTCTCTAATTACAGGTTCACTAACAATCCCTAACTTTCTCTAAAATCATTTTTGTAAAACTCTAATACTCTTAGAAAACTTCGTATGACTTTTTCTAAAACTTATACGTCTAATACCATCATAAGGCTCCTTATATAGATAACCTTAAGTCGGTTTACATCATCTACTTGAACGAAAAGTAATTATCTCTAACTAATTCTAGAATATTCATACAATATTACATAATAATCCTTTAATCAATATTGCACTTAAGTCCTTGTTCTTCGAAGTACTTTGAATAATTTTCAATAAGTAGCAATACTTTGACCTTGATCAGCATGTTGACTATTGAGCAGTACTTTGACATAGCAGTACTTTGACTTCATATCCCAATAATCCTCCCCTAACTTGAACTCCACTTGCTTGATTTCAAGTTTCTTTGCTTTCTTTGATCTTCAAAATCTTTATCATTAAGGAAGATTGTTTCTTTATCTCTTTTCAATCCTGTATGTCAAAGTGCTCTTGATCATCATCTTTTCAGCAACTCAGCAACTTTTTGACAAAGTGTACATCAAATCTTTTAAAGTTTCATACTGTTCTCATCACTTCCAGATGTGTAACCTTCTGTGAGACGTGAATCATTGAACTTTTAATGGATTTTGATGTCTCTTTACCAAAGCCATTAACTCTTGTAGGATCGATACTTTTGTTGATTATGTGGATTGGGAGGTCTTGGATTATGGAAGAAGATGAATCTCATGGTTGGAGTTAGAGAGAGAGAGTAAACTAAAGAGGGGAAGTTTCTAGTGAGAGAAACACCTAATGAGGTGTGTGTATTGAATGAAACAACCAACCCTCTCCCTTGGAGGGAAGAGGGTATATATACACTTACATAATGATGCCCCATGAAACGGGCTGTGGAGTGAGCTGACAATGGGTAAAGACCCGACCCACTCCACAAGTATAACTATAACTAGACTAATTATATGATATCTAATCTAATAATAATAAGCCTACGAGCTACATTAATGCTAAATAGATACTCGGGGTGACCGAATCTTCATATGAATATTTATATTCCTAACAATCTCCCCCTAAGGGAGGTCACCCCGGAAAATAAATTCTGAATTCTAGCATTCTTGTAATCTTGTAGCTCGTAGTTTCTGATTCTTCACTTTTGGCTCACTTTGTACTTCAAGCAATGATCTTGTGATTAATGTTCCTTAGGCATGGGTGATCTTTGAGCTTTCTTTGAGATCATCAGCCATCGTAAATCTCCAAATCATCCTTTGTGGACTCGCATCCATGTGATGTAGTGACCATCGGACCATCATGCTCACACCTTCCTAGATCATGAAACTTTGCATCAGAGTTGCGGAAGCATTGTTGTTGATCTTTCACTTTTCATGATGTCTTTAATTGTGAGTGTGGAGTGTGAGCATGAGGTTATGAATTGACATCAAATTTGCCATCAGCTGCAACCGTCGAGTGTTCCTGCAAGCAACAGTTAGCAATAAACACACGAAAGTGTCTTTGTTCACCTTCGTTGAATAGGGTTGCAAGAACCACGGTTCCCCGTTAATCAGTATAAATACTGCCTGTGATCAGGTGGAATTCCGAAGAACTTCCTTGATAGGGTTTCGCAGCTGTACTAGCCGTTCTCAAACCGGAGCGTCTCAAAGTAGACAACACGGAGTGAGTGAACCGGTGAATTAATGATTCACCGATTAATGAGGAAATTGATTATGAAAAACAATCGCGTATTGCTAGATAAAGAGTTTTGGCAATACAACAAGAGTTTTATAAGAAACAACAATTTTATGTCAAATACTTTTGTTTTGAAAATTATGCGCAGTCAATGTGCTCGAAAGAAAGTAGTTAAGCACATCGAAGGGTTTTCCAAAAGTATGCGTCAATTCATTTCCTGGAACAAGTTTGATTCAAAAATGAATCACCTTATTGTTGCTTTCCAGTTGTCACTAGTTTGATCCATGAAGGATCTCACATGTCACCTACCAAGAGCTTGAAAGATGTTTGCTCTAGAAGGATTTCCATCGTCATTGTGAATAATTGCATATCACTCGAATGTTCTGGCAATACCACAAGGATAATGCGTAGGACTTTTAATATATTACCTTACTTTCCACGGTGTATGAAACAGTAAGCATATTGGAAGTGTGTCCTAATGAGATTTATGGATGATCTCTTTTGCTCTAGACTCAATAGTGTGTTTTGATCTGCTCCTGGAGACTGGGGAGGCGTCTCCTGTTTAGGTATCAACATAGCTCGCAATGAGCGGTCGATACATTGCACAGGGTTCCCCGTGAGAATGAAACAAGCTCTTTTGAGAGAACTTGAGTGGCTAGGAATTTTAGTGCAGTGCGTCATTGGGTCCATGACATCTTTTCTTCAATACCGGTGTTACCTTAGTAACCACCAGTAGCATTTGAATTGAACCTGGTTTCTGCCCTAAGGTTGAATAAATGGAGGGCTATTTCTTTTCACCCTTTCTCATTTCATTTCTTTTTAATTCTTCAACCCCTTCAGTGCTTACCGACACTTCACCACTAGAACCTTGTTGGGTTTGTTCCAGTCCTAGCTCTATCTCAGTCGGCACTCTTCCTTTTCTCACTTTTCTCCTTTTTTCAATCATTCCTAAGGACTTCTAATCTATCTAGAGGATTGTCCCTGGGAAGATCCTTCCGGTTCTGGTGGATCATGGGAACTCATACCTAACCATAACCATCCTTATAACTTCGTGCATTAAAGTAAATGGCCGGTCTTTGGTATTTTTCCACAAACGCCTTTTGTTCCCCCTTAATATGTGCATTGGTATTACTAAAGCGTTTAGCACATATAAGGGAGCCTATTGTTGAGTCCAAAAGATCACATTTTATCAGATTTCTTATTTAAATCACATTCTCTCCCCCGATCAAAAATATCAAACCTTTTGAGATTTTGGATCTCAATTGATTTAAATAAGTTACAAAACTTTTTGGGAAAAGAATGTGGTCAGGTTTAAACTTGTCTGATAGAAGGAACATCTTTGAGCTCCCCCTCAATTTATGAGGGGGATGGTTATGTGTCAGAAAAGATGAGTTTTTGAATGATTTGGAGTTTAATGAGAAACTCATGAAAAATACATGTATTTACACATAACCATCACATTTTAGATCAGTTTGTACAAAATGAAGAGTTTTGATGATACATAAAATTTTGAAATCACTCTCCACCTCAATCAATGACCCATGTTAAAACTGAATGATTGATGTCATTGATTGAGTGATAAATTTTTTGAAAAGTTACAAGTTTGATTGATTTCCAAAAATTTCATGGTACCACCAAGTTTTTCACAAATATTTCCTTGAAGAATCCAAGAACGGAAAATATTTGTGATGAAAAGAAGACTTCTCTTCTTTATAAAGAAATAATGCACTAAAGCATACATTAGATCGAAGAAACATGGATATAAAGTAATCCATGCCCAGGTGAACTTCACCCGGTAAAAGGAACAACCGTCTTTTTGGCGACAAGTTTTCCCCATTTTAAAAAACGGGTTGCTATCTGAAGTAATAGCAAGCCAAAATTTTAAGTTCGGGTTACAGCCTAAAATGATTGCAAGCCATATTTTTAAGAAGAATGTTTTGAGATACGACATGTTTTAGGAAAAAACTTTATTTGAAAACCGAAAAACTCTTGCTCAAGCATATGTGTGATTCCGTGTCATTGTTGAATGACATTTCTAGAAACGTACATAATATTTATTACACAAGAGACATGTCTTGAGGAGAATATTTTTGGGTTTTAATGATTTTTCAGATTTTTATGGTTTTTATAGGTTTTATAATTTTCTATTTTCTTTTTGTTTTAAGTTATGTACAAGGATATTATTCAGTTTAAGAAGATGTTGACCTAAATACCGAGAAGAGGATATCGGTCTGCACGTAGTAGTCAACATCTCTTAAACTTTCACTACCAAAGCTTTCGAGGCTCTTGAATAGTAGTCTGAACTTGAGCCTTCTAAATGTGAAGCTTTGATAGCTCAGCAACGTATCATCTCATGCTTGAATAGTTCTTCTCATCTTTCTTCCCTGCTGAAGGCTGAAGTAATGCGAACCAAAAAGTATCCAGAGACCACTTCCCCCCAAGTAGTTGAAATGATGCAGTGAGTCTCATTATATGAAGCTCAAAAACCCGAAGTACACACACAATCATTTGTGTACATATTTTGTCATCAGAAACTATTTCTTACATCTCTTCCCTCACGTAGTTGGAATAATACACTAAAAGAACGAGTTAAAACACTGATTGTCTCTGCGGTTATGACATTTGTCTTCCCGGAATAACTTCAATTAAGTAGAAGTATAAAGCTCATCATGTGTACTCGTTGTGCGTTCTGATGTATGTCTCCTTCCCCCTTGCTGGTTTTGATACCTCAGAATCAGCAACACATTTTACGCACATATACTTGAAATCTTGTGAGAAGAATAAAACTAGCTCAAATGTATCCTGTGAGAATCAACTTGCTGACGAGCAATGTGAGCACATCTAATTAGGGATTAACTTAGAATTTTCACTCTCCCTTAATTAGTGCTCTCCCCCAAACTGGAAACCTTTCAGATGAGTGCCTTGAATACGAAGAAGTCTTTTGATAACAAAATGCATATCGTCTTTAGTCTTCTAACACATAGCGGAGAATGTAGAGCAGACTGTAGACTCGACCTTCTTCAATGTTGACCAGTTGGGGAATGGGATATCAACATCTCCATCTCACCAAATGCATTCCAGTTATATTACATTTACCAAATCAGCCCATAATGTACACATGTACCAAATACAAGAAGAAACGATAACACCAAAGTAACAGGTTGAAGCACTGATCATCTCTGCGGATATTAGCTCCGGAATAACTGATTAAGCTCGATCATGTGAACCTGTTGTGCGTCCCTGATGTACACATTTCTCTCTCCCCTGATGGTTGCGATTAATCAGCCCGTGACGTGCACATGAAGTGATAATACCAAAGTACCAAGTTGAACCACTGATCATCTTTAATTTGTTTCATAAGACATTAAGCCCGATCACGTGAACTCGTTGTGCATCCTTGGTGTACACATTCCTCTCCCCTGATGGTTGCGATTAATCGTAATCATCATAATGATGTGTACATGAAGCATTAACTTGAAGCCCTTTATCAATAACTGGAAGCCCTTTATCAATAATAATATTAGCCCGTGAGAAGATGTCGATAAACCTCACGACTCCTGAGCTGAAGTATTCAGGAGTTATGAGATGATGACTAATTGAGTTTGCTCCCCCTCAATTAGATCATCATATGTAAAGAGCCTTTTCAAGAACTTGTGAAGTTTCTGATTCGGCTCCCCCTCAAACTGACCATCCTCTTTTATAGATTCAATACATTAAGTCATGATCACGTTTGAGGGTCTTGATATTTACCATCTTCTTCTTTATCTCCCCCTCAAAAATAGCAAGCAAATGACATTTTTGCCATAGTTGAGATTCCATGATGGTTGAGATTTAATCATGTGCAGCATAAATATGCGTGTAGGCCCAAACACTACTGCGAAGAAGATGATGATTAAAGCTCTCTTGTAGCAGTCCCTCTTTTGTCTCCTCATCAGTGGCTTAGCAAATGAAGAGTTCAATTAAGCATATAATATGCTTAAACTGCTTGTAGAAATATGTTGATCTGTAGAAGGAGTAAATATCTGCGTACAAGAGCTGAATGACCATTTTACAAACATCATCAACATGTAGTTTCTTCACCCTTTCCCTTCTCCCCCTCAAAAATTGCATATGCTTGTTGCAATTTTTGATTGAATAAGTGAAGTACAAAAATATAATCCAATGTACGCTGATTCACTTGATGATTGAAGGAACATGGAAAAAGAATGAATCATGTTGATGAGAATGGTCATAAAGAAGAAGATTTATCTTCTTTTGAAGGAAAGGCGCACTGAATCGTACACCTTTCTTTTCTTTGATGAGCGGGGCCTGAAGTGTTGACAGCAGACGCCATTATGTTAAAGAACGAGGCTTGAACTGATGTGTTCAAACGTCATTTCTCTCTTTTCTTCTTCTCTCTGCTAACTTGTTACCAACCCCATTATCATTCTGTCGGCTATATGTCATGACTACTAATGGAGAAAAACCTAATATGATGAACTTGAGACTGAAGTAAAGTAACCCGAACTTGTGTCTTAAGCTTGCACTAATGTATGACTAAGAGCGTTGTAGAGAGTTCGTGCAACATCGAATCCCTAAGTACTGTATACTCTTCAACCAACCAACCATCAAGTATAAGACGTACATCACCTCTTGAATATCCACAACTTCGTGTGACACTGAGCAATACAACATAACTCCTTAAAATGATAGTTATTTTGTGGTAATAGAAAGGAAGAATCCCAAAAATAACTAGATATCCAAGTCTTCGTCATTGTAAAGGTTAAAAGCTCAAACAAGGATCTCGAAGAATCTTCATCCAACCACCCCGATATCTTCAGATACTAAGTACACGCACCCGTGAAATTTCACCTCAACCTCAAATAAATAATATTGAGTTGACGCGCGTGGTTTAACTGCCCAAATCTAGCCTCTTGGATGTTTTGAATGAACTTTGATAATGGTTTTATCCCGATCTTTTCAAACACACATAACCCCATAAAAACTCATAACCTCTTAAAAATTCGTTATAACCAAAATGCCATGAAGTATATCCAAGCTCATCCAA
This sequence comes from Artemisia argyi, assembly GCA_030686995.1. Lineage (NCBI taxonomy): Eukaryota > Viridiplantae > Streptophyta > Magnoliopsida > Asterales > Asteraceae > Artemisia > Artemisia argyi. Next base: position 101,785,305 of record CM060683.1, read on the forward strand.
CAAATGAAGTACATACTATATCCCTTCCTCGAAGTTGAGACCGTAGGACCAGAGTCAATTAAGATCCAAAAATGCACTCTTCTTTCTCCAGGATAGTTCCATCATCACGGGATTTTACAAATCTATGTTTTAAACCGAGAAATAGATTCTTTCGCGGGATTTTACAAAACCAAGAAGAAACCGTGAGACAATGATAAATTGAATGTGTTGTGACAAATTTGGTCTTGGTGAATATTTGTTTGGCGAAACATGCAAAACCTCAGCAACAGTTATTCTCACATATGTAGAATACTTCACAAACCATACTAAGTAAAGTAGTATAAACTACTTCCCCTGGAGGTTGACCTTATATCATCAAAGTACACGTTTCTCCCCCAATGATGGTTTCGAGCTTTCGAAAGCATCATTTGACGTGTACGACCATGTACGACCATATGCCCGAGAAGCTCTTGTGAGGTATCATTGACATTATGTAGCATCAAATGTCCCATGAGAATTGCTGACCACATCTCAACCTTTGAACACGTGGCAAACAACCCAACCTCGTATTCTGTCGGCTATTGCAGTGACCACTTGGTGAAGTAAGCCCGATATACCCAACTTGAAAATGAAGTAGAATTCCCCAAATTTGTTACTTAAGCTTGCATAGTTGTTGGAAGAACAATGTAGAGAATTAGTGCACCATACAAATCTCTGAGTACTCAATACTATCATGACATAGTATGAGACTTTCATCACCTCTTGCGATTATCCACATCGTCTAATGCGTGTGACACTGAGTACAATAATGTAACTCCTTTAAGTGATAGTTAACCATGTCTTCAACCATCCACCCCGACTGCTGGTAAATAGAAAAACCAAGTCTTCAGCTTAAATCTTAAGCACGAGCAAGTTATCATTGAAAGTCATGCATCCAACCAACCCCGACTTCAAGATAAAATAAGTACGCGCCTTCGTGAAACCCACTTCAATCTCAAATAAGAGATACCAAATAAACTTCATGATCATCTCATGCGGTTAAATACCCAAACACTAGCCTTTAGATGGTTGAGTTTATGATTTACCCTAATTCTATATATACCCCATGTTCTGCGGATCGAACTAGGGTTTTGTATGTTAAGTTTTGCGTTCTTGTAAAGAAATACATAACCCGTGAAAATTTGTGACAAACCAAAATACCACTCTTTTTCACAAAAAAATCAAACACGTTGTATCTAAAAAATTAATTTCGGATAACAACTTTGTGATTCCATATATTCGTATGACTAGTCCATCCCGCGGTTCAACATATCAGCCCAAATCTTTAGATATAATCCAAAGCCCAACAAATCAAATAGTCTCATCCAAACCAATTATATGCCCGTCCAAAAAGAAAGTACCCGATCCAGTAAATAATTATTTAACCGTTTTTATGTTATATAACCCTAATACTTAGTCATAACATAACCCTAAACACACTTTCATCAAAAAATCCGCCCCCTTCAACCTCGTTTCTCTCACCAACAGTACATCTACCCCCATCATTCATGATTAGTCAACACCATATTTAATTTGTTTTGCTTCGATTGTGATCGATGATGAAATGTTGGTATAGATCTAAGAGGATCCTTGAAATCTCATACGAGATATGTTATACCATGACACTGAGATCTTTGATTTTTATGTACAAGTTCTATTGATGATTCGTTGTGATATGTTGTAACAAAAAGAAGGATAGGATAAGGATACATATGTCGTTGTTGGCAGAGATTCAGATGGGTTGTGTCGTTTAGGATTTATTGTATGGTTTTGGACTTGGCATGGCTGTGGTAGTCTTCGTTAACTCATCAGTCTGTCTTCAGATTTTTCTTTTATGGTATTTGACGTATGATGTGATGGTACTGAAGTCACAAGAGTGGTGTTGTTGGATTTGATCTTGTGGACTGATGATGCATATGATAAACCGAAGTCATGGAGTCAATGGTATTTGGTTTGTGGTCAAAAGCTTTTGTTTTCATCTTTTTTCTTTTCTTGATTTTGACAAATCGCTAGACTTACAAAAATTTTGGCAGCATGTTGTTATTATTTGTTTGATTATTAGTTCAAAGGGCAACTCGCTACCTCAAATCGCCAAATTGCTGCTGCAATCAGACAGAACTGTCACTCTCCACCAGGTTGTCTTTTTCCCATTCCAATTTCGAGCCAAATCGAAGGACCAAAAGTAGCTAACACCTTCCCGTTTTAACACAAATCGCCACCAAGAAATAATTCATACCACTTTCTGACCATTAATTCACAGGTTTTGGTACAAAAAAAATCTTAACAGAGTGAGTACACAAAGTCTTTGGACAAAGAATTAGACGCAAAACAGTTTGGTAATATGAAAAGACAAGACCATTTTTTTCACATGAAATGATACAAACAAGTTACAAAGAGTAGTTAACAAAAACTTGTCATGTGGATAAATTGACATAAAATACAGTTTGTTGTAACTTAAAATTAAAAGCATGACTTGTTGTACAATTTTGATACAAAAACACTTGTATAATAAACTATTTATCAATCAAAAAGGTAGGAAAAGAAATTTACGGACTACATAAAAAAAGGGCACAAAAACAGTTTAAAAAATAAGACTCAAACCAAAAATAAATCAACAAGACAAACAACCTAGGCTCTGATGCCAATTGTAGGATCGATACTTTTGTTGACTATGTGGATTGTGAGGTCTTGGATTATGGAAGAAGATGAATCTCATGGTTGGAGTTAGAGAGAGAGAGAGTAAACTAGAGAGGGGAAGTTTCTAGTGAGAGAAACACCTAATGAGGTGTGTGTATTGAATGAAACAACCAACCCTCTCCCTTAGAGGGAAGAGGGTATATATACACTTACATAATGATGCCCCATGAAACGGGCTGTAGAGTGAGCTGACAGTGGGTAAAGACCCGACCCACTCCACAAGTATAACTATAACTAGACTAATTATATGATATCTAATCTAATAATAATAAGCCTACGAGCTACATTAATGCTAAATAGATACTCGGGGTGACCGAATCTTCATATGAATATTTATATTCCTAACAACTCTGGAGTAGCCAATGTTTAGGTTAGAACAACCATGGTACATTGATAATCATATGATTTTTAGCAAATCATCAGCTATCAACGGATTTGAGTAGTCTTTACCAATAGCCGTTTGCTTTTGGACTAGTTAGTTCTTTGATCTCAACCATGGTGAACTAATTACCATAAATGGTTTTCCACAGCCTTTACCACAAGCCATTTTCTTGTGGGCTAGTCAACTCTTCACTTTTACAGATATGGTGAGTTGAATACCATACAATTTTTAGTAAATTGTCAACTAAAAACGGATTTGATTATCACATCAGAGCCGTACCCTCATGATGAGTTAAACTCTTTCTTGTTTGTTAAACATGGTGAGTTGATTACCATTTGCTGTATAGTACAAGTACTAACACCATGTTTTTCTATTCAAATCCTTTTATTTACTTCATCTTAAACATCAAAAACTTTTATTTTATTTTACAAAGGACTTATACTGGTTTTATGCAGCAAGCAGTACTTTGGTAAAGTACTGTTTGTCTTGCAGTACTTTGAGAAAAATACTTTTTATTCAAAACAAATCATACCAGTACTTTGCAATATTATTCTTCTGATTTAGTCCACCTGATAAATAGCTTAATCACCATAAAAGCTACTTCAGTTTCATCTTCAAGCTCCATTCCATGATCCAACATCCTGATCGTAAGTTCTCTTATCAGAGGATATCTTCTTTCAGCTAGCATGTGAATCATGGTACCATCTTCCATCTCAAGTGAATGAACTCCTGATGACTCAAAGAATCTCCATCTTGTTATCTCCCAATTTTCTTGTGTTAGGAATACTAATATTCCTATAAAAGACTCGGTCACCTAAACGATGTTCTATTAGCATTAAGATAGCTCGTAGACTTAGTTATTATTATTAGTAGTAGTTCAGTTTAATATAACTGTAAATAGTATTCGTGGAGTGGGTCGGGTCTTTACCCACTGTCAGCTGACTCCACAGCCCGGTTCATGGGGCATTAGTATGTAAGTGCATATATACCCTCTTCCCACCAAGGGAGAGGGTTGGTTGTTTCATAATACACACACCCACTAAGGTGTTTTCTCTCACTAGAAACTTCCCACTCTCTCTACTCTCTCTCTCTAAAACTCCAACCATGTCAATCTTGTTATTCCATCATACTAGACCTCCCGAATCACAACAATCAACATATGTTTCGATCCTACAATTGGTACCAGAGCCAGGTTTTTTAAATGTGTTGATTTTTTTTTGTGATTTCGAGTTTGTTTTTTAACCCATATCTCTCGGTTCTGAAATTTTTTATCTGTTGAAAAAGTGTTTTTTAACAGTTTACTTGTATCTTTATAGTCAAATAGCCCAAACCTTTGTATTACCAGCTTACTACAAAACTGTTTCTATGGTTTTTTTTTTTCATGTTATCAATGTTGTGTGAAAAACCTCATCTCTATAGACTGTTTGGTACCATCCTGTGTTATCTGTGGTCAAAAACTTCGTCGGTAAGAGTAGACGGTAAACTGGTCAGAATCTGGGTGGTGTTTCTTCAATGTTTTGATGCATATCTTCTTGGTAGCGAGTTGAGTGTTTTTGGGATGTGATTTGGTCAATTAGCTAAAAGTGGGAAAAAGACAATGCAGACAGAATGTGACACTTTTGTCCATTAGTCCAGCGAGTTGAAGATTTGTGTAGCGAGTTGGTGTTTTGGGTGTAGCGAGTTATCCTTGAAAATCATTTTATTTGAAAAATCCAATCAGCATGCTGCCTAAGTTTCAAGAAAACTAGCGAGTTGTCAAATTACAAAAGGAAATGAAGTGTAAAAGAACCAAGTCACACAAATCCAAAACCTACAAAAACCAAATCCATCTAACCTATTTTCAACACAAGCAGCAGCTTACAAATCCATAACTCAACAAATCGAGCTAAAAGTTACAACTTTTAAACTTAATGAAACAACAAGATCTCGGTCTCTCTTTCGTGGTGTTTAAATGCCTAAAGATACATACGAAAAATAATCACCATCATAGATCTTTATTGACATCGAAACAAAATAATATAACAAGATCTCAGTTTTTCTTTTCGTGAATTGCTTAAGCAAATATGACTTCAAAAGTTCATTTAACACGAAAGAACAATACTTCACAGATCCGTGTTAGAAGCAAACTTCATTTAATATACAAAAAATTAAAGAAAGAATAATAACAAACATGTTATTTTCAATCTTTGTTTCGTTTTTTAGGGATGCACAAATCGGTGACATAATCATTCGACAAACCTACCCGTGTCGTGATCCTGTAGCCTTCTTTTTTGGTCGCGTGTGAATAACAAAGAACACAAGGGGTGATTAGTGTTTGGTATTTGTATTTGTTTCTTCGATCATCACGTATATCAAACCAAGGAACGATTCTTATGGGTTGTAATTGAGAATCATTTTGAGATGGTTATCAAAAGAGACGGATTGTTTTCCCAGATCTATTTTTTTTTGCTACATATGTTAAGTGACAGGTGAGAGAGGCGGATGTGTTAGAATGGATTAGGTTTAGTTGATAACACAAATTAGGGATTAGGGTAGCACTTTTATACCGGGTATAATAAGGGTGATCGGATTTGGCTTTCGGGCTTGAGTCTACCTGGGTTTCTATTAGACTTGTGGATTTGGAGTGGGCTGTGAAATTAATTTTATCAGTTGGGCCGCAAACCATCACTACCGGGCTGTTAAAATATGCTAGAAAAATTTTATGAGTTGCAAAAGTGATTAGTGAATTTTGTTAGCCATTAGTAGTTTTTGGTAGTATATTGGTTAAATGGTTATATTTAGGGTTCAATATGACAAAGTGACTAAATTTTCACGGGATACAATTTTTGACAAGAATGGAATACTCACATACAAGTTCGATCCGCGGAACAGGGGGTATCTATAGAATTATGGTATATCACCAACTTTCACGAGGATACTTATTTCATGGCTAAATTTTGTACGTTGATGATAATGTGACTACGGAGTTGATCGGGTATCCCTCATTTAAGATTGAAGTGGGTTTTCACGAAGGCGCGTACTTACCTTATCTTGAAGTCGGGGTTGGTTGGATGTATGACTTTCAATGATAACTTGCTCGTGCTTAATATTTAAGTTGAAGACTTGGTTTATCTAGTTTGCAGAAGTCGGGGTGGATGGTTGAAGACCTGGTTAACTATTACTTTAAGGAGTTACATTATTGTACTCAGTGTCACACGCAGAAGACGTTGTGGATAATCGCAAGAGGTGATGAATGTCTCATACTTTGTTAGGATAGTATTGAGTACTTAGAGATTTGCATGGTGCAAAAATTCTCTACACCGTTCTTCCAACAACAGTGCAAGCTTAAGTAACAAATTTGGGGAATTCTACTTCATTTTCAAATTGGGTATATCGGGTTTACTTCACCAAGTAGTCACAGCAATAGCCGACAGAATACGAGGTTGGGCTGTTAGCCAAAGAGTTCAAAGGTTGAGATGTGATCAGCAATTTTCATGGGATAGTCGACGCTACAGAATGTCAATGATACTTCACAGTTTAAGCAAAATCTCTTAAGTTCCTTCAATGTCATTCATGATTTTTTAAGTTGGTTGCTTAAGATAAGAGCTTCTCGGGTATATGGTCGTACACGTCAAATGATGCTTTTGAAAGTTCGAAACCATCATGGGGGAGAAATGTGTACTTTGATGATATAAGGTCAACCTCCAGGGGGAAATAGTTTATACTACTTTACTTAGTATGGTTTGTGATTTATTCTACATATGTGAGAAGAATTGCTGAGCTCTTGCATGTTTCCCCAAACAGAGATTCACCAAAGCCAAATTTGTTAAATCATTCAATTTATTATTGTCTCACGGTTTCTTCTTGTTTTGTTAAATCCCGCGAAAGAATCTATTTCTCGGTTTAAATCATAGATTTGTAAAATCCCGTGATGATGAAACTATCCTGGAGAAAGAAATTCTGGTGCTATGGTTTCAACTTCGAAGAAGGGATAAAAGTGTGTACTTCATGTATTGGATGATTTCTGATTGATATACTTCATGGCATCTTGGTTATAACAATGTTTTTCGGGGATATGCACCTTTGACAAAGATCGGGATAAAGTCATTATCAAAGTTCATTCAGTACATCAAAAAGGGCTAGATTTGGGCACTTAGACCACATGATGTGACTACGGCGTTAATTCATTATTATTTATTTGAGGTTGAAGTGAAATTTCACGGGTGCATGTACTTAGCATCTGAAGATTTCGGGGTTGGTTGGATGAAGATTCTTCGAGATCCTTGTTCGAGCTTTTAAACTTTACAATGACGAAGACTTGGATATCTGGTTATGTTTTGTGATTCTTCCTCTCTATTAACACAAAAATAACTATCACTTTAAGGAGTCACGTTGTAGTGCTCAGTGTCACATGAAGTTGTGGATATTCAAGAGGTGATGTATGTCTTATACTTGATGGTTGGTTGGTTGAAGAGTATAGAGTACTTAGGGATTCGATGTTGCACGAACTCTCTACACTGCTCTTTGTCATACATTAGTGCAAGCTTAAGTCACAAGTTCGGGTTACTTTACTTCAGTCTCAAGTTCATCATATTGGGTTTTTTCCATCAGTAGTCATGATAAAGAGCCGACAGAATGATAATGGGGTTGGTTACGAGTTAGCAGATAGAAGTAGAAAAGAGAGAGAGATGACATTTGGACACAACGGTTCAAGCCTCGTTCTTCAACATTATGGCGTCTGCAGATAACACTTCAGGCCCCATTCCTCAAAAGAAAAGAAAGGTGTACGTTTCAGTGCGCCTTATCTTAGAAAGAAGAGAAATCTTCTTATTTATGACCATTCTCATCAACAAGCTTCATGCTTTTCCCATGTTCGTACAGTCATCAAGTGGATCGACATACACTGGATTATACTTTTGTGCTTCACTTATTCAATCAAAAATTGCAAACAGGCATATGCAATTTTTGAGGGGGAGAAGGGAAAGGATGAAGATACTACATGTTGATGATGTTTGTAGAATGGTCATTCGGCTATTATACGCAGATATTTTCTCCCTCTAAGGTTTAAGACATGTCAACAAGTGGTTTAGGCGTATTACAAGCTTCATGGAACTCTTCATTTGGTAAACCATTGATGAGGAAACAAAAGAGGGGTTGCTTCAAGAGTGTTTTATCATCATCTTCTTTGCAGTAATTTTTGGTGCTACACACATATTTATGCTGCATCTGATAAATTTCAACCATCATGGAATCTCAACTATGGCAAAAATGTCATTGCATGCCATTTTTGAGGGGGAGAATAAGCATATGTCCTTCTCCTTTCGACTATGGTAAAAAGGTCATTAGCATGCCACTTTTAAGGGGGAGAATAGGCGTGTGTTCTTTCTCGGTTTTCGTGGGAGGAGAAATGTGTATGTTGGGGTTATAAATCACGAAGGGATCGAGCTTAATTATTCATGTTGGGGAGATTGGTCTCTACTTCTCCGAAATATTCCGTGGTTTGTTAATCTGTTCGAGTTCTATTGTCACTTATGGGATTCGAACTTGGCATTATCATTTAGTACTCCAGTTGATTGACTGATTCAGGAAAAAAAAAGATGGTTAATATCAAGACCCTCAAACGTGATCATGATGTTAAAGTATTGAATCAATAAAAGGGGATGAGTAGTTTGAGGGGGAGCCGATTCTGAAACTTCACAAGTTTCGAAAAGGCTCTTTACATACGATGGCCTAATTGAGGGGGAGCAAACTCAATTAGTCATCATTTCATGACTCCTGAAATCTTCAGTTCAGGACTCATGAGGGTTTATCAACATCTTCTTCCGGGCTGATATTATTAGTGATGAAGGGCTTCCAGTTAATGCTTCATGTACACATCAGTATGATGATTCCGATTAATCGCAACCATCAGGGGAGAGGAATGTGTACACCAAGGACGCACAACGAGTTCACGTGATCGGGCTTAATGTCTTATGAAACAAATTAAAGATGATCAGTGGTTCAACTTGTTACTTTGGTATTATCATTTCATGTGCACGCCACGGGCTGATTAATCACAACCATCATGGGAGAGAGAAATGTGTACATCAGGGACGCACAACAGGTTCACATGATCGAGCTTAATCAGTTATTCCGGAGTTGATAACCGCAGAGATGATCAGTGCTTCAACCTGTTACTTTGGTGTTATCGTTTCTTCTTGTCTTTGGGTACATGTGTACATTATGGGCTGATTTGTTATATGTAATATGAATGGAATGCATTTGGCAAGACGAAGATGTTGATATTCTATTCCCCAAATAGTCAACCGTGAAGAAGGTCGAGTCTACAGTCTTTTCTACATTTTCTTCTGCGTGTTAGAAGACTAAAGACGATATGCAATTAATTATCAAAAGACTTCTTCATATTCAAGGCACTCATCTGAAAGGTTGCCAGTTTGGGGGAGGCACCAATTAGGGGAGAGTGATAAGTCTAAGTTAATCCCTAATTTGATGTGCTCACATTGCTCTTCAGCAAGTTGATTCTCACAGGATACATTTGAGCTAATTTTGTTCTTCTCACAAGATTTCAAGAATATGTGCATAAAATGTGTTGCTGATTCTGAGGTATCAAAACCAGCAAGGGGGAAGGAGACATACATCGGAACGCACAACGAGTACACATGATGAGCTTTTTACTTCATCTTAATTGAAGTTATTCATGGAAGACAAATGTCATAACCGCAGAGAAAATCAGTGTTTTAACTCGTTCTTTTGGTGTGTTATTCCAACTACGTGGGGGAAGAGATGTAAGAAACAGTTTCTGACGACAAAAGACGAACACAATGGATTGTGTGTGTACTTCGGGTTTCTGAGCTTCATATAATGAGACTGATTGCATCATTTCTACTACTTAGGGGGAAGTGGTCTCTGGATGCTTTTGGTACACACTACTTCAGCTGGGAAGAAAGTTGAGAAGAACTAGTCAAGCGTGAGATGATACATTGCTGAGCTATCAAAGCTTCACATTGAGAAGGCTCAAGTTCAGACGACAATTCAGGAGCCTCGAACGCTTTGGTGGTGAAAGTTTAAGAGATTTTGACTACTAACTTCTACTACGTGCAGACCGATATCCTCTTTTCGGTATTCATGTCAACATCCTCTTAAACTGCATAATATCCTTTGTACATATTTTAAAAACCAAAAAGAAAATAGAAAATTATAAAATCAACAAAATCCATAAAAATCAGAAAAACATAAAAAAATTCAAAAAATATTCTTCTCGCGACATGTCTCTCGTGTAATCAATATTATGTACGTTTCTAGAAATGTCATTCAATAATGACACGGAAACATACATATGCTTGAGCGAGAGTTTTTCTATTTTTTCCAAATAATGTTTTTCTAAAATATGTCGCTTCTCAAAATCTTCTTTAAATATGGCTTGTAGTCATTTCAGGCTACAACCCGGACTTCAAAATAATGGCTTGTAGTCATTTCAGGCTGCAACCCGCACTTCAAAAATATGGCTTGCTATTACTTCAGATAGCAACCCGGTTTTCAAAATGAGGAAAACATGTCGCCAAAAAGACGGTTGTTCCTAGTAAAGGGTGTCGTTCATCCGAGCGTGAATTACTTTATATTCATGCACCCTCGATCTAATGTACGTTTCAGTGCATTATTTCTTGATAAAGAAGAGAAGTCTTCTTTTTATCACCAAATACTTTCCCTTCTATGATTTTTCCGGAAAGTATTTGCGCAAAACTTGGTTGTACCATGAGATTTTGTTTGGAAATCAATTTGAACTCAATCTTTGATAAAAAAAAAAAAAATTCACTCAATCAATGACATAACTTATTTATGTTTTAAACATCCGTCATTGATTGAGGGGGAGAGTGATTTCTCAAAATTTTATGTATCATCAAAACTCCCCACACTTTGTACAAAACAAAAGCAACAATGCGATTTGTGATGGTTATGTGTCAGAATGAGAACCTTTTCAAAGAGTTTTCGGTAAAACGTCAAATCTTTTGTAAACTCATCAAATCTGACACATAACAACCTCCCTCACAGATTGAGGGGGAGCAGAAAAAGTTCCTTTTTATCAGACAATATTAAAATTGACCGCATTTCTCTCCCAAACGTTTCCTAACTTATTTAAATCAATTGAGATCAAAAAATCTCAAAAGATTTGAAATTTTTGATCGGGGGAGAGAATGTGATTTAAATATGAAATCTGATAATCAAATGTGATCTTTTGGACTCAATAAAAGGCTCCCGCATATGTGCTAAACACTTTCGAATATCGATGCACATATTGAGGGGGGAGCAAAAAGCGTTTGTGAAAGTTATACCAAAGACCGACCATTTATCTTTATGCATGGAGTTATAAGGATGGTTAAGGTTAGGTATGAGTTCCCATGATCCACCAAAACTGGAAGGATCTTCCCAGGGACAATCCATAGATAGATTAGAAGTCCTTAGGAATGAATGAAAAAAGGAGTAAAGTGAGAAAGGGAAGAGTGCGGACTGAGATAGAGCTAGGACTGGAACAAACCCAACAAGGTTCTAGTGATGAAGTCTTGGTAAGCACTGAAGGGGTTGAAGAATGAAAAAGAAATGAAATGAGAACGGGTGAAAAGAAATAGCCCTCCATATATTCAACCTTAGGGCAGAAACCGGGTTCAATTCATAAGCTACTGGCAGTTACTAAGGTAACACCGGTATTGAAGACAAGACGTCATGGACCCTATGATGCACCCAACCTTCCCAACCACTCAAGTTCTCTTAAAAGAGCTTGTTTCATTCTTACAGGGAACCCTGTGCAATGTATCGACCGCTCATTGAGAGCTATGTTGATACGTAAAATAGGAGACGCCTCCTCAGTCTCCATGAGCGGATCAAAACGCACTATTGAGTCTAGAGCCATGAGATCATCCATAAATCTCAATAGGACACACTTCCAATATGCTTATTGTTTCACACAATGTGGAAAGTAAGATAAAATACTTAGAGTCCTACGCATTATCCTTGTGGTATTGCCAGAACATCCGAGTGATATGAAAATATTCACAATGAAGATGGAAATCCTTCTAGAACGAACATCTTTCAAGCTCTTGGCAGGTGACATGTGAGATCCATCTTGGATCAATGATCAAGTGACAACTGGAAAGTAACAATGGTGCGATTCAACATTGAATCAAACTTGTTCCAGGATATGGATTGACGGATACTTTTGCAAAAATCTTTCAATGTGCTCACAAACTAATTTTCGAGCACATTGATTGTGTATAACCTTTCTACCAAAAGTATTTTTGATGGAAATTTGATTCAAAGCTTAAAACTCTCGTTGTGTCTCAAAAGTGATTATTATATGACACGCGAGTGATTTCTATAAATCAATTTCTCATCAATCCGTGAATATCTATTCACCGATTCACTCTATCGTGTTGTCTGCTTTGAGACGTTCCGGTATGAGAACATGCTAAGTATGAAGATTCTAAAGTGGATTCTTTGGAATATTCATCACTACAAGCTGGAAATTCCTGTCAAGGAGAGTCTTCTTTAAAAGAGACTCTACCTGATCACAGGTCGGTTTTCACAAAACCGGAGGGTAGTCTGTCCTCGCAGAATGAATGACAAAGCCATATTCGTTCTCTATCTTTATTGCTAACTGTTTTATTTCAGGGACACATATAAAGATGGCGTTGATGGCTCTTACTTCCAGCTGAATCGGGTCAATCCATACCTCATGCTCACACATCCTCCACACTATCAATGATGATGAGAGACTTGCTACAACAAATGTTGAGAGACTACCAACAACGTTTCCGCAACTCTGATGAAAAAGTCTCCCGATCCACAACTCTAATGTAAAGTCTCCTGATCCAGAAGGGTGTGAGCATGATGGTCCTAAAGTCACTACATCACATGAAGGCAATACTACTATGGATGAGCTTGGAGATTTACTATGGCTGATGATCTCAAAGAAGCTCAAAGATCACATATCACAAAGGAATCCAAATCACAGGTTCGTTGCTTGAAGTACAAAGTGTGCTGAAAAGTGAAGAATCAAAACCTACGAGCAACTAAAATTTATGAATGCTTAAAGATCAAAGAGCTTAACTTCCAAGGTGACCTCGCTTAGGGGGAGATTGTTAGGAATACTAATATTCCTATAAAAGACTCGGTCACCTAAACGATGTTCTATTAGCATTAAGATAGCTCGTAGACTTAGTTATTATTAGTAGTAGTAGTTCAGTTTAATATAACTGTAAATAGTATTTATGGAGTGGGTCAGGTCTTTACCCACTGTCAGCTCACTCCACAGCCCGGTTCATGGGGCATTAGTATGTAAGTGTATATATACCCTCTTCCCACCAAGGGAGAGGGTTGGTTGTTTCATAATACACACACCCACTAAGGTGTTTTCTCTCACTAAAAACTTCCCACTCTCTCTACTCTCTCTCTCTCTAAAACTCCAACCATGTCAATCTTGTTATTCCATCATACTAGACCTCCCGAATCACAACAATCAACATATGTTTCGATCCTACATCTTGATCATTCCACATAGTATCATTACTTGTTTCTTCTGTTTCCCAGATGGTTATCAAATCTCCAAGTAAGATTAATCCCACTCCTCCTGATTCAGTATTCTTATAGTATGTTTGCACTTGTATGTATAAATTGTATAGATCTTCTCTATCAATTATATGCAAAACATCCTATAGCATGTTAAACACTGTGAAGCTTTCATCTTCTCTGTTGAACATGAGATAGTTCCCTTCTTTTGATTCAACCACAGAGAATGAGATAATCTTTTATTTCTTTCCAGAGTCTTCTGTTTTCTTGTTCTCAAAATCAACCACTCTGAAATAATTCTTCAGTTCATCAATTGTATCTTCATGTATCATTTTAAGCTTCTTTGACAATTGATCATCTTGAACTGCTTTCTTTCTTTTTAACTTTCTTTTCTCAGCTTGTTCCTTCCTTATATCTTCTAACTTCTTTCCCTTATCAACATCCATGGGCACAAAACTTTCCAAATCTTTCTTAATAGACTCTTGTACTTCATCCCATAGAGCTTTCACTTCTGGATATCTTAACTTTTGTAGAATCTTGAATCCTCTTCTTTTCAAGAAACTAATCATCCAGTTTCTTTCTTGAGCAATAGTCATAGGCCTTCTTGTAGCAGCAACTGGCTTTCTTATCTCTTCCAAGTACTCTGCATCATACACAGCTTGTTGCTTTCTAGCAATCTCTTCATTCTTTGCTACCTCTATTTCTCTCAGTTGTGCAAGAGTAAACTTCTTCTTTTTCTTCTTGATCTGCTTCTGCTTCATGATCCCTTTTCCTTTATCTTTTGGATCTAAAGCCTCAGGTTCAAAAGAAGATTCAGAGACTTGTTGTGCAGGCTCAGAAATATGTATACCTGAAGGTCTATCCAAATTGAGCATTATCTGAGCTATAGTCTCACCATCACTTGTTGTATGCTCTTTGACTTCTTCTTGCTGGATAGGGTTAGAAGGACCAGCTTCATCTTCAAAAGGTCCAGCTGTAAAAGTTCCAATTCCAATATCCATTGTAGCAGTACCTTGCACATCAGTACCTTGCATACCAGTACTTTCATCAACAGTACTTTGAACATCAGTACTTTGAATGTGAGTACTTTGAATATTCTCTTGTTCTCCAACTTCTTGCTCAATAACTTTTTCAACTTCTTCTTGAACAATATTCTCATCTTCTTCAGTCTTTTTCTCTGGCACAAAGTTCAAAGGTTCTTCTGGATAATGCCAAAGATGAGCATCTTCTGAATATTGAACTCCAGCATCATCTTCATTCAAATTATCTTCTTGATTCCTCCCCAATTTGAAAGATGATGAATTCTTATGACTCTTCTTGGCCTTAGAAGCTTTCTTGGCTGATTTAGACTTTTTCTATTGGGATTGTTTTTTTCTTTCACATAAATCCTAAAATTCTTCACAAGTGGCCACACAAACCTTTTTAACCTTCTGAACTTGTTTCTTAACCTTTTAATCTCTATAGCCTGATTATCCATGACTCTCTTCATTCTTCATAACTCCTTAGTCAAGGCATAATTATCCAAAGGACCCTCAATTCCCTCATCTCCTCCAGGTGTTTGAAACCCACCTGTGGAAGTATAATCATTGGGAGAAGGTACTGGAATAGACTCTGAAGTAGTACCTTGCAGAGAAGTACTTTGTGGAGAAGTACCTTCAGCAGAAATAGGTTTTTCCCTAGAAACAAATACTGAGGGAGTTCTTTCACTTAAGTCATCAGACTGTGGTGAAGCAATAGGTGGTGTAGGTGTATGTACTGATGCAGAATGCTCAGAATGATCAGATTGGTCAGCATTATCAGAATTAACAGAACCACTAGCTTAAACAACATCATCCCTAACAGCATGTGCTACCTCTAACATATAAGCATTGAGAGGAGTATTTTACCAGAAAAGTTAACTCCCTTGTGAGACATAAATGTAAACACCTTAGGTGGCATCCTAACAGTAGGTATATAATCCTGAGGTTTTTGTATCCCATCAAGTGAATTCTCTAAGAAAAGTTGAACAAATCTAGGATACATCAAGAAAGGTGATCCTGCCTTAGTATGTGCAATCATACCATCAAGGATCATGTAGGAAAAGTTGAATGGTTGATTGGTAACTAGGCCAACGAATGCAGAAGCTATGGCATGTCCAAATTGATCCCAAGCAGTACTTTTGGGACTTAAGCAATGAAGCAAAACATGAATAAGGTATTTCCAATGAGGACTTACCATTGCTTTCTGAAAAGTAATCTTGTTCAAAGGACCTTCATACCCAATATCTCTCAGTGCATCCCAAACTTCTTGTGTAGCAAACAAAACAGAGCCTCCCTCATCATCAAACAATAAAACCTCCCTGATTGTTGCTTCAGTAATACGTATGGCTCTTCCAGCAACTGTAGCATGAATAACATCCTCTCCATCTTCTATCTCAGCCCTAGCCGTAGCCCAAAACGCTTGTATCCAAGGTCCAATAATTTTTGGGTTTACCAAAAGCGAGTAATTGATGGTGGTTCCAGTGAGAAAATCAATGATTCCATGAAAGTCAATGTTCCTCTGTGTTTTCTCAAGGTTTGCAATCATGTTGTGTTTGGTGATGGTTGGTCGGTGTGCCATTGCGATTATGATATGAGAAAAAGAATGGTAATTGTTGATGAACTTGGTGGATTTGATGAATGATAGTCGTGAATGAATACGGGTGTATAAATATGAAAAAGATATGAGTAAAAAGGGATAATATACAAAGAATCACGGTGAATTAATTATTTTACCGTTATTTTGGAAGTTATCTTCCCCATATCTTTTGAAAGTTTGTTACCCGCAATTTTGACCATTGGAACAGTATCCTGACACGTCAGCGTACCCTTCAAAACACCAAGCAGTACGTTCCATATAACATGGAGCAGTACTTTCAGTTGTAAAACAAAGCAGTACGTTGGGCAAAGTACTTTCCCATCAAAATATCTTTAGCGTTGACTGTTTGACCAAAATATCTATTGAAAGTCAACCCAAGATAATTAATATCTTTCCAAATTAATTCCCAAAGCTACCAAGGCAAGTAGAATTGAATGAGCTTCATTAATTACCCTTATAACTTTTCTTGCCTATAAAAGTAACTTTCCACCAACACATCTCTTTCATCAACACTTGCAATACTCTCACAAAAACCCTAGTGAACAACATGAGTCACTTCCCTTTAGTGTGCATCTCATCTGATTCAGATGGCTCCATAGATTCAGAGATCATCTACTATTCTGACTTTGACTTTGATGATGATGCAGGATGGAGTGGGTACTTTCCTCCTAATGTATCAACCTCTACCATCACAAATGCAGCAAGCACTACCAATCCAAAACCCAAGAAAAAGGTGTATGTCCCTGCTTCTGGTTCTTCTTTGGCAAATGACCTTCCACATGCCTTAACCCAAGCCCTTGAATCAGCCATAAAGAACATGAAGTGGCCTACTCCAAGAAAAGAGAGACCTCCCAAACAAGTACTTGGCCTGGCTTGCCCAAGGAAGCAAGCTTCTTTTGATGACAAAAGAAAGACTGATCAAAAGGGAAAGCAAAGCTATCAGGGAAAAGGAAAAAGGCCAATGGAGTAGGGATGTAGGTTTGGTAAGGTAGGTAGGTGTGGTGTAGGGTGTGTGTGGTAGTTCTCTGTTTGTCCTGGTTATGTCTTTGTCATGGTTGTCTGTATCTCTTGGAAGAATGAATGTAACCCCTTGAAAATAATGAATAAAAATCTTTTCTTTTGAATGATACATGTAGCCTCCCCTCAATTAATGACTAACTACTAATGCCTCCCCTCAAAAATAGCTTAATTATTAATCATACCAATACTCACAACTAAAAAGGTAAATCTTGAAACATTAAAGCCCTTTATGAGTAGATCTGCTACATTATTATCTGTATGGACTTTAACCACATTGATAAGCCTATGCTCATAGCAATCTCTGATAAAATGATGTCTGATTTGAATGTGCTTTGTTTTGGAATGATAGACTGGATTCTTCACAATACAAATGGTACTCTCATTATCAATGTTGATAGGAGTATTCTTGAAGTTGAATCCATAATCCAAAAGCTGATTTTGCAACCAAAGTACTTGTGCACAACAACTTGCAGCAGCTACATACTCTGCTTCTGTGGAAGATGTTGCTGCAATTGTTTGCTTTTTGCATTGCCATGAGACTAATCTACTTCCAAGATACTGACACCCTCCAGTTGTTGATCTTCTGTCATAGTTATCACCAGCATAATCACTATCTGAAAAGGCTTGGAGATGAAAAGGGGACTCCCTAGGATACTACAATCCTAGCTTAGGTTATTGCCTAAGATACCTAAAGATCCTCTTGACAGCATTCAAATGTGATACCTTGGGTTGAACTTGATGTCTTGCACATAGACACACAGCAAAAGTAATGTCAGGCCTAGATGCAGTTAAGTACATTAAACATCCAATCATACACGTGTATAATGTCACATCAACATCTTCTCCATCTTCATCTTTTCCCAAAGGCTTGTTAGCATCAACAGGTGTGGATGCTGGCTTGACAGTTGTGAAGTTGAATCTCTTAAGAATGTCTGCAACATACTTATCTTGACTTATAAAAATTCCACTACTTGATTGTTGCACTTGAAGTCCCAAAAAGAATGTTAATTCTCCCATTGAACTCATCTGAAATTCTTTTTGCATAAGATCTTCAAATTCCTTCACCATAGATTGCTTAGTAGCACCAAAAATAATATCAGACAAGCATGATATCCTTCTTATCTCTCTTGATAAACAAAGTCTTGTCAATAGCACCTCTCCTGTAACCATGTTGCAATAGAAAATTCGAGAGTCTTTCATACCATGCTCTTGGGGCTTGATGAAGGCCATACAGAGCCTTGATAACCTTGTATACTTTGTTTGAATGTGCAGGATCTTCAAAACCAGGAGGCTGTTTAACATAAACTTCCTCAGTGATAGTGCCATATAGAAAAGCACTTTTAACATCCATTTGATATACAGGAAATCCCATATGGGATGCAAAATCCAAAAATAGCCTTATGGCTTCAATCCTTGCCACAGGAGCAAATACTTCATCATAGTCTACTCCTTCTTCTTGTCTATATCCTTGAGCTACTAACCTTGTTTTATTCTTGATTACATTTCCTCTTTCATCTCTTTTCACTCTGAAGACCCATTTTGTTCCAATTAACCTTTTACCATCAGGTAAATTACATAATACTCATACTTCTTGAAGTTTAAACTGTAAGAGTTCTTCTTGCATAGCTTCAACCCAACTCTCCTTGGCTAATGCTTGTTTTACTGTCTTAGGTTCTTCTTGAGACAAAAAGCAAGCAAATAATCACAATTGCTGATCCTTGTGATTCACCCTATTCTGTTTGTAAATAAAGCTAAGTAAAGAAGTATGTTGTTGAGACATATTCTTAGCTTTAGTTCTTGTAAGCACTCCTGAATCAGAAGGTCCACTTATCTTACTGACAGGATGATCTTTGTGAATTCTTAGAGTAGGAGTTGGTGATACTTCAAGATTATCTTCCAAATTTATGAGGTCAGGGTCTTCATTAGAATCTGAGAAAATGCCTTCTTGTTCCAATTCATCATCACTATCTTCTAAGGCATGCATGTTTGGATCAGTTAAATCATCAGCATTCTTCCAATTTGAAGTATCTAAAACTTGAGAAGTACTTTCAAATGGATCAGCAGTATTTTGGGGCAAAGTACTGTCAGTGCTTGTAGCCTTCTTCTATTCTGCTTAATAAGCTCTCCTTTGATCATCTTCATAGGATTTTGAAATTGTTTCTTGAAGAAGCATCCTATTAAGTTCATCTTGGATAGCTTGGTCTTCATCAGATACTGTAGTCTTTGGTGGAACAGTACTTTGAGGATGAACAGTACCTTGAGGTGCAGCAGTACTTTTCTTCTCATCATTGGGTGCTTCATCAGAATCATCTTCAGATCTTATGTTAACTCCATGAACAATGTATTGTAACTCTTCTTCATTAACAACAACTTGATTTTCTTCTCTGACAGGTACATAGTTCATGGATGAGGACATTAAATCAAGATCAAACATCCAATCAGGACCCTTACCCTTTTGATTTTCTTGTTCTTCTAGAAATTCAACATGAAGACATTCTTGAACCTTCTTTGTAGCCCTGTTGTACACTCTGAATCCTTTGCTATTGATACAATAACCCAATAAGTATCCTTCTTCTGATTTACCATCAAATTTTCCCAAATTATCAGCAATGTTCAAGATAGTCAGGGGACATCCAAAAGGTTTCATAAACTTAATGTTTGGCTTCTTTCCCATGATTAACTCATAAGGTGTCTTCATTTGAGGTTTTGTCACTAATACTCTATTTAGCACATAACAAGCAGCACTTACAGCTTCAGCCCAAAATGGAACAGGTAATTGGGAGTCTGCAAGCATTGTCCTTGTTGCTTCTATCAAAGTTCTATTCTTCCTTTCTGTAACTCCATTTTACTGAGGAGTTCTAGCAATACTGAATTCTCTTTTAATCCCTTTCTTAGCACAAAATTCATCCATAAGTTGATTCTTGAATTCAGTCCCATTATCACATCTAATGCCTCTAACCTTGAGTCTTAACTGATTTTCAAGTGCTATTATAAGATCATGAATAGCATCAAAAGTTTCATCTTTGAATCCTAAGAAAAAGACCCAGCTAAATCTGCTACAATCATCTGTTATAACCAAACAATACTTCTTTTTGTTTAAGCTAACAACTGAAATAGGTCCAAACAGATCCATATGCAGCAATTCCAAAGGCTCCCTAATTGTTCTTTTTTCAATCTTTTTACATGAAGCCTTGTGTTGTTGACCCTTCTTGCAAGCCAGACATGAATGATCAAGTTTGAATGTTTTAGAAGGTAAACCTCTAACTAAATTCCCTTTCACTAGCTTGTTGATGTTTTTGAAATTTACATGCCCTAGTCTTCTGTGCCACTAATGTGCTTCCTCCATTGTTGCCCTTGCAATCAAGCATGTTGCCCTTTCAGCAGAATTGATGTTCTTCAAGTCTATGCTATACACATCATTGGTTCTTGGTGCTCTCAGCATCACCAAGTTTTCATCTTCTAATCTAAACTCAGGGGAGAGAATGAGACATTCTGTGTCAAGAAACAATACAGGGTACTTCTTGTCACAGATCTGAGAGACTGACAAAAGGTTGAATTTAAGCTCCTTCACATATCTGACATTCTCAAAATCAATAGATCCTGCCTTAATAGTTCCTTCGCCAGTGATTCTCCCTCCATCAGGATCATTCCCAAATGCAACTCTTCCTCCAAAATAAGCCTTAAAATCTGACAAGAGCTCCTTTTCTCCTGTCATACTTCCAGAGCAACCACTATCCATAATAAGATGATCTTTAAGCTCCTCTGCTGGGTTGCCATGCATAAAAATGAAAAGGGTTAGTTTCTTTTAGGAACCCAAGCCATTACTGACTTGTGTTCCCCTTGTGCAGTAACATACTCAAATTCTTTGAGTATGTAATCACCACTGTTTTTGAAAATACTATCAAGAACTATTGTTTTTTATTCAAAAACCTGTGTTGAATTATTATCAACACTCCCTTTTTCACCCTTATTTTCTGAAAGTACTTTGTTATCCTCAGCAGTACTTTCTTTCTTAACCCACTTAGTTGTAACTTTTGGTGTTGAGTTCTGTGTTCTAGCAGCTTTTCTTGGGTTGTAAGGCCTTCTAGATTTGTAAGAGTTGAATCTCCTAGGTCTTACACTTGAGTCTTTGCTAGCAGTACCTTGATTGGGAAGCTTCTTAACAGTACTTTGAGGAAGTACTGCTTGACCAGTGCTTTTTGAAGGTACTGTGGGTGTGGAGAATGGTCTTTTCTGATGAGGGTACCTATAGTCTTTTGAGAAATTACTATGGTTAACCCTATTTGAGTAATTCCAAGCTGGTTTATTCTCCCTTGGTTTATTCTCTTTGTGCTTATGGTTTGCAGATGTGGTCTTTGGGTATTTGCTCAAGTATTCTGAGTGATAATTACAGTCCTTGATAAAATGATGAGGACTATAACATGCAAAGCATAACTTTGGACCCATCATCCCAAATCCATTCCAAAAAGGTTTTCTATGATAAGCAGTATTTTGAAAAGAAATTCTTGTAGGTGCTGCTGAAGGATCAGCAGTACTTTGAGAAGTTTTTGAAAGTACTGCTTGTTTTAAAAAATCATTTTCACATTTAGAAACCTTATTATCATCCCTAGATGCTTCAACAGATTCTCCTAAAGGCTCAGGATTATATTGACCTTTAAGCTTTTTCCTAAACTCTAGGTTATCTACTCCATAACAAGAAACATCTGTCCAATGTGGTTGAAAACTACCTGGGGGTGGAGGAACTTTATTATAACCTTTGTTTTTCTTAAACTCAGAAGGTGTTGAACAAGGTGATTCGTCATCACTAGATGTGTTTCCTTCTAGACTTATGAATTCTTCATCACTAGTTGAGGTCTCCTGAGAAATATTTAATTCTTGATTCCTAGATGAAAGTAATTCTGAATCATAACCTAGGCCAGTTTTAATGTTTGTTATTCTCTGTTTTTCAACAAACTAACATGTGACAGACCTGATTCTTTCCAAATAGCAAGTTTTTCTAACAACTTATCTCTTTCTTTAGTGACCTTTTCTAATTCAGAAACTTTACATCCTAACTTCCACTCACTTAACTTTAATTGATAATCTTGTTGCTCGTATTTTTCAGCCCAAGCTACTTCATTATTTTCATGTGTGATTATCTTAGCTTCCATGGATTCTAAAGTCAATTGGTAACCAGCTATCTCAGACCTAGCCCTTCTATAGTTATCTCTTTCAGTTTCATATTCTTTAAGCATCTTTTGATAAGAGTTACTACATTTGGAACATACCTCAGAGATAGTGGATGAACTTGGTGAAGTAGCCATCATAGCAAGCTGAACAGGTTCTTCTTCACTTTCCATGCTCCAATCAAATCTTCCTAGACCATCTCTTGACTCCAAAGCTTCATATCCTGGTTCCTCATCAAAAGTTGTGCTCGAGTCAACCTCTTCCTATGCAACCATAGAATAGGTTACTGGTTTATCATCAAATTCTTTACTCCAATCAACTTCTGACAGGTCTTCTTGAGCAACCAAAACCTGTGACTTTGGCTCAGTAATAGGGACTTATTTTCTTTCAACCTTGGGTTTAGGTTGTTCAATCATCATGTTTGCTTGATACTTTGCAAACTTGCATTCCCTTGCAAAATGACCACTTCTTTGACAATTAAAGCATTCAATTTTGGACTTGTCAAATGCTATACCCTGCTTAGCCTTGAAATCAATACCTCTCCCTGTTTTGTTCATAAACTTCTTGATCTTTGAAGCAATCATGGAAACCTGCCATCTTATGTCAATTTCTTCCATAGCATCATCATCAATTTGCAAAAGATCTTCTTGATAAGTAACAGGTAGAGTAGCTTGTTGAGCAAAAAATGAACACAGAACATCATCTGAATTGGGGGTATGTGATGAAGTGGTAGTGATCAAAGTTGTACATGGATTCTGTGTTTCTACAACAGTACTTTGGACAGGATGAGCAGTACTTTTAGTGGAAGTACTGCTTCTGTTTTCAGAAGAGACAAAAGCAATGCTGTGAGAACTTGAACCTTTATTACCCTTCATCTCATGCTCATACACCTTTAGATTATTGTAAAGATCATCAAAGTCCATAGTGTCCAAACCAGGTTGTCCTATAATCATAGTAGCAACTACATGCCATGCAGAAGGCAAACTCCTCAAGAACTTCAAATTAGCATCTTCAACTGTTGCTTCAGCACCATATAACTCTAGCATGCTAAGTGGATTTTGATATCTATCATAGGCAGAGTCAAGACTTTCTCTTTCTCCAACAGTGAAGGTTTCAAACTGTTGCTTTAACAAGTTCCTGTGCATCTTCTTGGAAGCATCATTACCTCCAAATCTTGTTTTAATAGCAGCCCATAGTTGTTTTGCATCCTTGGCATCATGAAACTTCAATATCAGGAATAGCAGAGAGCAGTATGTTGAGAGCCTTGTCTTGATTTCTTTTGGTGGCAGCTGGCAAGGTTGGCTTAGGTGGTGTTGGTTGTCCTGGGAGCTCTACTGGTTCATCAATTACCATATTGCCATTGACAATAACATCCCATAGTGCATGGTCTATGATGGCAATGTACTGCCTCATCTTCATGGCCCATAAATCATATTCTCCCTTCTTGACAATAGGAATTCTGACAGCAATGATGGATGGAGCAGGTGCAGCATCTGTCGACATCGTTAAGGGTTTGTAGTAGAATTGGTTTAATAGGTTTTCTTCTTAATCAGAGTTTCCAACACAAGCTCTGATACCACTTGCTGGATCGATATACTCTGACCAAACTACTTTGTAGCTTGTAAGGTTTTAACAATCTTGAATATCTCAAAACAGTTAATATTGAAACAATGATATTACTTTGTAAAGTATGCGGAATCTACTAACTCAAAGCTAAGAAGAACTTTGTTAATATTAAAACAACTCTTAAACCTGCCTCTCTAATTACAGGTTTACTAACAATCCCTAACTTTCTCTAAAATCGTTTTTGTAAAACTCTAAGACTCTTAGAAAACTTCGTATGACTTTTTCTAAAACTTATACGTCTAATACCATCATAAGGCTCCTTATATAGATAACCTTAAGTCGGTTTACATCATCTACTTAAACGACAAGTAATTATCTCTAACTAAATCTAGAATATTCATATAATATTACATAATAATCCTTTAATCAATATTGCACTTAAGTCCTTGTTCTTCGAAGTACTTTGAATAATCTTCAATAAGTAGCAGTACTTTGACCTTGATCAGCATGTTGACTATTGAGCAGTACTTTGACTTCATATCCCAACAATTTCGGTTTTTGAAAAATACAAACCGTTTGGTTTCGGTTTTTCGGTTTTTGACATTGAATCGGTTCGGTTTTGGTTTTTGTTTGGTTTTTTCTTACTTGAAAACAAGCAAGTTTTAATCTTATATAAAGTTTACGATTCCAAGTTTCAAGCAAAAATATTTAAACAAATATCAATAACTGCATAATATCCGGCAATCCAAAGCTTCAAAAAAATGTACAAAACAACCAAACATTTTCTAAAATATAAAATGTTGGTCTTTGCGGCTTTACACTTTTCGTTTGAAAAAACATTCAAAGAACACTACTATTCCAAAACAAAGATATAACATCTATAAATATAACAAATTTGAATGTATAGATAATAAACAACACTATCTGTTTAATAGATAAACTTGTATACCCAAATCTTTAAAATTAAATTGCAAATTTCTTATATAGATAAAATTATATAAAAACATATATAAAAGTGGGGCGGGGCGGTTTTTTCGGTTCGGTTTTTTTTATGAAACCAAAAACCGCCCCAAACATTCAGTTTTTATAAAATTCAAAACCACCACCATCGGTTTGTCAAATGAGGCGGTTTTTTCGGGTGCGATTCGGTTTTTCGGTTTTTTTGCTCACCCCTATGTCCCGACGAGGTTGAAATTGTATTTAGGAAAACGTTCAAGGGATTCAGTGATTGGGAAAGTAACCAGATAATGATTTGGATTTATTACACTAATCAGGTTTGATTGAAATTAAGCTAAATTAACAATATTAACAAAAATAGGAAATCAGATATGTGATTAAACCTAAAACGTAAATCAAAATTTAAAACAAACGTTATTGCGTACTGGAAAAGTGGGAATTAAACAGAAATAAACTTAAGTGGGTGAAAATTACTTTTTTACAAACTTAATATTAAAAGAAAAAAGAAAAAAAGAAAATTATTTTTTTGATTATTTAATTATTTAATATTAATTAAAAACTATTTAATAATTAATTTCAACTAATTTAAATTAAGAAAAATAATAAATGACTTAGAAAATTATGAAAATTTTTCTAAAATTAATTAACCATCACAGGAATCCTATAAAATTATACAAACTTTATAAAAATAATAAATAAGCTAATTTAAATATTATTTACTTATTTATTAATTAAAACCTATTTAAACTAATTTAATTATAAAAAATACTATATGAACAGTAAAAATTATGAAAATTTTTCTAAAAATACTTTATGATTTATAAAAGCTAGGAAAAATATAAAAAAGTACAAGTGATTAAATTTAAGCAGTGATGATTTTTATTTTTGATTTTTTAATTAAAACTAATTAAACTTAAATTAATTACTAAAAATACTAAATAAAAACAGAAAATTATGAAAATTTTTACACAACTACTTTAATATATTAGGAAAAGTAGAAAAATAAGTCAAATGGCTTAAATAGAAGCTATCACTTTTTTATTTTTAATTTTTCTTGTTTTTCTTTTACAAAACTATTTAAATACTGAAAATAAGCAACTTTTGTGAAGACAAACTTACTGGAACTCAAAAATAAGTTGTATGCAAGCTTATGAGTTTAACAGATGGCTTATTAAGCCAAAACTTGGATTTTAAAACTAAATAAGTTATGTAAATAAGCTACAAATGAAACAAAGAAGGTAAATAAGCTAACTTGTACTGAGGGTAAGCTAAATAAGCTAAATCTACATAATAAGCACACATAGATAAGCTAAAAGCAAGAAATAAGCAAATCCAAACCACACAGACCTAAACAGGCCAAATGTGCCAACTGCAGGCCTTTGTAGGGCCCACATGTGAGATCAAGGGACCAAAATAAAAGTTGACCTAATAAGCTGGACTGGAGAGCTTCTGAATAAGCTAAGGTACATGCAGTGGGGTCCACTAATAAGCTAAAGGTGGGCTTGTGAAAATTGTTGCATACACTGAGTGACTCAGTGTATAGGTTTGGTCAGGGCAACTAGCAGCCCTGATTAAGCTATGGGCAAAAGCTCTTTAAGCCTAAATAAGCCCTGATCTAATAAGCTAAGCTAACAGGCTTCTTAAAAAGCCAGGGTACAAAGGGTGGGGCCCACAGGTAAGCTCTTGGTGAGCTATTGAAATAAGGCCTATGGTGAGTACGTATTTACTCACCTTTTCTTGACCAAAATGAGACTAAATAAATCAAAAACTAACCCAAATTGTCAAAGAAAGTGTGTTTTTGTGATTTTGAATGTGCAGGTGCGGATATTTCATAAAAGGAAGAAAAACAACAAAAAACCGGCAAAAACGAGCACGAGAGTGGAATGAGTGTTGAAAGTCAAAGCTGGGAATCTGAAAGTCAAAGTTGAGCTTACAAAGTCCAAAGAAGACCTCAAAGTTTGAAGAATTGACAGATTTGACCCTTGAATAAAGTTTGAAGAGATTGTCAGATTCAGTCCCTGAAGTTTTAAAAATTGTCAGAAGAGCTCCTTTGATGATATTCTTGGAGAAGTAACAATATTGGTCCTTAAAGATTCAGAAATGTACAACAAAGGCCCTTGGTTCATAAGTTTTGGAAATATCAGCTTTGGTCCTTCATTATTCAGATTTGTACACAAATGGCCCTTGTATATTTTTATACACAAGAAGCTGAAAATTACAATCTTAAATTACCAAATCCAAATTCATAAGCCAAGTCCAATTTCAAAATACTAGTCCAAATGCTTGGTCCAAGTTACAAATACAACAAACAAGTTCCAAGCCCAATTCCTTAAACCCAAGCCCAAACCATGCTCGGTTGATGCGTGGAATTGTGCCCTCGCAAAAGGTTTTACCTCTCAAGGGATCTTGAGAAGCTTGCAATCCCCACCAGGCAGAGTACCTGTTCATTGTAGTATAGTATAGTGACAAGTACCGGGGGATTGATCGTTCAACTCTAGGAATAGTGTTTGCTAGGGTTAAAATTCTTCTAAACTAGGTCTAGGGGTGAGGGACGATTCTTTTTGTATTTTTTTTTTTTTTTTGGAAAGCAATTAAAATCTCGGTTTTGGAAGGAGTGGGCGGAATTAGTTGCTAGTCAACTAACCCAATAAACTAAAGATTCAATCAAAATAAAATAAAATAAACTTAAACTAAATTGTGGTGTAAACAATAATGAGAGAAAGTGTGCTTACATTGATTTCATTACTCCCTAGTTACCGGTTGATTAGCTTGTTACAATTGCATGGATGACAGGTGATATGCCTTAATACCAGTCGTAGGGCCGTGTACGATCTTCCCTAACTCTATAGGCTTCTACCTCAATCCTATGTCGAGCCGACTAAAAGCTCCTAACATGGTATCCCTGGAAGTTACCTATGCATTAAATATAACCAAATAATCGTAGTACACATCCGATCATGTTTCTTAAGACGTTCAAGCAAGTTACCAATTGGAAGTCTGCCAGTTTTCTTAAGCCTAACACCGAATTCATTCATCCACAACAATTATAAAAAAACCATCAACCAATAATTAACATCTATGTTTCATTACATCTAAGCAAACACAAAGAAAACCTAGCCTAGCATGTTAAAGAGAAGACAAGCGTAAGATATAATCAAACAACACATAGACATATTGAATGATTTGGTAAAGTACTTATCTTCAATTGAACATGGAAGAAACAAAGGGTTGAAACCCTTGAAAAAGCTGTAAAATTCGTGTAGAGTTTTATTCCCTCAAAGTTGCACACAATGAATGAAAATTAGAAAACTATATATAAATTTTTCATCATGACGGCGTCAATAGTTAAGTCTGACGCCGTCAACTCGCCGCCAAAATAAACTCGTATTGCCTAGATCCACTTCTGACGCCGTCACTCTTTATGGGTTCTGGGCCGTCACTCTTTACAATTACTCTTGATGGCCTTGGAAATTTAGTACGTGACGCCGTCTGATCCCCTTCACAAAACATTCTGGCGCGTCACGTGTATTTGATTTATCCACCCTTTTGTCAACTCATGACGCCGTCACTAGCAGTATGTGACGCCATCAAGTGCAATTTCCAGCATGATTTGAGACTTTGTTGTTTTCTGCACTTTTTCGCTCCAAAATGCTTCCTTTTGTAAAATTCCTCTCAAAATTACCTAAAATGACAAAAGGAACGATTTAGGGAAATATTTGATCAAATAATCTCGACTTTAGCCTTAAATGACCCCCCCAAATGCGGTACACTTTTTGCTTCATCAAATACCCTTACACTTGAGATTTGCTTGTCCTCAAGCAAATGCGCTTTTATTCTAATCAAAATACAAGTTAGGGGTCATTTAACACTAA
Organism: Artemisia argyi; assembly: GCA_030686995.1. NCBI lineage: Eukaryota > Viridiplantae > Streptophyta > Magnoliopsida > Asterales > Asteraceae > Artemisia > Artemisia argyi. The sequence goes on from CM060683.1 coordinate 101,814,138, forward strand.
TATAAAAGTAATTACAACAAATAATCGTTCCGCTACAACCAAAAACAAGCACGGAAATTGTACACTAGCACCTCACAAATAGTGTTTAGATACTCACATCTCTTGGGTGTAATAAAGTATATATCACAATATGGAAATCGAAAACATCTCTCACTACCTGTCATAGCAAATAGATTACCATAGACTTGGGAAAGGATCAAACCTCCACCACTTGGCGTAAGCACCTAGGATAAACTATCAAAGAGGTCTTTTAAAGGGTTATAATGTGAGGTGTAGGGATAGGATAAACACGGTTTTGTTGGATAAAGGCAATATTTATTTTTGGCAAGTTAATCATCTTGGTCAATTACATGTACAATGTGGCGTTGCTAAGCCAAGACTCGACTCGACTTAAGCTAATCAAAAACTAATAAAAACATAAAATAAACATGAAAGGAAACGGGATGGTAGTCCGTATGTTTTTTTTTTTCTTTTCTTTTTCTACTTTTTTTTTCTTTTCTTGATTTTTTTTTTTTTTTTTTTTTTTTTTTTGCATACTCTTACCCTACCATCCAAAATAATACATCGTAGGGAATTTGCATTCCCCTTACACTTGAACTTTTACATACTTTACAATCAACTATTCTAATGACACGAATAAAGATAATCAAAACACTTGGAGTACTTTTTAAGATTACGCACATATGGGGGTAATATATGATGTTCTTCCCCATTACTCCATAACACAAGTACTTTACCCATGAGTCCCAATCGTCCCAAAACAATATGTACAAGATATGACTCGACTTAGCAACCATGTAATCAATTAGACAATTAACTAAGGGTTTTAACAAATAACAATAATGCACTAAAGATGAGTGCATACACGGAAGGCTAAGGCGATTTGGGTGTTCATTTGGGGTGGATTGTTAACAAATTCTTCCTTTAAGTAAAATGCTTAAAGTTAGAAACGAAAAGATAGGCTCGGAGGGGTGTACTAGGGGTATCGTGTACAAAAAATGAGTACAACGCAAAGGTGTGGGAAAAATTAATTGACTTTATTTGTCAAGGTAATTGACTTAAATGGTCAAGTAATTATGATACGGGTTTAACACAAGGGTGATCCTAATGCCTTTTATCATGTAGTAAATCCTACTACACGAATGTAGTCTCACTAGCGGTCTCGGGATGCATCACTAACGCAAGTTCTAGAATCTAAGTACTACAGGTACACTCATAAGCACTAATAATGAATGCTTTTCCTAACAAATCTAAAGGCGAACCTCACATATTTGGGTGGAAATTTTTTTTTGAGTGGTACGTTTTTTGTGCTAGTCATGCAACTCCTATCCATGAGACACTTATTAAGGCTAAAGCTTCACTCCTAAATGTTGTAAAACAATTTAAATTTGGCGCTAAAATTGCCCTAACAAGTGTTTCTCTTAGTTTTATTACACACCTACTATTGAACAAACAAACTCAAATGCAATTGCATTCTCTAAAGTATCATCATTTACCCTCCCCTTACACTTAGGCTGAACATTGTCCCCAATGTTCAATAAAAAGATGTAAAAGTAAACAAGGTAAAAGAAAGAAAACAAATACTCCCCTGATTCGTTTGATGTGGATAAATTGTTAACTTGGTTAAATCCTCCTCCAAGAAAATGAATGTTGAAAGCTTCCTTTCTGAAATAATAAATCATCTTCTTGTCCAATATAACCTGATAAAACAATCATGGCAACCTTGCGTAAAATCGGCGGCAATCTATATATATAAGGATATAATGCTTGTGGAATGAACGTTTGCAGATTTCCTGGAATTTATAAAACTAAAGAATTAACAAAAACTTCAAGACTCCTTTAGAAAAACAAAACTTGCAAAATTTCCAAATTTTTACACCTGACGCCGTCAGGTGATAATCCTGACGTCGTCAGAGTGTTCTGACAGAAATCTCATGGTAAGTTTCTGGAAAATTTCTGGAAAAACTTATGCTTTAATCCCTGAAATTTCCTGCAAAACATCATTATGACTCGATACAAGCATTTGACTCAAACAATTACTAATACACATGTTCATTTAATATTGTTGTGATTCATCTTCAATCCCGTTCTTATAAACAAATTTAGATTTCCCTTACACTTATCTTTTGTGAAATACCTTTATATGTAATCAAGACGAAGTTAAAGACAAAATAAAGCATTTTCACAATTTATTTTGAAACATGAACCACAAACAATAAAAATAAAACATGCATACATAAACAAATGAAATCAAACAAACAAATAAATTTGGGTTGCCTCCCAATAAGCGCATGTTTTTGTTCGAGTCACGAGCCTGACTCTACCCTTATTTAACGGAAATAGGGGAGGTTTTCCCTACACTTTGGATTAAGTGCGGGTGGAGGTAGCAATACACACCCTTAGGGTGGAAATATTCCACGTGAGGTGAAGGGGTGAGTGAATGGCTTCCTTCATCCTAAAACTACCCGGATAATATTGGTTGATGGGTGGGTCGGTTCCTCTTTTGTCTCCTAGATGTATATCTAAGGATGGAAAGTTATGTAAGGATTGAGGTTCCAGTTCATCAACACTAGGAAATTCCCTAGAACTAAGAGTAAGGTTATCACCACAAGTATTCAAGCCTATATCCTTTAGTTGTGTTTGGTTCAAAGGTTCTACCTCCATCGGGATTCCTAAAGTCTCTTCTACTTCTTTCGGGTAAGTCACGGGCGGTGTGTATGCCTCAAGTGATAATGGGACTTGTGGGGTACTTAGTGGGCTTAGGTTTTCTACTATCTCTTCCATCACATCAATATCACTTATGTGTTCATCTTGTATTATGGTAGTGCCTAACCATGACATGCAACTAGGTGGCTCAACTCTAACCTCATGTGTGTCGTATGTTTTGGTGAAATCTATCCCGCTCATGCAACTAGGTAGTTCAACACTAACCATCTCATAATCTTGGTTTGATTCTAAGTTCATGTTCTTAGAAACTAGGTCATCTTGCTCATATGAATCCACCAATTCATTGAACTTATGGGTCATGGTTAGGAAGCTTTTCTCAAAATTCATCCAACGGGTCTCACTAAAAGGAATTGATCCTAATAATGATCATCTAATAGAAATCACACATGCATAGAATTCATCAAACCCATCTAACTTTACCCCCAACTCCTCTTGGATGTCACTAAGATCACACAAAAATTCATTGGAATAAAAAGAAGCAAATCTATTAGTGAAACATAGTTGTTCCTCTATTGTCAGTGATCCAAATGGGATTTCATCCGCCATAATGACAATTGAAAGTGGTTTTACAAACAAAGGGCACAAAGAAAAAGATAGACTACAAGAAATCGAATAAAAATAAAATAAAAATCTCACTTGATATGAATCTAATGAGTAGACCTAATTAAAATAAAATTCAACCTAAACAACAACTATTCCCCGGCAACGGCGCCAAAAACTTGATGCGTGGAATTGCGCCCTCGCAAAAGGTTTTACCTCTCAAGGGATCTTGAGAAGCTTGCAATCCCCACCAGGCAGTGTACCTGTTCATTGTAGTATATTATAGTATAGTGACAAGTATCGGGGGATTGATCGTTCAACTCTAGGAATAGTGTTCGCTAGGGTTAAAATTCTACTAAACTAGGTTTAGGGGTGAGGGATGATTCTTTTTGTATATTTATATTTTTTTTAAAGCAATTAAAATCTCGGTTTTGGAAGGAGTGGGCGGAATTAGTTGCTAGCCAACTAACCTAATTAACTAAAGATGCAATCAAAATAAAATAAAATAAACTTAAAGTAAATTGTGGTATAAACAATAATGAGAGAAAGTGTGTTTACTTAGATTTCATTACTCCCTAGATATCTTTTACCGGTTGATTAGCTTGTTACAATTGCATGGATGACGGGTTATATTCCTTAATACTAGTTGTAGGGCCGTGTATGATCTTCCCTAACTCTATAGGCTTCTACCTCAATCATATGTCAAGCCGACTAAAAGCTCTTAACATGGTATCCCTGGAAGTTACCTATGCATTAAATATAACCAAATAATCGTAGTACACATCCGATCATGTTTCTTAAGACGTTCAAGCAAGTTACCAATTGGAAGTCTGCCAGTTTTCTTAAGCCTAACATCGAATTCATTCATCCACAACAATTATAAGCAAACCATCAACCAATAATTAACATCTAGGTTTCAATACATCTAAGCAAACACCAAGAAAACCTAACCTAGCATGTTAAAGAGAAGACAAGCGTAAGATATAATCAAACAACACATAGACATATTGAATTATTTGGTAAAGTATTTATCTTCAATTGAACATGGAAGAAACAAAGGGTTGAAACCATTGAAAAAACTGTAAAATTCGTCTAGGGTTTTCTTCCCTCAAAGATGCACACAATGAATGAAAATTAGAAAATTATATATAGATTTTTCATCATGACGGCGTCAAGAGTTAAGTCTGATGCCGTCAACTCGCCGCCAAAATAAACTCGTATTGCCTAGATCCTCTTCTAAAGTCGTCACTCTTTATGGGTTCTAGGCCGTCACTCTTTACAATTACTCTTGATGGCCTTGGAAATTTTGTACGTGACGCCGTCAGATCCCCTTCATAAAATATTCTGGCGCGTCATGTGTATTTGATTTATCCACCCTTTTGTCAACTCATGATACCCTCACTAGCAGTATGTGACGCCGTCAAGTGCAATTTCCAGCATGATTTGAGACTTTGTCGTTTTCTGCACTTTTTCGCTCCAAAAACGTCCAAAATGCTTCCTTTTGTAAAATCCTCTCAAAAGTACCTAAAATGACAAAAGGAACGATTTAGGGCAATATTTGATCAAATAATCTCGAATTTTGCCTTAAATGACCCCCCAAAAGCGGTACACTTTTCGCTTCATCAAATACCCTTACACTTGAGATTTGCTTGTCCTCGAGCAAATGCGCTTTTATTCTAATAAAAATACAAGTTAGTGGTCATTTGAAACTAGTATAAAAGTAATTACAACAAATAATCATTCCACTTCAAACAAAAACAAGCATGGAAATTGTACACAAGCACCTCACAAATAGTGTTTAGATACTCACATCTCTTGGGTGTAATAAAGTATATATCACAATATGGAAATGGAAAACATCTCTCACTACATGTCATAGCAAATAGATTACCATAGGCTTGGGAAATGATCAAACCTCCACCACTTGGCATAAGCAGCTAGGATAAACTATCAAAGAAGTCTTTTAAAGGGTTATAACGTGAGGTGTAGGGATAGGATAAACACGGTTTTGTTGGATAAAGGCAATATTTACTGGTGGAGAGAGTTAATCATCTTGTTCAATTACATGTACAATGTGGCGTTGCTAAGCCAAGACTCGACTCAACTTAAGCTAATCAAAAACTAATAAAAACATAAAATAAACATGAAAGGAAACGGGATGGTAGTCCGTATATTTTTTTTTCTTTTCTTTTTCTACTTTTTTTTTTTTTTTACTTTTTCTTGACTTTTTCTTTTTTAATTCTTTTTATTTTTTTTTTTTATTTTTTTTTTTTTTGCATATACTCTTACCCTACCATCCAAAATAATACATCATAGGGAATTTGCATTCCCTTACACTTGAACTTTTACATACTTTACAATCAACTATTCTAATGACCCGAATCAAGATAATCAAAACACTTGGAGTACTTTTTAAGATTACGAACATATGGGGGTAATATATGATGTTCTTCCCCATTACTCCATAACACAACTACTTTACCCATGAGTCCCAGTCGTCCCAAAACAATATGTACAAGATATGACTCGACTTAGCAACCATGTAATCAATTAGACAATTAACTAAGGGTTTAAACAAATAACAATAATGCACTAAAGATGAGTGCATACACGGAAGGCTAAGGCGATTTGGGTGTACATTTGGGGTGGATTGTTAACAAATTCTTCCTTTAAGTAAAATGCTTAAAGTTAGAAACGAAAAGATAGGCTCGGAGGGGTGTACTAGGGGTATCGTGTACTAAAAATGGGTACAACGCAAAGGTGTGGGAAAAATTAATTGACTTTATTAGTCAAGGTAATTAACTTAAACGGTCAAGTAATTATGATACGGGTTTAACACAAGGGTGATCCTAATGCCTCTAATCATGTAGTAAATCCTACTACACGAAAGTAGTCTCACTAGCGGTCTCGGGATGCATCACTAACGCAAGTTCTAGAATCTAAGTACTTCCGGTACACTCATAAGCACTAATAATGAATGGTTTTTCAAACAAGTCTAAAGGCGAACCTCACATATTTGGGTGGAAATTTTTTTTGAGTGGTACGGTTTTTCTGCTAGTCATACAACTCCTATCCATGAGACGCTCATTAAGGCTAAAGCTTCACTCCTAAATGTTGTAAAAAAATTTAAATTTGGCGCTAAAATTGCCCTAACAAGTATTTCTCTTAGTTTTATTACACAGCTACTATTGAACAAACAAAGTCAAGTGCAATTGCATTTTCTAAAGTATCATCATTTACCATCCCCTCACACTTAGGCTGAACATTGTCCCCAAGAAAATGAACGTTGAAAATAAATACTCCCCTGATTCGTTTGATGTGGATAAATCGTTAACTTGGTTAAATCCTCCTCCCAGAAAATTAATGTTGAAAGCTTCCCTTCCGAAATAATAAGTCATCTTCTTGTCCAATATAGCCTGTTAAACCTGAGAAAACAATCATGGCAACCTCGCGTAAAATCGGCGGCAATCTATATATATAAGGATATAATGCTTGTAGAATGAATGTTTGAAGATTTCCTGGAATTTATAAAACTAAAGAATTAACAAAAACTTCAAGACTCCGTTAGAAAAACAAAACTTGCAAAATTTCCAGATTTTTACACCTGACGCCGTCAAGTGTTAATCCTGACGTCGTCAGAGTGTTCTGACAGAAATCTCATGTTAAGTTTCTGGAAAATTTCTGGAAAAACTTATGCCTTAATCCCTGGAATTTCCTGCAAAACATCATTATGACTCGATACAAGCATTTGACTCAAACAATTACTAATATACATGTTCATTTAATATTGTTGTGATTCATCTTCAATCCCGTTCTTATAAACAAATTTAGATTTCCCTTACACTTATCTTTTGTGAAATACCTTTATATGTAATCAAGACGAAGTTAAAGACAAAATAAACCATTTTCACAATTTATTTTGAAACATGAACCACAAACAATAAAAATAAAATATGCATACGGAAACAAATAAAATCAAAGAAACAAACAAACAAACAAACAAACAAAGCTTGGGTTGCCTCCAAATAAGCGCTTGTTTTTGTTCGAGTCTCGAGCCTGACTCTACCCTTATTTAACGAAAATAGGGGAGGTTTTCCCTACACTTTGGATTAAGTACGGGTGGAAAAAGCGATACAGACCCTTAGGGTGGAAATATGCCACGTGAAGTGAAGGGGGTTAGTGAATGGCTTCCTTTATCCTAAAACTACCCGGATAATATTGGTTGATGGGTGGGTCGGTTCCTCTTTTATCTCCTAGATGTATATCTAAGGATGGAAAGTTATGTAAGGATTGAGGTTCCGGTTCATCAACACTAGGAAATTCCCTAGAACCAAGAGTAAGGTTATCACTACAAGTATTCAAACCTATATCCTCTAGTTGTGTTTAGTTCAAAGGTACTACCTACATTGGGATTCCTAAAGTCTCTTCTACTTCTTTCGGGTAAGTCACGGGCGGTGTGTATGCCTCAAGTGATGGTGGGACTTGTGGGGTACTTAGTGGGTTTGGGTTTTCTACTATCTCTTCCATCACATCAATATCACCTATGTATTCATCTTGTATTATGGCAGTGCCTAACCATGACATGCAACTAGGTGGCTCAACTCTAACCTCATGTGTGTCGTATATTTTGGTGAAATCTATCCCGCTCATGCAACTAGGTAGTTGAACACTAACCATCTCATAATCTTGGTTTGATTCTAAGTTCATGTTCTTAGAAACTAGGTCATCTTGCTCATATGAATCCACCAATTCGTTGAACTTATGGGTCATGGTTAGGAAGGTTTTTTCTCAAAATTCATCCAACGGGTCTCACTAAAAGGAATTGATCCTAATAGTGATCGTCTAATAGAAATCACACATGCATAGAATTCATCAAACACATCTAACTTTACCCGCAACTCCTCTTGGATGTCACTAAGATCACATAAAAATTCATTGGAATAATAAGAAGCAAATCTATTAGTGAAATATAATTATTCCTCTATTGTCAGTGATCTAAATGGGATTTCGTCCGCCATAGTGACAATTGAAAGTGGTTTTACAAGCAAAGGGCACAAAGAAAAAAATAGACTACAAGAAAGCGAATAAAAATAAAATAAAAATCTCACTTGATATGAATCTAATGAGTAGACCTAATTAAAATAAAATTCAACCTAAACAATAACTATTCCCCGGCAACGGCACCAAAAACTTGATGCGTGGAATTGCGCCCTCGCAAAAGGTTTTACCTCTCAAGGGATCTTGAGAAGCTTGCAATCCCCACCAGGTAGTGTACCTGTTCATTGTAGTATAGTATAGTGACAAGTACCGGGGGATTGATCGTTCAACTTTAGGAATAGTGTTCGCTAGGGTTAAAATTCTACTAAACTAGGTCTAGGGGTGAGGGATGCTTCTTTTTGTATTTTTTTTTTTTTTTTTTTTTTTTTTTTTTGGAAAGCAATTAAAATCTCGGTTTTGGAAGGAGTGGGTGGAATTAGTTGCTAGCCAACTAACCCAATTAACTAAAGACGCAATCAAAATAAAATAAAATAAACTTAAACTAAATTGTGGTGTAAACAATAATGAGAGAAAGTGTGTTTACTTAGATTTTATTATTCCCTATATATCTTTTACCGGTTGATTAGCTTGTTACAATTGCATGGATGAGGGGTTATATTCCTTAATACTATACGATCTTCCCTAACTCTATAGGCTTCTACCTCAAGCCTATGTCGAGCCGATTAAAAGCTCCTAACATGGTATCCCTGGAAGTTACCTATGCATTAAGTATAACCAAATAATCGTAGTACACATCCGATCATACTTCTTAAGACGTTCAAGCAAGTTACCAATTGAAAGTCTGCAAGTTTTCTTAAGCCTAACATCGAATTCATTCATCCACAACAATTATAAGCAAACACAAAGAAAACCTAGCCTAGCATGTTAAAGAGAAGACAAGCGTAAGATATAATCAAACAACACATACACATATTGAATGATTTGGTAAAGTACTTATCCTCAATTGAACAAGGAAGAAACAAAGGGTTGAAACCCTTGAAAAAGCTGTAAAATTCGTCTAGGGTTTTACTCCCTCAAAGTTGCACACAATGAATGAAAATTAGAAAACTATATATAGATTTTTCATCATGACGGCGTCAAGAGTTAAGTCTGACGCCGTCAACTCACCGCCAAAATAAACTCGTATTGCGTAGATCCACTTCTGACGCCATCACTCTTTATGGTTTCTGGGCTATCACTCTTTACAATTACTCTTGATGGCCTTGGAAATTTTGTACGTGACGCCGTCAGATCCCCTTCACAAAACATTCTAGCGTGTCACGTGTATTTGATTTATCCACCCTTTTGTCAACTCATGACGCCGTCACTAGCAATATGTGACGCCGTCAAGTGTAATTTCCAGCATGATTTGAGACTTTGTCATTTTCTGCACTTTTTCGCTCTAAAAACGTCCAAAATGCTTCCTATTGTAAAATTCCTCTCAAAAGTACCTAAAATGACAAAATGAACGATTTAGGGCAATATTTGATCAAATAATCTCGACTTTGGCCTTAAATGACCCCCCAAAAGCGGTACACTTTTCGCTTCATCATCGGTCAACCCCACTTACCATCGGTCATGTAACACTCCAAGCCATCAAGGGTAAAGATATCACAATAAATAGTGTCCAACATAGCAAAACACAAGCTTAACACTTTAACAATACAATGAGTACAAAGTTTACAAATGAATTCCAAAATAAGGAAGATACGATAATAAAACAAAGTCCATTATTTAAAGGAGCTCTAAGGTTGGTCCACACTCTCTCATCCCCAAAGCTAAACCCCACATCCTAGCTTAAGTACCTGCCGCATGGAAAAGAAAACGCGGCTGAGCATAAAAAGCTCAGTGAACAGATATGAAGATAACAAGCACATCAAGTAATAAAACAAGAGAGTACGAATTGAAATTACATATGGTGTCTTAAGGTATATCAAAGGATTATCAAAGTTAAGTATGAAACATCACCAAGGTTAAGTATCAAGAATCGTCAAGTGTAATAGCAAGGATTAACAAGTGTCAAGGATCGTCAAGTATAATGTCAAGGGTTAAGTATAATATCAAGGTTTAACAAGTATAGTATCAAGGGTTAACAAGTTTCAAGGTTTTCAATAATTAACAAGGGTCAAGTATCAAGAATTAGCAAGTGTCAAGTATCAAGAATTAATAAGTGTCAAGTATCAAGAGTTAATAAGTGTCAAGTAGCAAGAGTTAGCAAGTGTCAAGGCTTTCAGTATTTAACCCCCAGGCACAAACAAGTATCAAGTCAGGTATCCCAAGTTGGAGTGATCAACTTCCAAGATGTGAGGGGTTGCAATGCACGCAAAACCCGGTCACAAAGTATATAATGTAGTCCAAGTCATAATCATAATGGCCGTAGCCCAAGCAAGTATCAAGTCAAGACAAGACTAGGATGCATCCATACGCCCCTGTAGGCCAATAATAATAATCATAGTAGTAGTCAATCAGAAGTATCAGGGACGGTGGGGGACATCTCTCCAGCCCCACTAGACACTAGAGTACATAGCATTGGTGCATCAATGCTATGGTTGTGGCTACTCCACAACAAGTAGCTCCTTGGTAAAATACTAAAGGGTTAAGGGTCAAGGTTCAATATCAAGTACAAGTGGTCAAGTCATAATCAAAGGTTCAAGTCAAGGTTCAATATCAAGGTTCAAGACAAGGTTCAAGTTAAAGGTTCAATATCAAGAGTTCAATATCAAGGGTTCAATATCAAGGGTTCAATATCAAAGGTCAATATCAAGGGTCAATGTCAAGGTTCAATCAAGTAATATAAAAGAGAGAGAGAAGAGTCATGAGAGAGAAGTAGTTGTACTCTTGCTGTAAGAGTACGGAATATCTGTACCTCAGTCCAATTGCACAAGCAAGTCACAAGTCAAAGAGAGAATGGGTCACTCCCGCTTCACCGATCCTAGAAGATAATGGATACAAATCAAGACAAGTCTGAATTACTCAAGTTACCTCTTTTAGTTATCTTTCCATTTTTAGAAACTTTCCATATTTAGCAGCTTTCTATTTTAGGTAACTTTCCATATTTAGTAACTTCCCAATTTAAGTAGTTTAAGCATTTTAGAAGACTTTCTATTTTTAGCAAGTTTCCTTATTTGGAGAGTTTCCAATTTTAGAAGGTTTCCATAAATAGTACTTTCCAAGAATAGCAGGTTTTCATAATTAGCAGATTCCCAAAATTAGCAAGTTTCCAAATATTAACATATTCTTATAGGTTAGTTTTAACATATTATCAAGTTCCCATGTTTATAAAGGTCGAAGGTTTCATTTTATACACGTTTTCCAAGATTAGGGTTTCGTATGATCTCCGAATATGTTTTAGGGTTAAAAGTGTTAATATCGCAAGTTAAGGGTCACAATTGAAAATATCCACATTATACACATGAACATGAGTCAAGAAAGTTAAATATGCCAATATTACACTCCACACCCTTAAGTTTACAAAGTTACCATTTAATCCCTTTTAATTATCAAATTAACGTATAAACCACATAACTAACCGAATAACCACATAAGTCCACCGAGTATCACAAAATTACCAATTAGGCCAAACATACACACCAACAAGTCAACACGACATTTAAGAACACACTCCATGTGGGACATGCATTAGGGCACCAAACCATCAAAATAACACCTTAAACATACATTTGACACATGCATATAAAATGACCGGTTTTCTAACAGAATTTAGCCCATTAAACGAATTTTTAAAACATATCAAAATCCTAAAATAAAAATCACCAAAATTCTCACAGAAGTACATATGTCTTTAGAGTCTACATGAATTTTCCCAGATTTTATTTTTAAGTGTAACTCCATATGAAAATTCATTTTTCCTAGACCTACCTAGAAAATTAACTGCACAAACATGCAGAAAGTTTGCACTTAAAATACCCATTTAAACACCTTAGAAAACTCCACAAAAATTCTGGGAAGTCACACATAACCCAAATATTACCCCAGTAAAAGGAGAGCTTCTAACTCCTTACGGTTTGAAAATGAAAAATAAAAAACCACGACTAAACTTAATTTTCTGAAAATGCAGTTTTTCGCACAAAATTCAAAAACATGACCAAATCAACGTCAATCACCTCCAAACCAATTGGAACATTTAATTAGGAACCTAAACTGAGTTTACAAACAAAAATTATGAATTATCCATTTACGAAATTCGTTTGATGATGCATACATATTCAGCTAACAAATCTGTCCCAAATCAAACAACTCAAAACAAAACCTAATCATCATGCTAATCATCATCAATCGTCCTCCTAAACATGTTATCATCATCAACCATCAAAAACAATTAAGAATCCGTGTCATCACATACAAGTTGACATACTTACAACCATATTCAATTTTGTATCGAATTAATTAACCAAACTAGTTACATGTTATACCAATTCAATCCACACATGAAATCAAACATCCATAACACATAATATTTATCAAATTAACATCCAAAATCACCTAAGTAAATTTTTATGGATCGACCCTATTTAAACATCAAGAGAAAATTCGTTTTCAATTCAACCAAACGTATTAGAGTGTAACAAATGTTACCACAATCATGTTTTAATCATCATATCATCATGTTAATCAAGGTTTATCAATTTCCTCATCAAAATTTATATGGGTCGATTTATATAGATTCAAGTATATCAATTCGTAACTTTTTGATTCTTGTGTATAATGATTATTGTAACGAAAGAAACACAAGGAGATAAACAAAGATTAAAATAAGAGATACCAACTCTTTCAAAGTGTTGTTATGGATCGAATTGAGGAGAAAACACAAGAACAATGCTTTCAAAAGCTTCCAAACGGATCCTTACGTGCACCAAATCTTCCCACGAACATGTACGATTAATTACCAAGGATTCAAGAGCAAACTTTTGATGTAAAAGGTGTATATGGATGGTTGAGGGTGGCGTAGAAATAGAACCAGGAAGAGGAGATGGGATTTTTAATTTAAGTTAAATGAAATTAAGGGAATTGGTTGTATTTAAAAAGGGAACTAGCAAAATTAATGGGATTCCATCCCAACCCTTGGGATTTTCGGCCAATTTAAGGGGGGGAGTCCAACTTATCATTTTTGTATCATAAAATAACTTAGGATAGGCATAAGCCTTTATTTTAAAGGTTGTGCACAAGTTTTATTGTCTTTGGACCCTTTTAGGTCACGTAACATGCAACACTTATGTTTTAATCCAAATTTCACACTATTGAGTTTATATGATGTTGTAGTAGCTCAATTATTATTCACTTGAAGTTACATGTTCACCTTTTTGATTGTACAATACCCGTTTTTGATTTAGGGCTTGTTTAGTAAACATACTTATTTCTTCAAAATTTCAAATTGGAGGGTATTTTGGTAATTTAATCATGTCATGAAAATGTGGGTTTTACAGGTCAAATCCAATTAAATAATAATTACCCTTTCCCGCCCCCCAAATTCAACCCCCCCCCCCCCTTTTTACCCAGTTACTATTACATGAACCCTAGAATACCCGTCCCTCAAAATTACGGCCATTAAAGGTAATTAAGTCCAATCCTGTGTTTCTAGAAAGTGTCAGGGATTGTCAGATGGCAGAGAAAGCACAAAAACTCACAAAGAATGACAGGTGGCAGTCTCCCATTGGTTAAGAGGCGTCACAAGGGATTGGTCAAACGGATATAATGATGGAATAATGATCAGAGGGCTTAGAATAGCTTCAAAGAAGCACAAGGCACACGAATTGCCAGCTTGGCAATCCATGACCCCTAGCTACTAGATGCTTCTCCTCACGGTTATAAATAGAGGGCTTCACTCTTCATTTATGGTGTAGTTTTAGGTGTAGTGTTACTCTGCTAGTTTGTAATCTCAAGTTTTCTTAGCTTTAGTTAATTGTAATCTCAATTTCTTATTAATAAAATTAGCTTGTATTTTCATTTATTTTAATATTTTGTTATATATTCATAAGCTCTTTCTGTTTTACTATAAGCTCTTTATAAGTTTTTTCTCACTTTTATATTTCATCATTCATTACTGTTTCATCTACATCAAAATTCATAAAAATATTAAGAAAAATAAAAAAAATACAAAAAAATAATGTTTCAATTTCTTTAAATCAGCTTTCATACAAGCTTAGTGTAGTTTATACAAACTCATATTAGCTTCATAGCTTCTGTGAGTGTTTGTTTTAACTTAAGGAAGATTAAACTTCTCATTTCACCACAGTCAACACAAGTCAAAGGTTGAATGGATTTGATGATCCTGGGATTAATCTGTTATGCTAAACTGAGTAATGGAAGAGTTTAAGCATATCTAAAGATAGGCTAGCTTAGTGAGAACCCTCTGTTAAGCTGAGGGTATAATTTGTAAGATCTTAATCCCATTTCTAGATTTTTATTGCATTTACTATTTGATTAGTGTATATTTAAGTTGCTAGCTTGTTTGCTTGTCATTTTTTGTTTATTTTATCATTTGTTAGCTTAATTAGTCATTTGTAGTCTTTTATTTGTTTACTGGATCAAATTACATGTTTCTATTTCATTACTGCATTGAATATGGTAAACTTGTGGTTCATTGCTATTGATGTTAATTGTGAGCCTTTATTGTTGATTTGAGACTTGTTTTGATCATTGTTGAGGTTGATTGAAGTTTAAAAGAGTGAGTTATAGTGGAACTGCTAGTATAAGTGGTGTTTGGATGATGGTTGTTTAGTATGTTTTAGCTGTCTCTGTGGAGTATATTTGATTTAGGAAGTTCACTTTAGGTGTTAGTAGTGTAGTTAATACATAGAATTAGTAGTTACACATAGCTATAGTCAAATTTAGGTTTCAATCTTAGTTTACTGCTTTAATCTGTGCAAACAGTTAGGTTTATTGAAGCAATAGTTACAAATTAGTGTTAGGTAGTATAATTTAGTGTAATCACAGCTTATTACAACATAATGATTAGTTAAGATTAGTAGAGTTTGGATTTGGCCAATTAGTAAATGCAATCAATTAGTCAACTGTTGCAAACTAGGTATCTCATCAGATTGTTGAACTAAGCTTCAATTAGAGCATCAATTGATATCTTGTGATAGGGCTTTTAGGATTTTTAGTAACTCAGTAGTTTAGTCAACCTTTTGCCCCCATAATATTTCACATTAGAGCTTTTTAGGACTGCTTATTAGCTTCTGCAAGATAGTAGATTTAGGACAAGATAGCTGAAGTAGTATAGGCCTACAATTGTTCATTTTAGTTGATCCCTGTGTTTGATTGAGTTTTCTGAGTTCATCTTAGTATATTTTAGAGGTGTGCACTGTTCTTGATTATCTGGCTTATCTTAATTTGCTTCTGCTCATTCTTTGTGCTTATTAGAAACTGCTCATTGCTAATTACTTGTGTATCTATGATTCACCTGTTCTTATTTGAGTATAATTGAGCTTATTTGAATATATTACACTTGTGGTTTGAGATTCATAAGGTTTTGTTACAAGTGCTTATTAATAAGCACTTGTAATAAGTTGTCTTTGCTCATTAAGCACTTGCTTCCGCTTATTTTTCACTTTTCATATTTTTCTTAGATTTCAATTAATATTTCAGAATTTTCATAAAAATTTCATATTTTTCTGAGTTGTTTTGCTATTTTTCTCATTTTATTTTACTTTTTAATCAATTTTTAATACTTTTTAATAAATAAAAATAAAATAAAAATCAGAAAAAGTCTAAAAAATTCCAAAATTATTTCAGAAAATTCTTTTTAGTTATTTTAGATTTTTCAAAAATTATTTTTTATTTTTCACAAATACTTTTACATTTTCTTCTATTTTTAATTACTTTTAATATTCCAAAAATAGAAAATAATTCATAGAAAATAAATAAAAAGTCAAAAAAATATTTTCTTTTTCTTAAAATTATTTTTAGTAGTTTAAGATTTTTAGAAATTTATTTTACATTTTTAGGATCATTTTTCATTAAAATTCACTTTTAAATTTGTACGTTACGTTTAAAATTCACGTTCGTTTATTCATTTATTCATTTT
This sequence comes from Artemisia argyi, assembly GCA_030686995.1. NCBI lineage: Eukaryota > Viridiplantae > Streptophyta > Magnoliopsida > Asterales > Asteraceae > Artemisia > Artemisia argyi. The sequence continues at coordinate 101,830,489 of CM060683.1, forward strand.
ACGTTTTTAAACATTTGTGCATAATTACCTTGTACTTTCTTCTTATTCTCTTAATTCTTATCATTGATTTAGTTTAATAATCACAAATTTTTACTTTTCCACTTTTTCACAACACGATTTCACGAATCGATTACTACGATTCCATTCACTCCTTCATTTGAAACGACTCAAGTTATTCGTTTTTTTTGCGAATACCTTGGAAATATATATAAGTATAAAATTGTATCAATCAGCCTACCAGCCTGGTACAGGGCATGCTTATGCAAAACAGGTCACAAGATGAGGCCAAATAAGAACTTAAAACAAATTCCTAAAAATAAACTAAAATATGGACAGTAAAGATGAGCTTCTGGGCTTGATTTTCCAAAAAGAATTAGGTCAAAATGGTGAGAGATAAGAGCATGAAAAATCTTTCAATTTTGGAATTTCCTAAGAAACTATGCAATTTGACTTTTTCTAATGAAGACTAGTTTGACTAAAATGAGATTAGATCTTGATATTACTGAATGATTATGACATTATAAGCTAAAATGAGACCAAAATAAGCAATGTTAACAACTAATGCAAAGATTTGAATGTTTACTAATCCTAAAAACCTATCAGTTAACTAAAATTTTGAGAATAAGTGAAATTTTGACTTTTAATCACATGACCACTAGTTTTTAAGGTTCAAGTATTCCATTAAGACCTGTTATGACTTGTCTCAACAACAAACACCAACAAAAACCCCTTGGAACACATACAAAACAATTGATCCAAACAACCTTTTAAGAAAGTGATATTGAGATTTTCAAAGTTATGCACTGATTTAGACCATGAATCTGAATCACAATGTTGTAATATGATGCAATGAGCTTAAATAAACACAAAAACACATACAATAACAACAAACACTCAAAAATCAAGCTTATGCTATATTTGGCAGTCTAAACAAGAAAGATGAGCACAATCAAAACTATAAAGCAAATACACAATTTTAAGCACTAAAATGACTAAAGTACACCTAAGAAGCTCAAAGAAACAGAAATAAGCAGAGGATAAGTACTTATGCAGTTAAATGTAGAAAATGGATAAAAGTATTACAATGTGCATTCCTGCTTAAATCCAAGAACCAAGAAACAAGAACCACAACTAAAGTCTCCCCTGAGACACTAAACCACTGCCATCCAAAATACACAGTGCTCCTTGCATTCTTCCACTTCATACATGTTTTTTATTTTTTCAATTATTTTTTATATTTTTTTGTATTTTTGAGTTTTATGAGTAACAATGGTTTAAATACTAAATTAAGCTTGTAGAAACTTATAAGTGAGCTTATATAAGCTTATGAAACAGAAAAACATAGATTGCAGCAGTATTAGGATAAAAAGACGAATTTCAATTAAAAATGCAATTCTTGATTTGGACTAATGAAACTTGAAATTTAGATTAAACAAAGCTTAAATTACAATGTGGAAACTGAATACAATCTTTAGAAAGCAATTTTAACAACTAAGAGCTAAGTTTATACTAAAACAACATGAAATTATACTAAATAAACTACACACTAGTCTCTTCTGCTTCTCCTGATATTTATAGTGACCCATTAGGGTTTCCTGAGCCCTCTGCACATATCCCACTCCTAATCTTAGCCGTTGGATGCGTAATTTTGATCCTATCCATTGATTGGCTTTTGGCGGGAAAATGGTTTGAGCCAATTTTGGCTGTTTCTTGCAATAGGGGGTGGCATTAATTGTAGTTGTTTTGTTAGGTGCAATTGGAGAGGTGGTGGGATGTGATGGTGTTGGTGGGGGTGGTGGATTAGAAAGATTTGTAGGTTCAAGTGGGAGGGAAAGAAGGAAGGAAGGGGTAAGGGGTGGACTGGATCAGGTTTGATTTATGTTTGGGTTTGTGTTTGTGTTGGATTTGCAATAATAAAGGGGTCCGTTTTGGTTTGGTATTATCACAAGGACCAATTGTGCAATTTAATGAAAGTTGAGGGTTAAATTTGCCCTATTTCCAAATGTAATCCAAGGGACCATTACTACCAAGTTGTAATTCCACAAGGACCTTCGATGTTTAATTTCCAAAATGAAATGTCCAGGGACTAAATCTGCCAATTTTGAAAGTTCAGGGACCAAACTTGTAATTTCTTCAAATCTTTATTCCAAGGGTGAATTTTTGCCACTTTGTGATTTTCCAAGGTCCTTTGTTGTTTATTTTGCAAATTTGAACTTCCGGGGACCAAATCTGCCAAATTTAAAATTTGAAGGACCAATCTTGTAAATTCTTCAAACTTTTCACGCAAGGACCAATCATGAAAACTTGTGGATTCCCAAGGACCATTGTTGACTTTTCTTCCAAATCCAATGCTCAGGGTCCATTTCTGTCAATTTCCAAACTTGAGGGACCATTTCTGCCAATTTTGCAAACTTTTGCTCTAAGGATTATTTTTGGCATTTTGTGATTCCACAAGGTGTGTTTTGACAATCTGAGCTCAAAAATGGTAATTGCTTCCCCAGCTCTGGCTTTTGATGCGTTTTCCAAACTCGTGCTCGTTTTTGTCCTTTTTGGTCTGATTTATGCCAATTTCTGAAATATCCGTTCATGCATGATCACAAACACAAAAACACAATATCTTTGGCAATTATGGTTGATTTGTGTCTGTTTTGGTCTTAATTTGGCCAAAAAAGGTGTGTGAATAAGCACACACCAGCTATATATGTCAAAATAATTTTCTCACAATTTTTTTTTTTTTTTTGTAGTTCTTTCTCTTTCTATTGTTAGACGTTGAATTTGTCATGTGCTTTGAACTTTTCATGAATAGCCATAGGCATATGCGTTTGACTATCAACAAATAGAGCTAAGAAATAGATGATGAGTTACTTTTATGTTAGACTATGATACTAAGGACTCCAACATATTACAAAGAATAATATCCAACTTCATACCGATTTTGATTCCACAGCATTTCTAAACTCATACTCATGGTGATTTCAGTATGAAAACCAAACACACCCTTATGGCCTTATTTTTGGGGCAAGGAGGCTGAACTATGGGTTTTGAACTATAAAGGGGTGTTTGTTGGAGGGTTTTTAATATTCAAGAATACCATTATAGTAGAATAATTTGTTTGTTGTATAGGTTTTGGTTTTAAGATTTGGTCTTAAACCTTTGACAGTTGGGATACTCCAAAACTCAATGTCGGTGGGTATAGATAATAAAGTTCATGTTTTTTAAAATTCACACCAAACATATATTTTTTCTAAATTCTTTATTGTTAAAAAAATAAAATAAAAAAATAATAATAAATCTCAAGGTGCGTTTGTTTCATGCCTCATGATATATAAAAAACAAAAAGTAAAAAATAAAAATATCGCATTTATTGAATCCACATGAATACATGATAGGCATGTTTGGCACATGAAATTCTGGACAGATTATTCTTATTTTTTCAAAAAATAAGCTACTTAAAAAATAATCTTCGTTTGGCAGACAAAACATATAAGAGATTATATAAAAAATAATCTTTCATAATCTCTTAGGCTATGTTTGGCGCACGAACTTATCAGAGCTTATCATAGCATGAGATTATTTTATTTAGAAAAATAAGCTACCGTTAAAAATAAGTCTCGTTTGGCTGACATAGCTTGAAGGAGCATGTAAAAAAACTAAGCTACTAAATGGAATGCTAGTTGAAGGAGCATGTAGAAAAAAGCTCCAGCAACCAGCTCGAGCAACCCGCTCCAGCTCCTACTAGTGTCAAACATACCCTTAAAATCAAAGGTTACTTCATGTAGCTTATAAAAGTAATCTATTTTTATAATCTCCATCTCTAGCACTAGCTCCAGTTCCAGCAACAATTATTTTCACCAAACATACCCAATGTACGTGGGTTGTGCAGCTTTTTTGAATAAAGACTCACTATTTTCTTTATTTTTCTTTTCATAACTACTTTGAAATAACAAATTTTATTAACAATTAACTAAAATAAATGTTTTATTTAAATTTATATAATTGTAAACTTTTTCTCTCCTCCATTTTTATCAAATCAATACCAAATCCTAATCACCTTACAAACGCACCCTCAATCTTTAATATATCAAACAAACAACAATTTACATTAACATTTATTTTCTATCCTTATACTTTTTTTAGGGTAAATTGCAAAAATAGTCACTAATGTATCGCAAAAACGCAAAAAAGCCAACGAGTCATAAAGGCGTGCAAAACTGCCACTAACGTTTTGGATAAGTGCAAAATAGCCACCGAGAGCTAATTTCCGTTAGTTTCCTCGTTAAGTGCCACGTCACTGAGGGTATAATAGTCATTTCGTTGCTTTAAGGATTAAAATGTCCACGTGTCATATCACTATTGCATCAGGGACTAAATTTACAATTTAAGTTTGATCTTTTATTTCACAGCCACCATGATAAGACGAAAAGTGTACCGCTTTTAGGGGTCATTTAAGCCCAAAGTCGAGATTATTTGATCAAATATTGCTCTAAATCGTTCCTTTTGTCATTTTAGGTACTTTTGAGAAGAAATCCGGAAAAGGAAACATTTTGGACGTTTTTTGAGCAAAAAAGTGAAGAAAATGACAAAGTCTCCAATTCATGCTGAAAACAGTACCTAACGGCGTCAGGATTTGCTTATGACGCCGTTACCCTTTGACAAAGAGGTGGATAATCAAGTTACACGTGACGCGCCAAAATGTTTTTGGAGGAATTACAGGTGACGGCGTCACCAAGGCCGTCACGTACAAAACGCAAGAGACGGCTAAGAGGAAGTTTACACATGACGGCTGATTGGCTTCAAACGGTCAACCACAGGTGTGGTCAACATAGTCAAACAGCCTAGAGTCAATCTCCGTGGAAGTATAGGGTTTTCCCAGGTTGTTATGTCCCGACGAGGTGTGATGGTAATCAAACGGGTTTGTGATCGAGTGAATTTGGATAGGAATAGGGTTTGTGATTGATTAAACTAAGGAATATAAGAAGAAATAGCTTAACTAAGCTATATGAGTGATTACGTGAAACGTACAAAATAAAAAGTGAAAACTGAAATTTGAAAACCCACAGGGGGTGAAAATGACTTTTTTACAAACCTAAGGATGAAAGAAAATTTTTGGAAAAAGAAAATGAATTTTTACACTAATTAATTATTAAATACTATTTAATACTAATTATTAATATTTAAATAACTTAAATACAATATAATATTATTTTAACACTAGAAAAATGAGAATTAAATTTCTAAAATTATAAAATAACTAAAAAGAAATTTTAAAACTAAAAATATATCTTTTTGCCTTTTTGTGGCTTTAAAATTAAATAATTACCTAATTATTACTTTAAAAGCTATTTAAACTAAATTAAATGAGGAAAATAGCAAATGAAAAGAGAAAATTACAAATATAATTTTTACATATACTTAACAACTTATAGAAACTAGGAAAATTAGAAAAAGTGATCTGAGATAAAATTTAAATGCTAAAACTATTTTCTTTTTGGTTTTTTACTTAAAATAATTTAATTAAAATTAAATCTAAAAGTTATCAAATGAACAGTGAAAATTATAAGAAAATTACTACAAGTACTAAATATTATGGGGAACCTAGGAAAATATAAAAAGATACTACTGTTTAACAAAATGTATTAAAACTATTTAATTTACTAATATTAATTAATAACTAATTAAACTAATATAAATTCTAATAAATACTAAATGAAAAGCAAAAATTCTGAAAATTATTCTACAAACACTTTAATATGCTAGAAATTTAAGAAAAATATAAAAACATATAAGTACTTCACAAAAATTTAAAAAGAAAAATTAAAAATCTAAATTACATTAAATAGAAGCTATCACTAGAAATTAAATTTGGCTTTTCTTTTTGCAAACTGATTTAACTATCAAAGTAAGCTAATTTTATGAAAACAGACTTTTTGGAGAGGCCAAATAAGCCCAGGGGAGGCTTATTAGCTTGACAGTTGGCTTATTAAGCTTAAAATGAGGTTTTAAACTTGAATAAGCTTTCTATAAGCTACTAAACGGAGCCAAGGGACAAATTAAGCTGCACACAACTTGAGGACATAGGAAATAAACTAAAAAGCAAGAAGGAACCCACTGAAAAGCTTATATAACAAATAAGCAGTCTCAACTCACCACAGATCCACACAGGCCTCAACAGGCCATATGCAGGCCTTGCTTTGGCTTATCAAAATAGCCAGGAAGCCCAAAAGAAACAAAGATCCAACAAGCCAGTTATATGGGCTTTTCAAAGAACCCAAAAGCTCAAGCTGAGCTTGGCTAATGAACAAGTTAGGGGCTTGGGAAATTGCTCTATAAGCCACAGATATTGATAAACACAAGGTTAAGCACAACTCAAAAGCTCATTTTGAAAGCTAAAAGCTGAAAATAAGGACTGACTAAGCTACTAAAGACTTAAGGCAACCTAAATAATCTAAAATAAGCCACATGAAAAGAACTAAATAAGCTAAAAAGCTGACAAGAGCAGATAAGCAACAATGATAAAAATGACAACCAAGCAGTCAACTTGCTCACTACAAGCTGGTGCACAAGCTGAACTACTAAAAGCTAGGTTCTAAGAATCATGAAACCATAAAGTTGGGATAGCAAACAACTCCTAAGCCAATTCTCAGACCAAAAGGAGCTTGAATATGCTAAAAAAGGAGCTTGTGAAACAAGCTCATTTGACTGGTGCAGGGCATGTGCATGTTCCAACAGTCAACTTGGGGATCAAATTAAAGGGAGTAAATGACTTCCAATCTTTGATTTTCTTTTTGTTCTAGGTACACAAGCTACCAATTAAAATGAAAAAGCAATCACAAAGTATTTTCAACTTATTTTGAGGCCTAGAGAACATCTGATGTTCTGTCCCATTTTGACAAGACTCATCTTTTTGACTTTTTTCCATGAACTCTCAAGTTGACCATTTTTTATTTTGATTCATGACTGCTGACTGAACTTGATGTATTATGCTAAATTGTGAGTGATTTAAGCTTAATAAACTGATGTTGCAACTAAATGAATGGAAATGTAGCTCAAATATATAACAGTGAATGGGAATATGAAGTTCACAATGGATTTTGACTTTTTTATGCTATGTCTACTGATTTTATGTTCTAACTCATCTAATATTACCTAATGTTAGTTGGATAGACCAAAATTAGCAACAAAAACAAGCTGGAGCTCACAGACCTAGCTTAATCCAAACACTCTTTAATGGGTGACTGAAATTGGAATTTTCACACTAAAAGGCTTTTCTGAGCATAAGCTTCTGTCACAAATGATTGATTAAGTTAACTTAAAACTTAATAGGCCTCTACTAATGAAAAATAAGCAGTGGAAATAAGCTAGCATGAAGAAACTATATGAACTAATTTGAAACAGGTATCCACTCATATTAATGAAAATTAAGTTCTACTGAGATACTTAAACTACAACCTCCAAAATAAGCAATAGGTGACTAGGATAAGCAGAACTGAGCACCAATTAAGCAGTTAATAAGCAGAAGGCAAATAAGCAGTAAATAGCTAAACTTGAATTAATAAAGGGAAACTTACAAAGGTCTTAGAGAAATAATACATAACTCAATTTTCATACACTTAAACATGAAATAAGCAGAATTTAACTTAATTCTATTTTCTACTCTACATTATACTATTTTTAATAACTAATATCCTACTACTTTCTTCTCTGCTTCCCTGCCCTTTTATATTGACAAATTAGGTCTTTTGGACCCCCTTGAACACTTCCCAGCATTAATTTTAACCATTGGATGATAAACTTTGATCCTAGCCGTTTGTTACATTTTGGCGCCAAAACGGTTTTGGCTTGATTAGGCTCTGATAACTTATGCCAGGGGGTTTATTTTGGACTGGGGTAGCTTGGAAGATAGGGGAGGGAATGTTATTATTGGGATGGTGATGATGAGCTTGGCAGAGTCACATGATACTGGTATTTGTGTAGGTGGAAGGTGGTATTGGTGAAGCAGTTTAGGGAGGGAAGTGGATGGTTTTGACTAGGGTTGACCCTAGGCTTAAATAAAATGGGGTGTTTATTGGAGTGGAGATGGGCTGTGGTGAGGGTTTGGGCTAGGTTGGATGTGGGCTGGTAAAGGGTGTAAGGTGGGGTGGATTTGGTGTTGGGCTATTTTTATTATAAAGGGTCCATTTGGTAACTTAGTGAAAAACAACAAGGACCTTTTATGTAATTAGTGATTTTTAAGGGACTGAAAGTGACACATTTCCAAAGTTATCACAAGGGCGAAACTTTCCAAGGTTGAATAGTACAAGGCCCAATTTTGATTTTTCCAATATTTTAATCCCAGGGACCAAAACTGTAAAACTCTGAAACTTGGAAGACCAAACTTGCAATTTTCCCAAACTTTTCACCCAGGGACTGAAAGTGGCAATTTATGAACTCCAAGGACCAATGTTGACTTTTCCATCCAAAATAATTGCTCAGGGGTCATTCCTGTCAATTTTGAAAGTACAGGGACCAAAATTGTAATTTTCTCAAACATTTTACCCAAGGATCAAATTTGATAACTTTTGACTTTTAAATGTCTTGGGTTGACTTTTCTTTCATTTTAAACCTTCAGGGACTAGTTTTGTCAATTTATGAAACTTAAGGGACTGAAACTGCTAATTATGCAAACTTTGTTCATTTTTCATTTGTTTTTAAACATTTTGCATCTGAAACATTTAAAACACAATTCCTGGAATAATTTCTGTATTTTGATGCATTTCTAAGTGTTTTTGGATGTTTTGGCAGTTCAGATACGATAAAAATGATGAGTATTTGCATACTCATCAACGGCGTCAGAATTGGATCTAGGCAATACGATAATATTTTTGGCGGCGAGTTGACGGCGTCAGAATTTACTCTTGACACTGTCAAACTCATATCTCTATATATAGTTTTTGATTTTTTATTCATTAGTGTGCAACTTTAAGAGGAGAAACCCTAGACGAATTTCACCTTATTTTTAAGGGTTTCAAACCCTTGTTTCATCCATGCTTAATTGAAGATAAGTTTTCCAATAATCATTCAATATGTCTATGTGTTGTTTAATTCTATCTTATGCTTGTCTTCACTTTAGCATGCTAGGCTAGGTTTTCTTTGTGTTTGCTTAGATGTTATGAAACTTAGTTATTGATTATTGGTTGGTTGTTTGTTTATAATTGTCGTGGATGAATGATTTCGATGTTAGGCTTAAGAAAACTGGCAGACTTCCAATTGGTAACTTGCTTGAACGTCTTAAGAAACATGATCGGATGTGTACTACGATAAATTGGTTATATTTAATGCATAGGTAACTACTAAGGAGGCCATGTTAAGAGCTAGTAGTCGGCTCGACATAGGAAGAGGTAGAAGCTTATAGAGTTAGGGAAGATCGTACACGGCCCTGCGAATGGTATTAAGGAATATAACCCGTCATCCATGCAATTGTAACAAACTAATCAACCAGTAAAAGATAGCTAGGGAGTAGTGAAATCTAAGTAAACACATTTTCTCTTATTATTGTTTTCTCCACATTTACTTTAGTGTCATTTTATTTTATTTTGTTTGCATTCTGTAGTCATTTGGGTTAGTTGATTAGCAACTAATTCCGCCCATTCTTCCAAAACCGAGATTTTTACTTGCTTTCCATAAAATACAAAAGAATCATCTCTCACCTCTAGACCTAGTTTAATTGAGTTTTAACCCTAGCGAACACTATTCTTTGAGTTGAACGATCAATCCTCCGGTACTTGCCACTATACTATACTACAACGGTCAGGTACACTGCATGGTGGGGATTGCAAGCTTCTCAAGATCCCTTGAGAGGTAAAACCTTTTGCAAGGTTGCAAAACCACGCATCACACCACCACCACCACTCTCTGTCACCACACAACCAACACCACCACCCTCTACCGCCACCACCACCACCATCCTCTACCACCACACAACCAACACCACCACAACCCTATGGAATACCATCAAACTTTGTTATCTCTTTATACAGGATGTACGGTATACTTAATCTCTTCCAAATATATAGGATTGGGTTTAAATACTCACCTGATCACTGAAACAAAAAGCAGATACATAGCGATGTAAAAAAAGGCATTATTGAATAATGGTTTTGACTTATGATGGTCAACACAAATTCTATTACCCTTTTAAAGATAGCTTTCAATGATGATCCCTATAATGAGCTTACTTTTTATAAATTAAATAAGCTCAATGATAATCTTATGACTCAGTGCACTGAGTTTTTTTCTTTGCTACTCTTTATCTATGCTTAACGTGTTTTGAGATATACAACAAGTAGTTTGCGACAAGGAACTAACTGATCACAATATGAATGTTGTCTGCATGTCTTTACATTGGAAGGGGTGATAGTTGTATCTATTAATTATCTCAAATCAGTTTATCTTTAGCAACAAAGCCTGAGAATTCTGAGTGAATATGAGAGACAGCAAGGTAATAGAGATGGTGAAGTATTTAAGGGTAATGGAAGATGAATAAATAGTTATAAATAGAGGTGGCAAAGTAGGCGGTTGGGTTGGCCAAAAGGTTAGAATGGGTGACTTTAGGGCATGGGTTAAAGTGGGAATTCATGACTCCAAAGCAAGCACTTGAAAACTTTGTAGTTGATGTTTAATCACTGTGGAGATGAGAAAACTATATAAGCATTATGCTCAAGTCTCTTAAATAAGAAAAAAATAGTGCCTTTTTTTTCCTCAGCAAGAAGGAATTTTCATTTTTTAGTGTGTGGGTGGGTTACTCGGATACTCTAATATACTTTATTTTGGCTCATTCGGGAATCTTCATTCAATAATATTGATCAAACTATCACTGATAGTACACTATATAGGGCATGCTGCTGTTACTTTTATTTGCTTTATTCATATGTTAGATCTTATTACCTTTTGTACAAGGTATGATCAGTTGTTTTCTAACAAGTTTAACTTACGTTGTGCCTAAGCTGCAGAAGTAAATACAGGCAACTAATTCTAAATGAAGGGGCGCTTGACTATTAATCAATTATTTGTTTTGTTTATTGATTAACTTAACCTTTGTTGCTTATTACATATATACATCATCACCTGAGTTGGATCGACAAATGGGGTCACAGACGTTAACAAACACGCGCGTGTGCCCACATTTTCTACTAAAAAAATGCTCGACATAACCTAAAATCTTTCACATTTCTGTGAGAAGGAAACAGAATAAAGCGTATATATATGTCATAGAGATGGGATATTATGAGAAGGGTTCTTAAAATGAGAATGGTAGGAAGGATTGTGGGAGTGACATGTGTCACTTTGCCACATCATCATGCCAAATCATATGACATGTCTCACCCCCACCCCCACCCCACCCCACCCCCCTTGAAAAAAAAAATTTCCCACAAAAAAAAAATATTTTTTAGGGCCAAAAAAAAAATCTCGCCAAAAGTTTTCTCGCCAAAATTACTGCATCACGGTTATAAAGTTACTGCATCACATTTATAAACGTGATGCAGTAAGTTTTATACTGCATCACATTTATAAAGTTACTGCCTCACATTTATGATGCAGTAACCGTGATGCAGTAACTGTGAGGCAGGAAATGTGATGCAGTAACCGGGATGCAGTAAAATCATAATTGTGATGCAGTAAATTTCGGCGGCAAAAAAATTTACCCAAAAAAATTTTTTTTTGGCGGGAAAAAAAATTCGGTGGGGGGGTGACACATGTCATATGATGTGGCATGGGGATAACACATGTCACTCATACAATCCTTCCTACCCTTCTCATTTTAAGCCCCTTCTCATTCTATCCCTACCCATATGTCATATATATACAAGAGATGGTTGTGTTCATAAGTGGATGAATGTTATGATGAATTATTGATGCATGTAGCCTATTTTGTAATAATCCGTAAAATCTCAGGTCATTTATTAATGCTAATTTCGACACTATTATAAACTAAGCCATTTTTGCGGGCTAATTTGAAATTTTTATATGAGACACCGTTTGTTTGACACCCGATTATTTTTGGTCACCGTTTGTTTGGCACACGATTATGTTTTGTCACCTGATATTACCCGATTGTCACTCTTGGATGTCACCCAATGAGGTTAACACCGGTAACTCCCACTTGCGACCTGACACCCTATTTGGACACCGAGATATTATTAATATATATAATGATATATATATTAATTATTACAAGTTATTATCACTATGTATATATAAATATATATATATATATATATATATATATATACGTATGACGACACCGTTTATATTTTCATGGTTTTCATGAACCGACACCGATACCGAAACTAAAGTCACGATTATACTAATCACCGATACCTCGTTATATTTTTGGGCCGGACGTCACCCTTAGCCCAAAGCTACCATTTCTTTTGCCCTACTGCTGGGCCGAGCACCATCACAAGCCCAAGGCCATTTTTTTATTTTATTTTCATTTGGGCCGAGCATTTCACAAGCCCAAGGGCTGCATGTGTTTTCTCTTGGAGCAAGGCTGTTTACAAATTGTTTCGTGATACAAGATTCTCAACGAGCTCAGCTCGTGCCCCATCTAAATATTACACACGTTTTTGTTTACTTGGTTTCCTACTCACACGACACAAACATACCACCTCCCTTTGACTTTGTTTCTTGCGACATCGAGCCACCCTTGGAGCCGTCCAATCCTTGGTTAACAACATTACACACTAAAACTCTTAAACCACTAGGTAATATGTTTCTTAAACTCCTAACACAAACAATAAACAAGATTTTAAGGGACACACATGGTCTAAATCCCTCCAAGTCCTAGCATTATATTATGGTTGTAGCCTTCAAACTCTTGCAACCCGATTTGACAACACCCTTAGAAACTAGACAACCTTGTCGAGTAAAGGAGTGACCACACGGTTGGTGTTGTGTCACTAGGAACATTCGAACCACCCAAAACCATCCTATATAAGCCACATTAAATGCAAAATTACTCACACTCTCAAGTTCACCAAGTTCTCAAATCACAAAACTCTCTATTTCTTTCTTTCTTCGTTGCTGTCGAGAGGATCTAGGGCACAAGTAAGGTTTTTGATCAAGAAGACGAGTTGGGTAATTAATTTGGAACAAGGGTCACCACGAAGAGGATACCACATTTGCTTGTTCACTTGTCTTGTACACATGACATTATCACCACCACTTTGGTGTTGTAAGTTAATTATCACCCTTTTCAATTCGTACATCATTCCATTCATGCATATCACATTGATTTATCACGCGATACACATTACTTTCTTAGTATATCACATTCATAACACTTGTGACTATGTTTACACACCACGACACCCTTGAGGAAAGGCCTTGTCATTTCATTTTTACGCGTACAATATATATATTTTCTTCGACACTCTAACTCACCGACTCACACTTAATCAAACTAACAAAACATGCAAACCCTACACGATCTTATACTACGTAAACGAAGCCGAAACCAGATCCTAGTCGAGTATTATTTTTTAGACAAGTGAAACCCACTTTGGGCCTTAATCGGGCTAACGAGCCCAACCGATTTTCCTTATGAATTTTTCGATTAGAAAACGTAAGATTTTCGAATGATATTAAATTTATAAAAACTGATTTTTTTTTTTATATTTAGAAGGTAAAAATGGTAACTTTTATAAAAATAAAAGTTAACTTTTCAAAAACTAGATTTTGGACCATTTTTGCAAAAGTCCCACGTTAAGGGACTAAAAGTGTTAAAATCACTAAACTTTCGGACCACTTTAGAAACTGTCGATTTTGAATAAAACGAAGGGTAGAAACTGTAAATTTTGAAAAATCAAGGTAAAAGTGTAAAAGTTATGCCAAGGACTAAAATGTAATTATTTTTTACCAAAGGGTAAAAAGTGTAACTTTAATAAAGTTAAGGGTCAAATATGACAAAGGCATTTTATTAATTAATTGTTTTGTATAATTTGAATTTTATATATAAATATGTATATATTTTGGTAACTTTAAAGTAAATATATAACTTTACTAAAAATATTTAATTATAAATATTTTTAACGATATTATTTTCACAAAAGAATTAGCATTTATTAAACACCGGTTCGTATCACGTTAAAAATAACTAGGTAAAGTTTTTTTGGAATATATTAATACACCTGATGGTTATCACCGTACACGAGACATATCACATGTCATTACGAAACGAATCTAAAACACCAATGACAATATGTATATAGGTTGCAAGTCGGAGGAATTTCATTGCTAGACGTAGCAGTACACCATCACTTTTGAGCACCGTTGTGATTCACCCACACCTGTCAGGTGAGTTCATGGTCCCATATTTTTAATTGTTTTTAAACCCCGTAGGGAGATACATGCTATAAATCGAACACAAGTATTTTTTTCTGTATGTTATTATCACCTGATATTGCCTAAGTTGACACCTGTGCTACAAGTCCCTCATATCCCGAACCTTAATCACTTGCGAGTGAGCGCGAATATAGTTGATAGATCTATTGGAATGGCAGCCCACCTCTGTCAAGGTGATCACTTGGCAGGAGGTGTGCTATATTCGAGGTATTATGGAAATTTGGCACATTTCCTGTCACCGAGGGCCCTTGTCATTTACATCTGCTGTGGTGTAGGTGATTGTTATTATCTTTATGATATGTCAAATCGATGTTAAGGCTTGCATTTCGTGAGGCTTAGGAGCAATATTTCACCAGTTTAGTCAATACCTGTCTATCTTGGCTTGTTTATTTCAAATACTTGACTTGTGTTCACACTATTACTATTTAAACTACTATGGATTCACTCAACCTTTGTGTTGACTTTTAAGCATGTTTATCTTAGGAAATTAGCAGGCATGGCGGCACGGAGCTGGCAAAAGGGCACACAGGACCTCCCTTGTTATTTCAATAACTATATCATTCTTTTCAAACTCATCACTTCTTTTGCGAAACAATTAACATTTTGGAAAAATGTTTGTAACTCTGACTATTTGAGTTTTCATGGAATGATATTGACTATCTTTTTAATTGTTTTCTATGAGTATGACTGTGTACTAAACTGTAATGACCCCGATTAGACTTCCGCTGCTCATCAAAATTTCGGGGTGTTACAGATTGGCATCAGAGCCATGGTTATAGAGAACCAAATGATTTTTTCAAAACATTGGACTATAACCTCATCGGATTTTAAACAAACTATTTATCACCAAAGTGCCCTCCGTGCCAGCGCTTGCCAACGTCATGTTTTAAGGTTTGATTTTTAGCACCCATTGCATTTAGCTCACTATGACACTATGATCACTGTACATGTAGCATTATGTAGACTAAATGACTTATATTATTGTTATTTTTGGGATATTACAGTACCATGTCGCCCCCGGTTATTATCTTGTCCGACAGTGACGACGTCGTGCCGGCATCATCCACCCATCCTACTATTGACCTATCTGATTATGACACCCATGACACCCGAGACACCCATGATTCTGACCATGACACCTAACCTGTATCACCTGCCATACCATCTCCTGTTCCATCTGGAGACCCATCTGCTGATACTGAGCCCTTTGAGGAGGGTGAGTTTGCTTCTACACCTATTGATTCTTTTGCTATTCAGCCTCTTTTTCGTCCTGTCTGTGGACCTATGACACAGGGGCAGTACCTTTATGATCAGTACCTGACGTCTCAGCAGTTTCTTGCGGCTGATGACCGTCCTACACCACTTGCTAGTCACCACACTGGTTCAGATGCTGATGACGAGTCTTCTGACTCCGATACTTCTGACACTGCTGCTTCTATTCCACCACCATCCCCGCCTGCACCGATTCGTCAGCGCAAGCGAGTGAGGATTCTTGAGCCCTATGAGCCTGAGCCTTTCGGAGAGTTGTTTCGATATCATGAGGGAGACTTTACCCGCAAATGCACGGCTTGGAAACGAGTCTGTATTTTGCCCGCTTCTACTGTTACACCACCTGTACCTACACCTGTACCATCACCCACATCTGTACTACCACCTGTTTCTATGCCAGAGCTGACACCTGTGGCATCACCAGCACCTCCACCATCACCCGTATCACCCCCACCTGAGCCACATCCTTACATGCTGCCCACTTACACCGCACCCCACACCTCTGAGGTTTTGCCACCCATGCCACCACCTACAATTTTCTACTCTCAGACTACTACCGTACCTATACCATCACCTACTTCATCACCTGTTCCATCACCATCACCTGTTCCCACTGAGACCCCCACCTCACCCGGCATTCATAGATTGGTTGATGCTCGCCGATGGTCGTTTTTGTTGGATTACATTCATAGATGGAGGTTGGTTGAGGGATCGCCTAGGGCTGCTGAGCTTGGAGATGGCTCTTCAGCGGTGTTACCGGTCACTGGGGAGCCGATACACCATACTATCCCTCTTTTGGCTGCTAGGTTAGTTAGACATGAGGATCATCTTGATGAGCTGTTGGGAGTTATTGAGGATATATCCTTGGAGAGGATTGAGTGTATGAAGGAGGAGGTCGAGAACCTCGTGGTACATAGGACAGCTTTAGAGATGGTATTTGAGATGATGGGGACAGAGATCGAGGAGGCACAGGCTACCATCACCGAGTTTGGTCATCGACTAGATGTTCAGAGGCATGAGATGGAGGATTTGAGAGCGATAGCGATCATCACGCAGCAGATGCTAGAGCATCAGACACAGGAGTTGGCCGCATCTAGTACTACCATCCACACTCTTTCAGCCACTATTGAGGAGATTCAGGCCCGTGAGAGATCCAGGGATTTGGAGATGTTAGAGATGATCAGGATCATTAGAGAGCTTGAGAGGAGATCAGGAGGCGCACCTGGACCTTCATAGATCTATGACATGTCATTACATTCAGAGACATCGTAACTTGTCGCCTGTGGCCTTAATAATGTTGTATCTTATTGTTTTGTAACAATGAATTCAAAATTATTAAAACTTTATGTTGGTTATGATTGTACTGTATTGATATTGATTTATGATGTTCTAGTTGTCTGATCTTTTATTATGCTCCCATATTGAGATTCATTATAATTTCCATGTGTGTTGTTACATGTCGTGATGATTATTTATGAATGATATGGTTTATGTTGATGTATGTATTCATGGTGTGATTGTGATATGTACTTTGTGATGATCTCGACTATTATGAGTTGGTTGCATTATTTCTCTTGTTATTGATGTTTGGGATTTGTACTTATACACTTGCAATTTTATAGAGTTATGGCCCCAAGGAAAACCGCTACTGCTACTTCGTCACCCACTATGACCCAGGCTGCTATCAGAAAGTTGGTTGCCGACAGAGTTGCTGCAGCTTTGGAAGAGCAGGCTGCTGCAATGGCACGAACTAGTAGCAACAACCGAGCCACTGCAGAAAGTTAGTCCGCTGCGACTCGGAAGTGCACCTATAAGGACTTCATAGCTTGTAAACCATCTCACTTCAAAGGTACTGAAGGAGTGACAGAGCTTGCTCGATGGTTTGAGCGAACTGAGACTGTGTTTGTGAGGAGCGGTTGTGCCGCTGAAAGCATAGTCTCGTTTGCTACTAGAACATTGTTGGAAGACGCGTTGTCCTGGTGGAACGCAACTGCTCAGAAGATAGGTGTGGAAGAGGCCTATCAGATCACCTGGGCTGACTTTAAGGAGAAGATGCTGAAGAAGTTCTGCCCTAGAGGAGAGATCAAGAAGTTAGAAGATGAGTTTCACACGTTGGTTGTGAAAGGAAATGATCTCAGGGCTTATAATAAGAGCTTGCCACACTTTGCCCTTCAAAGGTTCCCGATTTGGAAAAGTTGTTGGAAAGGTACATTGAGGGATTACCCAGGAGCATTGAGGGAAACGTCACCTCGTCAAAGCCTCAATCTTTGGAAGAAGCAATGACTATTGCCCAAAGACTGCTAGACCGGGAGATTAAGCGTAACTCTGCTCAGGGGAACAACGATCACAAAAGGAAGTTTGATGATCGGAAGACAAACAACAACAACCACAGCAACAACAACAACCATAACCCCAACCGTAACTGTCATCATGACAGAAACACCCACCACAATCAACAGAACCGACGATAGGAAGCTGTCAGAGCTTATGTCGCCGCACCAGTTAAGGATACTAGGTATGCTGGACCTCTTCCATTCTGTGACAAGTGTAAGATGCATCACACTGGACCCTGCAATGCTAAGTGTGGGAAATGTTCAAGGACTGGACATAAGACACAAGATTGCAAGGCTACAGGAGCTAACTTGCAACCCATGGCTGTAGTATGCCATGCTTGTGGAGAGAAAGGACACTACAGGCGTCAATGCCCAAACAAGGATAACAATGCACGTGGGAGAGCATACGTGCTGGGAGACGGAAATGTCCAGCAAGATCCGAACGTAGTCACGGGTACGTTCTTTCTAAACAACCGCCTCGTTAAAGTTTTATTTGATTCCGGAGCCGATCAAAGTTTCGTATCTATTTCCCTTGCACCCCTACTTAATATTACACCGACCAAACTAGACACCACGTATGAGATTGAACTAGCCGATGGAAAGCTAGTGAGTACTAACACTATACTCCGTGGTTGCACCCTACGCCTACTAGACACCCCATTTGCCATTGACCTTATGCCTATTAGACTTGGTAGTTTCGACGTCGTTATAGGAATGGATTGGTTATCCAAGAACCGCGCTAAGATTTTTTGTGACAAAAAGGTCGTTCACATCCCGCTGAATGACGAAACCCTGATTGTTCGCGGAGAGCGAAGTAAAACACGTCTAAGCATCATTTCTTGGGTCAAAGTTGTGAAGTATATCGAACGAGGATGTCAAGCCTTTTTGGCTCAAGTCACCGAGAAGAAGTCGGAAGAGAAGCGACTCGAGGATGTGCCAGTAGTCGGAAACTTTCCAGAAGTTTTTCCTGAGGACTTGCCTGGCCTTCCGCGACTCGTCAAGTGGAATTTCAAATTGACTTGATGCCAGGAGCAGCACCCGTAGCACGAGCACCCTATAGGCTAGCACCGTCGGAAATGAAGGAGTTATCTGGGCAATTGCAGGAATTGTCAGATAAAGGATTTATTCGTCTAAGTTCATCACCGTGGGGAACCCCGGTGTTGTTTGTAAAGAAGAAGGATGGAACCTTCAGGATGTGTATCGATTATTGTGAGTTGAACAAACTTACGGTGAAGAATCGATATCCGTTGCCAAGGATTGACGATTTGTTTGATCAACTGCAAGGATCGAGTGTCTACTCGAAGATTGATTTGAGATCGGGTTATCACCAACTGAGAGTTAGGGAAGAAGACATCCCTAAGACGGCTTTCAGGACAAGATACGGTCACTACGAATTCCAAGTAATGCCATTCGGTCTAACAAATGCACCCGCTGTATTTATGGACTTAATGAACCGAGTGTGCAAACCCTATTTGGATAAGTTTGTGATTGTATTCATCGATGATATCCTTATTTATTCACGTAGTAAGGAAGAGCACGCAGAACACTTGAAGGCTATACTAACACTGCTCAGAGAAGAGAAATTATACGCCAAATTTTCCAAGTGTGATTTTTGGATTGAGAAAGTACAATTTCTTGGGCATGTTATCGACAGTAAGGGTATTCATGTTGATCCCGCCAAGATCGAAGCTGTTAAAAATTGGGTGTCACCTACAAGCCCTACTGAGATACGCCAATTTTTAGGTCTTGCCGGATACTATCGAAGGTTTATTGAAGGTTTTTCAAGGATTGCTAAACCTTTGACTGAGCTAACACAGAAAAAGAAGAAGTTTGACTGGGGAGAGGAACAAGAATCGGCATTTCAGTTCTTGAAGCAGAAGCTTTATGAAGCACCGATATTAGCACTACCCGAAGGAAGTGAGGACTTCGTGGTATATTGTGACGCATCAATCCAAGGTTTGGGTGTCGTATTGATGCAGAGACTTAAAGTAATCGCTTACGCTTCTAGACAACTTAAACCCCACGAGGAGAACTACACTACTCATGATCTAGAATTAGGAGCGGTGGTATTCGCTCTTAAGATCTGGAGACACTACCTTTATGGAACCAAGTGTACGGTTTTCACCGATCACAAGAGTCTTCAGCACATTTTAGATCAAAAGGAGTTGAACATGAGGCAACGTCGATGGCTAGAGTTGCTAAGTGACTATGATTTTGAGATTCATTATCACCCGGGGAAGGTGAACGTTGTAGCAGATGCCTTGAGTCGAAAGGAACGACTTAGACCCCTCAGAGTTAGATCATTAGGTATGACGATTAGATCACCACTTCCGTCTCAAATTCTTGAAGTTCAAGCTGAGGCCCTTAAGGAAGAGAATAGACCGCACCAGAAGATTTACGGCATGCCAGAAAGCACGAATGGATTTGTCAAGAAACCAGATGGAAGGCTGTGTTTCAAGGACAGAAGTTGGATTCCATTGTATGGAGGAATACGAGACCTCATCATGCACGAGTCTCATAAGACTAAATATTCCATTCATCCTGGTGCGGACAAGATGTATTACGATCTAAAGAAGTTGTATTGGTGGCCAAACGTGAAAGCTGACATTGCAGAGTATGTCGGTAAGTGTTTGACCTGCTCTAGAGTAAAGGCTGAACATCAAAAACCATCTGGTCTTTTGATTCAACCCGAGCTACCAATGTGGAAATGGGAAAGGATTACAATGGACTTCATTACGAAATTACCCAAGACATCGAGTGGGTTTGACACTATTTGGATTATTGTCGATCGTCTCATGAAGTCAGCGCACTTTTTGCCAATCAAAGAGACTGATGATATGGACGTTCTTGCACGTTTGTACCTAAAGGAGATAGTTTCCCGGCATGGAGTGCCGATTTCTATTATCTCCGACCGAGACAGCCGTTTCACGTCTAACTTTTGGCGATCTTTACAGAAAGCCTTGGGAACTAAGTTAGATATGAGTACCGCTTACCATCCACAGACTAATGGTCAAAGTGAAAGGACTATACAGACCCTAGAGGACATGCTTAGGGCATGTGTGATTGATTTTGGAAAAGGCTGGGATAAACACCAACCGTTAGCAGAATTCTCATATAACAACAGTTATCACGCTAGCATTAAGGCTGCACCGTTTGAAGCACTTTATGGAATAAAGTGTCGATCACCAGTTTGTTGGGCTGAGATTGGAGATGTACAACTCTCAGGTCCCGAGTTGATTCTTGAAACCACTGAGAAAATAGTAAAGATTAGGCAACGATTACAAGCCGCCAGGGATCGGCAAAAGAGTTATGCCGATGTGCGAAGGAAACCAATAGAGTTTCAAGTTGGAGACAAGGTCATGCTTAAGGTATCACCTTGGAAAGAGATGATTAGGTTTGGAAAACGTGGAAAGCTAAACCCAAGATACGTTGGACCCTTCGAGATCATTGAAAGGATCGGTCCCGTGGCATACAAACTTGAATTACCTGAGGAACTCAGTAGAGTACACAACACCTTCCACGTGTCAAATTTGAAAAAGTGTTTATCGGATGAAACCCTTGTGATTCCGTTGAAGGAGATCAGAATCGATGATAAGTTGAACTTTATTGAGGAACCCGTTGAGATTATGGATAGGGAGGTCAAACGACTTAAGCATAGTCGCATTCCCATTGTTAAGGTCAGATGGAACTCTAAGAGAGGACCCGAGTTCACCTGGGAGCGCGAGGATCAAATGCGTGCCAAATACCCACAATTATTAGATGAGACAACCCCGAGCACCGATTCAACTTTGGATTCCGGGACGAATCCAATCTAACGGGTGGGTACTGTAATACTCCGTAAAATCCCAGGTCATTTATTAATGCTAATTTCGACACTATTCTAAACTAAGCCATTTTGCGGGCTAATTTGAAATTTTTATATGAGACACTGTTTGTTTGACACCCGATTATTTTTTGTCGCCGTTTGTTTGGCACCCGATTATGTTTTGTCACCTGATATCACCCGATTGTCACTCTTGGATGTCACCCAATGAGGTTAACACCGGTAACTCCCACTTGCGACCTGACACCCTATTTGGACACCGAGATATTATTAATATATATATATATATATATATATATATATATATATATATATATATATATATATATATATATATATATATATATATATATATATATATATATATATATATATATATATATATATATATATATATAATTATTACAAGTTATTATCACTATGTATATATAAATATATATATATGTATGACGACACCGTTTATATTTTCATGGTTTTCATGAACCGACATCGATACCGAAACTAAAGTTACGATTATACTAATCACCGATACCTCGTTATATTTTTGGGTCGGACGTCACCCTTAGCCCAAAGCTACCTTTTCTTTTGCCCCACTGCTGGGCCGAGCACCATCACAAGCCCAAGGCCATTTTTTTTATTTTATTTTCATTTGGGCCGAGCATTTCACAAGCCCAAGGGCTGCATGTGTTTTCTCTTGGAGCATGGCTGTTTCCAAATTGTTTCGTGATACAAGATACTCAATGAGCTCAGCTCGTGCCCCATCTAAATATTACACACGTTTTTGTTTACTTGGTTTCCTACTCACACGACACAAACATACCACCTCCCTTTGACTTTGTTTCTTGCAACATCGAGCCACCCTTGGAGCCGTCCAACCCTTGGTTATCAACATTACACACTAAAACTCTTAAACCACTAGGTAATATGTTTCTTAAACTCCTAACACAAACAATAAACAAGATTTTAAGGGACACACATGGTCTAAATCCCACCAAGTCCTAGCATTACATTATGGTTGTAGCCTTCAAACTCTTGCAACCCGATTTGACAACACCCTTGGAAACTAGACAACCTTGTCGAGTAAAGGAGTGACCACACGGTTGGTGTTGTGTCACTAGGAACATTCGAACCACCCAAAACCATCCTATATAAAGCCACATTAAATGCAAAATTACTCACACTCTCAAGTTCACCAAGTTCTCAAATCACAAAACTCTCTATTTCTTTCTTTCTTGGTTGCTGTCGAGAGTATCTAGGGCACGAGTAAGGTTTTTGATCAAGAAGACGAGTTGGGTAATTAATTTGGAACAAGGGTCACCACGAAGAGGATACCACATTTGCTTGTTCACTTGTCTCGTACACACGACATTATCACCACCACTTTGGTGTTGTAAGTTAATTATCACCCTTTTCAATTCGTGCATCATTCCATTCATGCATATCACATTGATTTATCACGCGATACACATTACTTTCTTAGTATATCACATTCATAACACTTGTGACTATGTTTACACACCTCGACACCCTTGAGGAAAGGCCTTGTCATTTCATTTTTACGCGTACAATATATATATTTTCTTCGACACTCTAACTCACCGACTCACACTTAATCAAACTAACAAAATATGCAAACCCTACATGATCTTATACTACGTAAACAAAGCCGAAACCAGATCCTAGTCGAGTATTATTTTTTAGACAAGTGAACCCCACTTTGGGCCTTAACCGGGCTAACGAGCCCAACCGATTTTCCTTATGAATTTTTCGATTAGAAAACGTAAGATTTTCGAATGATATTAAATTTATAAAAACTGATTTTTTTTTTTTTTTTTTTTTTTTTTATATTTAGAAGGTAAAAATGGTAACTTTTATAAAAATAAAAGTTAACTTTCAAAAACTAGATTTTGGACTATTTTTGCAAGAGTCCCACCTTAAGGGACTAAAAGTGTTAAAATCACCAAACTTTCGGACCACTTTGGAAACTGTCGATTTTGAATAAAACGAAGGGTAGAAACTATAAATTTCAAAAAATCAAGGTAAAAGTGTAAAAGTTATGCCAAGGACTAAAATGTAATTATTTTTTACCAAAGGGTAAAAAGTGTAACTTTAATAAAATTAAGGGTCAAATATGACAAAGGTATTTTATTAATTAATTGTTTTGTATAATTTGAATTTTATATATAAATATGTATATATTTTGGTAACTTTAAAGTAAATATATAACTTTACTAAAAATATTTAATTATAAATATTTTTAACGATATTATTTTCACAAAAGGATTAACATTTATTAAACACCGGTTCGTATCACGTTACAAATAACTACGTAAAGTTATTTTGGAATATATTAATACACCCGATGGTTATCACCGTACACGAGACATATCACATGTCATTACAAAACGAATCTAAAACACCGATGACAATATGTATATAGGTTGCAAGTCGGAGGAATTTCATTGCTAGATGTAGCAGTACACCATCACTTTTGAGCACCGTTGTAATTCACCCACACCTGTCAGGTGAGTTCATGGTCCCACATTTTTAATTGTTTTTAAACCCCGTGGGGAGATACATGCTATAAATCGAACACAAGTATTTTTTTTCTGTATGCTGTTATCACCTGATATTGCCTAAGTTGACACATGTGCTACAAGCCCCTCATATCACGAACCTTAATCACTTGCGAGTGAGCGCGAATATAGTTGATAGATCTATTGGAATGGCAGCCCACCTCTGTCAAGGTGATCACTTGGCAGGAGGTGTGCTATATTCGAGGTATTATGGAAATTTGGCACATTTCCTGTCACCGAGGGCCCTTATCATTTACATCCGCTGTGGTGTAGGTGATTGTTATTATCTTTATGATATGTCAAATCGATGTTAAGGCTTGCGTTTCGTGAGGCTTAGGAGCAATATTTCACCAGTTTAGTCTAGACCTGTCTATCTTGGCTTGTTTATTTCAAATACTTGACTTGTGTTCACACTATTACTATTTAAACTACTATGGATTCACTCAACCTTTGTGTTGACTTTTAAGCATGTTTATCTCAGGAAATTAGCAGGCATGGCGGCACGGAGCTGGCGAAAGGGCACACAGGATCTCCCTTGTTATTTCAATAATTATATCATTCTTTTCAAACTCATCACTTCTTTTGCGAAACAATTAACATTTTGGAAAAATGTTTGTAACTCTAACTATTTGAGTTTTCATAGAATGATATTGACTATCTTTTGAATTGTTTTCTATGAGTATGACTGTGTACTAAACTGTAATGACCCCTATTAGACTTCCGCTGCTCATCAAAGTTTCGGGGTGTTACATATTTCTTTGTGCTTCCACTGTGTTCATGATTGTCTTACCTAGCAGTATTATTAAACTGGGTATATTTACAGCTTCACCTAAAATGCATGTTGGCTTTTTCTTTTTTCTTATAGACAACTAATTTAAAAAATGGTTGCCCATGATCAGAGAACATTGGTTTATCGCTATCATATAGGTTATCACTCAATGGTGTGTTGTTTTTTGTTTAATACATGAGCTATTTCGTCGAAAACAAAATGGTTTGAGTTGAAAGGATTAAACAGTTCATTAAAATACCCGAAATTACTTATTAATAATGTGATTCGTAGAAGCTTTAAAGCTTTAAAACTTGATGATATTAATTACCAAAAGTTTAAAGATAGGATTTGATGGTGGTGGTTGTGCATGTGGTGGTAGAGGGTGATGGTGGTAGTGGTGGCGGTAGAGGGCAGTGGTGGTGGTAGTGTTAGAGGGTGGTGGTGTTGGTTGTGTGGTGGTAGAGGGTGGTGATGGTATTGATTAAATATGAACAGTAAAAAGAAAATACTACCCTCGATGACTAGGCACTTAACGAGGAAACTAACAGAATTTGGCTCTCGGTGGCTATTTTGCACTTATCCGAAACGTTAATGGCAAATTTGCACGCCTTTATGAATCGGTGGCTTTTTTACGTTTTTGCAATACGTTAATGACCATTTTTGCAATTTACATTTTTTTTTTCTTTTTTTCTTTTCTTTTTTCTTTTTTTTTTTAAACCGACACTCCTTACTAGTAAATCCAAATCATAATCCAACCCGTGTAGAAAAACCAAACGCACCCTTAAACACATGAAATGATAAACATAAAGTAAAAAAAAAAAAACGCTGTAATTAGCTTGGCGTCCAAGCGAAAGTAGAAAACCATTGCTCGGCTGCCTATATAAACAAAGCAAAACGCTTAAAATCAATCACCTCAAATCACTCTCCCAAAATTAACCCTAACCCTAATTTTAATTATCAAAATCTTGTTATTCATCAATCATCACTTGGATTGGAAGCCATAATTACAGACAGGTTCGATTGTTTATCGCGATTCTTCTTCTCTTCTTCATCTAGTTTATTACAATCCAATTATCGGTGTTCACTCGATCGCTACACATGATGATGATTGATTTGAATCGGTGGATTCGTAGGTTTAGTTTTAGATTTATGTTTTTATATATGTATTCTGTTTGTCTTTTTTTTAAGGTTAGGGTTTGGTTAGGATCAGGGCTAGATTATTATTCGCCTAATTTATTTGCGATTATCCGGTTGTATCGATAGATTTAGCTTTACATTTATGGTTTCTTATATTCTTAGTAGGGTTAGGATTTGGTTAGGTTAATTTAAATATGGTGGTTATGCTCGGTTTTATCGGATGTTTACAACGTAAGGTTCTGCAATGCTTCGGATTTCTGCAATTGTTATTTTGGAATCTGTAAATGAGCTGCGAGCCTGGTAGATTTAGGAATGTAAACATGTTGGTTCTTTGTTACGGTTTTTATTGGAATATGTTCGTCAATGCTGCGTGTGATCAAATCTCTGCCACACGTGGATTCTCTGCTGTTGGTATTCTGGATCCTGATCGATGCATATCTAACGGATTTCTGAATATGGGATTTTGGTCATGAGTTGTGTTGGGCCTTTTGATAATCGTGGATCATTCGTAGATGGAAGATTGATGTTAAATTCGTTTACTTTGATGGTTATCTTCATCAAGAAAGCAACTAATCATCGGTGTCTATTTTAATTTAGAATGGCAACAATAGCAGCTAAAAGATTCTCAATGAAGACAGATGGGTCCGTTTTCAAGAGATGTGGAAGTCAAAACAACATCGCAAGAAATCAAGTTAAGGATGTTTTTAATCGGCTTGGTTGTGAAAATCAACAAAATATTGCACCAAGCTATCCATCAGTGAAACCTGTCGTGTGCAAGTATTGGCTAGAGGGAAGATGCGTTAGAAATCCCTGCAGATTTTTGCACCCAGACCTGCCAAAACCGGATACAGTTAAGTCAAAGCACTCTTGGAAGAATCCCAACACTTTTAAGTCGAGGAATTCGCCTCCTGTTGAGAAGAACAATGAGAACCGTGAACATTATCAGATTGCCTCAAAGACACTAAAAAAGGTGTTGACCAGTAATACAAATGTCAATGTCAGTCAAAGTAAAAGTACTGACAAGACTAAGGATTGCACAAAAGTTGAAAAAAGTGAAGTAAATATTACTGGTCAGGGTAAAGTTATTGGGAACACAGTGAACTGTACAAATGGCGAGAAGTATGAGAATTTGCAATCGTGGTTCTGTGGTAGTGGGCTCTCCATGTTGGCACAGTTGGAAGGTCATACAAAGGTAAATATGATGGCAACGTCTGTGGCTTTTCCTATTCACATTTTTGTTATGCACTGTTTATTAAAAACGTTTTGTATTTAGGGTGTAACTGGGATTGTCTATCCATCTGGATTCAACAAGCTTTTCTCCGGCAGCAAGGACAAATCACTGAGAGTTTGGGATTGTAATAGCGGAAAGGTTTGTTTTTTTAATTCCTTTTGCCTTGTGGAACATGTTTGTGATAATCTTATGACTGATTAATGATGGTGTTTTTGTGTTAGCAGTGTGACAATGTGCTCAACTTTGATGACGAGTGTGGGACTTTAGTCCAAGAAGGTTCATGGATGTTCGCTGGGCTGCGAGATAAGATTAAGGTACATTTATGTCAATATCAACTTATTGAATGTATATTATGTGTGTATTGTATTATATTAATCGGACTTGGAATTTGATTTTTGCTAGGCTTGGAATCTTGAGACTCAAAGTGAAGTAATTATTCAAGGAAATGGTGGACAAGTTAATGCTATTACTATGTCTGAAGACACTCTTTTTGCCGGGATGGAGGTAACTATAACATTCTGATCATGTGATATTTAAACAGATTCTGTGAAGTTGTGTCTGAACATTATATATTCTGTGAAGTTGTGTCTGAACATTATATATTTGTGCAGGACGGTACTATTTTGTCATGGAAATCTACATCTAGAACCAGTTTCTGTGAACAACCAACATCTTTGAAGGGCCACACAGGATCTGTGCTTTCACTTGTTGTAGGAGCTGGAATGCTCTTCTCCGGTTCTTCTGACCACTCTATACGAGTATGGAGTCTTGATTCACTAGAGTGTAGGCATGCATTGGATGGACATACGGGTGACGTGACAGCGGTCATATGTTGGGATCGATATTTGATTTCTGGTTCCCTGGACAAAACAATCAAAGTTTGGGGTGCAACTGAAGACGGCAAAATTGAGCAAGTTTACAAACACGATGTAGATAATGTAAGTTGTTAATGCAATATCTTCTTCTTAAAGGTTTGGGTCTTAGGAGAGTCATATGATTTAGTGATTTTTTTTTTTTTTTTTTTTAATTGCTGCAGGGTGTCCATGCATTTTGTGGGATGCATGATGCAGAAAAAAAGCCAATGCTGCTATGTTTATGCAAAGACAGCGGTGTTCACATATATGATTTGCCCTCGTAAGTGTTTTTGTATACGGCTCTGGCTTAACTTTATAAGGTGCTTGAATACTCTCAGTACTGACATCCTTTTTGTCTTTTTCTATAGGTTTGTTGAAAGGGGTAGAATATTTTCAAGACAGGACATTCAAGCAATCCAAGTAGGTCCTGAGGGTCTATTCTTTACTGGTGATGCAGCAGGGATGGTCACTGTATGGAAACCAAATGGTGAACCTGTTAGCAAATCTCTTTAAGTTAGTTTTGTATAATAGCGCACAGCCCATTGGGGTTAATTGTAAATGACAAATCATTTGAATGAATGCGATTTTTCTGTCTTGAAAGTTATGCAAGGGGTTCTTTCATATGATAAACATTAGTGTGATGTGTGAAATGTAATTTGACAATTATTTGAATGAGTTCTCTTGAGATTCTTTTTTATAGCTGAAGCTTTGTTTCGTTTTATTCTTTTTTTAGTGTAAAAATTTCAATGCTTCCTTTGTAGTTTTGTATAAGGGTTGGGATACTCTCAAGTTGAGAGAGGTATAACTTGACTTAATTTAGAGCATCCCCAATTTATTAACCCATTCAAAATATTTAACTCGTCTTTAACCACTTTTAGTTTTAACTTATCCTCTCTCTCACGTAACTCAAAAAATCAGTAGGTCGAAATAAGGGCCCGTTTGGTTGCCTACTTTGGCTTGGGTTTTGTATCGATGTGATATTAAATAGGTGTTTGTTTGAAGTATGTAAGTTTAGGATTTGGGCATGATAAGGGGTTTCTCAAAAGATAACTCATTTGATGGTTTTATAAAATATATGAGCCCATCTTTTTTATCTCTCTATCTCTCTCCTCTTCAAATATTAAAAATTATACATTAAATTATAAAAATAATCATTTATTTAGCTAAAGGGTGGTCTATAAAGACGGTGGCTAGTTTTCTAGTTTAACGGGGGCTACCCCATAGGGGCGTACTCTTTTTTTTTTTTTTTTTTTTTTTTTTTTTTTTTTTTTTTTTTGCAGTTTTGTCGTTTAGTGCTTTTTTTTTTTTTTTTTTTTTTTATATATAAAAGATTGTGTATGTATAATAATGTTTTGTATATGTATAATGTTTTGTATACTTATTTTATTTGTATAATAGTATGTTAAATATTACCACATTAAATAACTGCAACAACAAATGTTATTATTAAATTAAACGACAACGTTATACATATTATTTAAAAACACCAACATCTACGACATATGAAGATTATTCATTTCATTTAAAAGATCATGGAGCCGGGCACTTGACTGACAAGCGTGATCCTCAGGATTCCTTGTCATTTCTAACTCCATCTCCAGCGCCTTTATTTTGCCTTCAACAACTTGTTCTCATTATGTGTAGCAACGCAGTTTGAGCAATGCGTTGAAGAAGAGGCTATTGAATAAGAGACTTGATTAAAGTGCTCTGCTTTAAATTCATCTTTCCACTTGAAGTATCGACACCCATAGTCTTTTGTACCTGTCTGTTACATGTTAAGAAAATAATAAGAAATGTATTTTTAACAAACAAATTATTTAAATAACTAAGCAAACGTATGATTATTTACCACTGAAAGAGGACATGCATAAAACAGTTGCCCACGACTACCATCTTGCCAGGATTTCCGTTTTACAATAAATCCTCTGTTACATCGGCACCAGAAAGGATTTCTTTGGCTCATCTGACCAAAGAATTTGCATAATAATTTACATCATCAATCAATAATGTTATTAATAATTTAAACAAAGTAATAATAAAAAAATCATTCGAATTAAATAAATAAGCAGTTAGAGTTCAAAGGTTTGTCAAATAACATACATATTGAAAATAAAGACATACAAAGGCAAACTACTATCAAGATACTAACTATGATACTAACTACTATCACTGTCCACATGCTCCAACAACTTCTCTATCTCTTTCATCCTCTTCTCAAAAGACTCTAACTGCTCTCGAAACTCTACGGCCGCTTTCTCTAAATCACTCAACCTAGATGCGTGCTCATCCAATGTAA
This sequence comes from Artemisia argyi, assembly GCA_030686995.1. Lineage (NCBI taxonomy): Eukaryota > Viridiplantae > Streptophyta > Magnoliopsida > Asterales > Asteraceae > Artemisia > Artemisia argyi. The sequence continues at coordinate 101,861,159 of CM060683.1, forward strand.
CATACACATCACCTATATCTCTCCTATCATGCTTAACTTCCCTCCTCAATCCTTTGACATCAGATTGTCGCTCACACAACCTCCTCGACATCAACACATAGCGACTTCGACACCAAGAGATGTCATCCCTCAAACGACTCAACTCTGCCCTAAGTTCGGCAGGAGAAACTCGTGGTCTGGTCGAAGACTCGCCAACCTCAAAAGTAGATCTGACCTCCGTCTCAAGTGCATGACCTAAGGCATCTGAAGTGTCTGACTCATAAGTGATATCTGATATGACTGGCGAAGGTGGCAAAGGAAGAACCTCCTCATCATCAATATCATCATCAGCAGCAGCAGCAATCTCATCAACACCATCAGCAGCAGCAGCAATCTCATCAACATCATCAGCATCATGATCATCCATCTCATCATCTGCAGGAGCAATCTCATCATCATCATCCATCTCTGGATCCATCTCATCATCAGCAGCAGCAATCTCATCATCATCATCATCATCCATCTCATCATCATCCATCTCTGGATCCTCTTCTGGACTAGGTGGTGCCAATGCGGGATCAGGGGGTATAACTGGTGCAGAACTAACACTCTACAAAAAAGCAGACTTTTAAGTTTCAAACAATTAACATTTAAATAAATGAATAATCATTTACAATATTTTCAAACAATTTACATTTAAATAAATGAATAATCATTTACAACATTTTCAAACAATTTACATTTAAATAAATGAATAATCATTTACAACATTTACAAAATACATCGATGGTTATATATTGCATCCCATTCGTTTGCAACTGGCTGTTTGAACCACCTCCATTGTGGGTGGTAATGTGATAGTGGAGAATCTCTGTCTATATTGAGACAAATGTAATGAGCACCACTGTTCTCCCCCACATGCGCAATCACAATGGGGTCAATTCCATGTGATAAGTTTGGAGCAGAAAATAGGGGTAAACATGTGAACCAACCATGACGGTCTATATATACAAGAGGTCGGTGAATAGCTGAAGCGATGACCAGACCGTTATGTGGCATCGTCATCCAGTAATCTTCAGGCGCTGGTCCATTAAACCAGTTTAATGTATCACGAAGGTGGTAAAAGTCTTCTTCCCCCCACATACTCACGTAAGTTATACTATGTTTTTGTAACTCTTGCATTAACATGTATCTAGCATCGGCCCACCTATTTTGGTCTTGCATAATCCAATGGGCAATGCACCGAAACCCACAATTTCCGTCACCATCCACATTATTTATACTTATTACCTGTGAACGGAAAATCTCTGGAATGCGATCAATAAAATCCTCGCTATCCTTATCTCCAACGTAAAATCTGTGTCTTATTTTTTGACCCGTGTACGAACTATGTCTTGCAGGTTCTTTGGCGCGTTTCAGGACTTTCGTGGATCTTGAATTTGTGCTTCTTCGGTGATTCATGGTTGGCACATCATTCAAGTCCGGGACTTCATTCAAGTCCGAAACTTCATTCAAGTCCGGGACTTGTGTAGCCTTGCCCTTTTTGTCCTTTGCGCTCGGACGTCCACGGGTATTTTTTTGAATAGCTGGTTCACGTGTGTCAGCAGATTCAGGTTGGAATATATCTCTTAACTTCGCTAACATATTCTTCTTGACAAACGATGTTGATTTGCTAAAAAATATTCTTGAATTGTCGCATGCCATCGTTAAACGAAGTATCGACATCATCATCATCATCACCACCATGTTCGCTGGAAGAGCCATCTTTATTCGGGGGCCTATTGATAACAGGCCACGAAACAGATAGGGTTCTCCAAAACATATCAACTCGTTCCAGTGGAATGGGGCATCCTGAATTCAATTAAAGTGACTTGTATAAATTACTGATATTAATGTGGAAAACAACTTGATAGTTATAAATTTAATATACTTACCATGAATAACATAGATTTGCATCTCGTGAAAGCATGGTAGTCTGTATATTGCCCGATTCTTATGGCTACATTCTTCTGGGGTGATCGACAGGTGGAGTTCTTTGTGCATGAGGTTCAAAGCATGTTTAGAAACTTTATACAACAATTCATGAAATAGTGGTACATCACACTTAATAGTTTCTCGTTCATGCTTCTATTGAAAGTCTCTTTTATCGCATCTTCTTGCGTAATGAGAATCTTATCGATCGACCTAAACAACCTGTCTAATTTGGACTGCGTGCCGTCCAAATATAATTTCAACAACGCGTGGTGAGCCTCAACTCTGCACGTTGTTGTCTGGCCGTAGGATTTATATTGGTCGGTAATATACGAGACAAACATGGGTGCGTAATCTTGCACCCAGTTATGCAGATACAAAGCGACATCTGAAAAAAACAATGAATTAATAAAAGGTCATTCGGGTGCATATTTATTAAATAATTAAAAACAACCATTTATTAATTAAGTACCCTGATGGTTGACTAATAGCTCTTGTAGGCGTTGATAACGTCGCTCGAACGATTCGAATGTCGGAGCTTTAACCATCCAATCCCATCAGTTTTTAACGGAATCATAGTCAATACCTCCATCTGTGAATTTATTTCTGCAAAACGTAAGTATGTTTTGCTGTATATGCCATCGACAGAGTAATTTGTGAGCGTCAGGAAATTCTGCTCTTACTGCCCCAACCAACGCTAAATCTCTGTCAGTGACGATCACACGTGGGTAATATCTTTCGTCAATCACTTGCTTCACACGTTGCAATACCCATCTAAAATTATGCCCTTGTTCACTGGATAAAAAGCTATACGTCATTGAAAATGTTTTATTTGTTGAAGTTACTCCAACAATTTCCAACAACGACAATTTAAACAAGGTGGTATTGTATGTGGAGTCCATCGGCATGACTTCAGGGAATGTACACCATAGAGCATACGACGTGGGGTGCACAAAAAATAGCTCCTCAAGCTCGTTGGTATGCTCATTTACCCTCGGGTACCATGTATACCCTGAATCCCGCAAATGCGAGTAAAGGACTTGAATTGGAGTTCTATCACCTACTCTGGCCCTCCGGAACTTATCTTGTGCGTTATAAATAGTTTTAACGCTAGACACGTTATCCGGATTACGACCCTTTATTGTCGAAAGTATATTAAGTGGTCGTACGTTATAATCTGTCAATTCTTTGACCAAACCCAACTCATCATCCTTTAATCGCATTGCATATGGCACACCATGCAACGACTCTAGCATATCATGATTACGCGTATCATCCTTCACCCTCAATACCCAATAATTTTTTGTTCGATGATATTTCGCATTTAATCTGAATGGACAACCGGTTTTACATGTTTTGGTTTTCCGTCTGCCACTACCTTGAGGTACATACGTCCCACCCTTTGTACACCTGTAATTGATTTCGTTCATATGACCATCTTCTGATTTGGTTCTATCTTTAACAATTACAAAATCGAGCGCACGAGCTATATTTTGCGCCCACTCAGCTACTTGCTCGTGAGAATCGAAAACCTGAAAATACATAACATTTTTTATAACATACTTTTTTTAACTAATACTTTTACATTTTTAAAACGGATTTTTTTACAACATTTACATTTTTATAACTTTTATTGAACTTTTTTTTTACTAATGATATATAACTTTTTTTTTTTACAAAATACTTTTTTTTATCACAATTTTTTTTAACAACTAACTTTATTTACAAATTTTATAAAAAAGAAACTAATACAAATTTTATAACAACTAACTTTTTTAACAACTAACTTTTTTTATAACTAATACAAATTTTATAAAAACTAATTACAAATTTTAACAACTAATACTAAGTTTTAATTTAACAAATAATACAAATTTTTAAAAACTAATACAAATTTTTTAAAACTAATACAAATTTAAAAAAAATAAAAAATAAAAAACGTGTATGGGTGGACTGCTGTCCCACACCCACACACGCGTACTTGATGATATCTCACCCACAAACTCACACACACCACAAACTCTCTCTCTCTCTCTCTCTCTCTCTCTCTCTCTCTCTCTCTCTCTCTCTCTCTCTCTCTCTGTTGCTCTCTTTTCTCTCTCCATTTTTAGATCTAAAAACGTTTTTAGATCTAAATTCACCATAATAATATGTAATTTGTGATTTGTGAGAGATTTTGTGAGTGTGTGGTGATGTTGTTGGTGATCTGTGTTGGGGGTTTGTCAAAAATTGGGGGTTTCTAATTAGGGTTTCATAAATATAATTTGGGGGTACGTAACTTTTATGTGATTAATTGTTAGATATGTGACTTTTATGCGATTAATTGAAAGTTTTCTTGTTTAATTTACCAGATCTATTAATGTTTTAAGAAACGCCTAAATTATAAAAATTAGGGTTTGGGTTTTTTGAGGTCTGTGATGGGTGATTATGTGGTTAATTGAAGGTTTTCTTGTTTAATTTACCAGATCTATTAATGTTTTAAGAAACGCCTAAATTATAAAAATTAGGGTTTGGGTTTTTTGAGGTCTGTGATGGGTGATTATGTGGTTAATTGAAGGTTTTCTTGTTTAATTTACCAGATCTATTAATGTTTTAAGAAATGCCTAAATTATATAACCTAGGGTTTGGGTTTTTTTGGGTCTGTGGTGGGTGATTATGTGATTGATTGTTAGATATGTGACTTTTATGTGGTTAATTGAAGGTTTTCTTGTTTAATTTACGAGATCTATTAATATTTTAAGAAACGCCTAAATTATAAAAATTAGGGTTTGGGTTTTTTGAGGTCTGTGATGGGTGATTATGTGGTTAATTGAAGGTTTTCTTGTTTAATTTACCAGATCTATTAATGTTTTAAGAAACGCCTAAATTATAAAAATTAGGGTTTGGGTTTTTTGAGGTCTGTGATGGGTGATTATGTGGTTAATTGAAGGTTTTCTTGTTTAATTTACCAGATCTATTAATGTTTTAAGAAACGCCTAAATTATATAACTTAGGGTTTGGGTTTTTTCTGGGTCTGTGGTGGGTGATTATGTGATTGTTAGATATATGACTTTTATGTGGTTAATTGAAGGTTTTCTTGTTTAATTTACCAGATCTTTTAATGTTTTAAGAAACGCCTAAATTATAAAAATTAGGGTTTGGGTTTTTTGAGGTCTGTGATGGGTGATTATGTGATTAATTGAAGGTTTTCTTGTTTAATTTACCAGATCTATGAACTTGTGGTGGGTGATTATGTGATTAATTGAAGGATTTGGTTCTTGAAACTGCTTTAGCAGTTGTGCTTATGTGAAACTGCTTGAGTTGTGTGGGTGCAAACGGGTAGGTTAACACCTTGATCTGCCACCTTTGAGTGGTATGAAAACCTGCTCTGGCCTACCACAGGCTCTGTGTGGGTTTTTGGCAAATTGCTTATGTGCTTATGATAAAAATGTGCTTATTGCACAAAAGCAAACCATTTGCACACAGGCTCAGATTAGACCCCGTTATTATATACTTTACGGGTTGGGCTATATTGACTGTGGCTAGTTTTCTAGTTTAACGGGGGTGATGAAAGTGCTTATGAATCTGAAAATAACAAACTGCTTATATGCTTGATAAGTAGTTTGTTATTAAAAAAAAAAAAAAAAAAAAAAAAAAAAAAAAAAAAAAAAAAAAAAAACTGAGATAAGGCAATGATGATTTAAAAAAAACATGATTTTGGCGTGGCATTTCCGACTGGACGGCAAAATAAAACTTAATTTTGCAACTTTCGATGTTGCAGCCATATATGATTTAACTTGGTTATGTGAAACAACTTATAATCTGAGCCTAATGTTATCTCGTATTAATGTGTAAAATGGTGATTACATGTTGTGTGTGAAATGGTGATTGAGACATATCTGCACTTGTTTCTTTGTGGTTTGTTACTTGCGGCTTTCACTTGCAGCTTGTGTTTCACTTGGCTTGTGTTATAACCCAACCCTATCTGTAACTTGTTCTAAAAAACTAGCCACCGTCTTTATAACCCAACCCTATCTGTAACTTGTTGTAACTTGTGTAATCTTCACTTGTTGTAACTTGCTGAATCTGCTTGTGGTAACTTGGGGGTACTTATTTTGCTTAGTTTGTGGTGAGAGTTACTTTGTTTGTGATGATGTTTACTTTATGAATCTGCCTTGTGGTGAGGCTCAATATATCAGGAGGTTGTTTCACTACCTACCTCCCTTTGTGACTTCCTGCAGTTTGGGAATCTTACTTTTGCTTTTAGTACTTGGCTTGTGAACATTGTGAGGAATCTGTGCACTTGGGTGCACTTGGGCAATCTAACTTGGTTGCAATATGGTATTGTGCAATCTGTGCACAAGGTTTCACTACCTACCTCCCCTTGTGACTTCCTGCAGTTTGGGAATATTACTATTGCTGTTGGTACTTGGCTTGTGAACATGTGTACTTGGCTTGTGGAATCTATGCACTTGGGCAATCTATCTTGGTTGCAATATGGTATTGTGCATTCTGCTTGTGTGCAATCTGCACTTGGACAAAAAAGGCGATGACGATTGGTTTTATAACCGAAAGGATGGCAAAGTGATATTTTTATCACTTTGCAACCTTCATATCTGAGCCTAACTTTTTTATCACTTGTGCAAATGGTTTTCTAAATCAGCGATGATGATTACGTGTTAATCTGAGCCTTTATGCAATCTGCTTGTGTGCTTATGCACTTGGACAAAAACTGCTTGAGTGCAATACTGCTTGTGTTCTAAATAGGCGATGATGATTGTTAATCTGAGCCTCTGTGCAATCAATCTGATTGTGTGTTTATGCACTTGGACAAAAACTGCTTGTGTGCAATACTGCTTGTGATTATGCACTTGGATAAAAACTGTTTGTGATTATGCACTTGGTGCACTTAACAAAAAAATACCCCATAAACTAAATGTGACAAAAAAAAAAAAAAAAAAAAAAAAAGTACATGAACAGTACCCTACTTGTAGGGAGGGTTTGGCAGGGGTGGGCTTAGACCCCGTTAATATAGCACATGGATGGTCACTGTATGGAAACCAAATGGTGAACCTGTTAGCAAATCTCTATAAGTTAGTTTTGTATAATAGCGCGCAGCCCATTGGGGTTAATTGTAAATGACAAATCATTTGAATGAATGCGATTTTTCTGTCTTGAAAGTTATGTAAGGGGTTCTTTCATATGATAAACATTAGTGTGATGTGTGAAATGTAAATTGACAATTATTTGAATGAGTTCTCTTGAGATTCTTTTTTATAGCTGAAGCTTTGTTTCGTTTTATTCTTTTTTTAGTGTAAAAATTTCAATGCTTCCTTTGTAGTTTTGTATAAGGGTTGGGATACTCTCAAGTTGAGAGATGTATAACTTGACTTAATTTAGAGCATCCCCAATTTATTAACCCATTCAAAATATTTAACTCATCTTTAACCACTTTTAGTTTTAACTTATCCTCTCTCTCACGTAACTCAAAAAATCAGTAGGTCGAAATAAGGGCCCATTTGGTTGCCTACTTTGGCTTGGGTTTTGTATCGATGTGACATTAAATAGGTGTTTGTTTGAAGTATGTAGGTTTAGGATTTGGGCATGATAAGGGGTTTCTCAAAAGATAACTCACTTGATGGTTTTATAAAATATATGAGCCCATCTTTTTTATCTCTCTCCTCTTGAAATATTAAAAATTATACATTAAATTATAAAAATAATCATTTATTTAGCTAAATATATATTTTAATATTTTTCTCTCAAAAATCAAATCCTAATCCTAAACGGGCCCTAAGTCTTTGTTAACCTATTGCTCCAATGCAACAAGTCTTTATTAGCCTATTGCTACAACTTAGTACATCAGTTGAGGATGCATATATCCTTCTCTAAATAAATAATTACATATATATCCTTTTTACAAGTTTTTGATGCATAAAGTACAATGCTTTTAATGCATCAAAAGGATATATATGTAATTTTTGAAATTTGCAAGGATATATATGTAAAAGCCCCTATAATTATAGATCCTAACTCAGTTGCAACTTGAATATTCACGTTTTAATATTTTTGACACTTATTGAGTTTGATGTGAATAACATTTCGAATTGTTATAGAATGTGTATGAGTAAACATTTTTTGTTGGTCAAGTTCAAAGTGAGTTTGGTATTTTGAAGACAGTTACTGTATTATTTTTCAAGGGAAAACATAACACAAATCTTTTAACAATTCTTAGACATTATTGTGGTTTTCTATTTCCAGTGAAAGAAACAAGATAAACGTTAAAACTAAAAGTATATCAGGTAGCAGCATATTTTCATTAATCTAATCTCATTCATTGTACGGTTTATGCATATTTTTTGTTTCTAGTTGTCTAATGTTGACCGGACGGGGGTCTAGTGCCCTAGTCTGCAAACCCTCCCTAGTGGGGCCCACTTAATACAGCTTTTGTCCTTTTTTTTTTTTTTTTTTTTTTTTTTTTTTTACAAGTTTGTTGTCCAACTCATAATTTTTTTGGTTCAAAGCACAAAAGTGCAGGTCCTTTATTTTTTTCCAAGTCCTTTTTTTTTTTTTTTTTTTTTTTTTTTTTTTTTTTTTTTTTTTGTAACTGCAAAAACACAAACAAACACCACACAAAATGAAGACTCGGATGAAAATGTTAAATTCGTCATCGCCTTATAGGCTCAGATTTTTAGAAGGCTCGGATTTGAAGGTTGCGAAAGTAATAAAAATATCACTCCGCCATACCATTCGGTTTTAAAAACCATTCGTCATCGCCTCGGCTCAGATTCGTTTTTGTAAACCAATCATCATTGCCTAAACCCTACAAAATTTACAAGTTACACAGCCAAACTGCAGGATTCTCAAGTTATCAAAAGTTCTCACATGCCAAACTGCAGGATTCTCAACCTCAAGGTACATCACAAGCCAAATAGTAAGGATTCCCACAAACAGCAGGATTCTCAAGGTACATCACAAGCCAAATAGTAAGGATTCCCAGGATTCAATCCTGGACTATAAACATAGGCACCATCACAAAGCAAGGCACCATCACAAGTAACTAACCACAAGTCTGAATCACAAACAACAACGAAGCAAACAACAAGCAAGTCTGAAAGAAGCAGTATCACAACAAGTGAAACACAAGATGCAGTATCACAACAAGTGAAACGCAAAGCAACTCTCAAAGAAGCAACCACAAGTCTGAATCACAAACAACAAAGAAGCAACCACAAAGCAACTCTCAAAGAAGCAGTAACACAACAAGTGAAACACAAGAAAGCCGCAAGTGAAAATGTCGAATTCACCATTTAACACACAATGTGTAAGGCTCAGATTACATTTTATCATATTGGCTGCAACATCAAATGTTGCAAATTAAATTTATTGCCATACATTTGGAAATGCCACGCCAAAATCAAGCTTTTATTTTTTTTAAATCATCATCGTCGTATCTTGGTTTTTTTCTAAAAAAAAACAAGTTTCAAATATGCTGGAAACAACAATCTGCTTAACAAGTATCATCAGAAACTGCTTAAACAAGCAGTTTCATCACAAACGAACATCTAACAAAACGAACATCACAGAAACATCATCAGAAACTGCTTAAACTGCTTAAAAGAACATCACAAAACGAATATCACAATTTCATCACAAACGAACATCATCAGAAACTGCTTAAAAGTCACGTATCTAACAAAACGAACATCACAGAAATATCACCGATCTAACAAAAACATCACATAAAAGTCACCAAAAAAATATATATATTTTTTTTATAGATCTAAACTTTTTATCACATAATCACATAAACCATCACATAAACATCACTGAAACACCATCAAACCATCACTAAAACCATCACAGACATCACCATTCGATATGTTTTAGATCAAAAAAAATATTCGATATGTTTTAGATCTAAATATATATATATATATATATATATATATATATATATATATATATATATATATATATATATCACACCTTCAAACCAATCGATATGTTTTAGATCTAAAAAAAAAAAAAAAAAAAAAAAAAAAAAATAGATCACACCTTCAAACTAATCGATATGTTTTAGATCTAAAATATATATATATATATATATATATATATATATATATATATATCACACCTTCAAACCAATCGATATGTTTTAGATCTAAAAAAAAAGAAAAATAGATCACAACTTCAAACCATTCGATATGTTTTAGAGTAAAAAAAATAGATCACACCTTCAAACATCACCAACACTTACCCACCTTCAAACCATCACTAAAAACATCACCAACACTTACCCACCTTCAAACCATCACTAAAATATATTTTAGATCTAAAAAAACATTCGATATGTTTTAGATCTAAAAATAAAATAGATCGGTTTCTATCTTAGTGAGAGAAAGAGGTGAGACTTTTGGTGTGAAAATGGCAGAGGTGGAAGATATCACATGGGGGGACCGGGTAAAACTAGGGGCCAGTTTCCGGTTTTATTTATTTTTTATTTTTTTATTTTTTTTATATATACGAAAGTTTTGTAATAAAAATGTGAAAAAAGGTTAGTTGTAAAAAATGTATTAAAAAGTTAGTTGTAAAAAAATGTATTAAAAAGTATTAAATGTGAAAAAAAAGTTAGTTGTAAAAAAAGTATTTTTGTTAAAAAAATGTATTAAAAAGTATTTTTGTATTAAAAAGTATTTTGTTAAAAAATATTTTGTTATAAAAAATAAAAAAAAAAAAAACATTTTGTTATATAAAAAAGTTAGTTGTAAAAATAATTGTGATAAAAAAAATATTTTGTCATAAAAAACATTTTGTTATACAAAAAAGTTAGTTGTAAAAAAAATTGTGATAAAAAAAATATTTTGTTATAAAAAAAAACACTTTGTTATACAAAAAAGTTAGTTTTAAAAAAAACGTCACCATACGCGTTCGTAATATTTTTTCAGGGGTTCGGATCTCACGAGCAATTAACGGATTGGGTGCAAAACATAGCTCGGGAACTCGGTTTTGTGATTGTTAAAAGAAGAACTAAATCAGAAAACGGTATTATGAACGAAATCAATTATGGGTGTACAAAGGGTGGGATTTATTCACCCGAAGGTACTGGAAAACGGAATACCAGTACCTGTAAAACCGATTGCCCATTCAAATTGGTGGCGAAATATCTTAAAAGAAGATCATGTTGGATTTTGAAAGTGAAGGATGATAGTCATAATCATCCTATGTTAGAGTCGCTGCATGGTGTGCCATATGCAATGCGCTTAAATGATGATGAGTTCGAGTTGGTTAAAGAATTGACAGAGTATACCGTACAACCACGTAAAATACTCTCGACAATACAGGGTCGTAATCCAGATAACGTGTCTAGCGTTAGAACTATATATAACGCACAAGTTAAGATCCGGAAAGCCAAAATGGGTAATCTAACTCCAATTCAAGTCCTTTACTCACACCTGCAGCAATCAGGGTACACATATTACGATAGGGTAAGTGCTAATAATGAGCTTGAGGAACTATTTTTTGTTCACCCTACGTCGTACGCTTTATGGTGTACATTCCCTGAAATCATGCTAATAGACTCCACGTACAATACTACACTGTTTAAATTGCCATTTTTGGAAATTGTCGGAGTAACATCAACAAATAAAACATATTCGATGGCGTTTAGTTTTTTAAACAGAGAAAAAGGGCCTAATTTTAAATGGGTATTGCAACGTGTAAAGCTGGTGATAAAGGAAAGGTACTATCCACGTGTTATCGTCACCGACAGGGATTTAGCCTTGCTTGGGGCATGCAGAGCAGAATTCCCTGGTGTTCACAAAGTACTATGTCGATGGCATATTTCCCAAAATATACTTATTAATTGCAGAGGTAGATGTGAGTCGAGTGATGAGTACGAGTCCATCAAACGCACATGGGATTGGATGGTTAAAGCTCAATCACGCGCCTTATTCGAGCAACATTATCGACGACTACAACAAAAATTGGTTAACAAACCGGGTACTTAATTATTAATTTAGTGTTTTTATTATTTAACAAATATGCACCCGATTGACCTTGTATTAATTCATCGTTTTTCAGATATTGCTCGGTATCTGGATAACTGGCTCCGAGAGTACGGGCACATGTTTGTCTCGTGTGTTACCGATGAATATCAAAGCTACGGCCAGTCAACAACGTGTAGAGTTGAGGCTCAACATGCATTGTTGAAATTATATTTGGGCACAACACAATCCAACTTAAACACGTTGTTGATTTCGATTGATAAGATTCTTCTCAAAAGAGCGCGATACAAGAGACTTTTAACAGGAGCAAAAATGAGAAAATGAATAAATGTGATATACCAATATTTTCAGAGTTATGGTATAACATTTCCAAACATGCTTTTACACTCATGCACAAAGAACTCCTTCAAACGAATTTTGCCGCAGAAGATTGTAACCATCAGTTGCGATCAATTTATGGATTGCCGTGCTTTTGTCAAATGATGGGGTATCGAATTCATGGTAAGTATATTAAAGTCAATATTAATGAATGCTTTCACGGAATGCTTCCACGAAATGGTTTTACATAAGTCACTTTTGATAAATGCAGGTGTGCCAATTCCATTGGAAAGCATTGATATATTTTGGAGAACCCTGTCTGTACCGTGGCCCGTTGTCGGTAACCTTGTGCTTGATGATGATGATGATGATGATACAAGAGAGTTTGAAAATGACGTTCGACAATTCAAGAGTGCTTTTGGCAAAGCAACGTCGTTTGTCAAGAAGAATATGTTGAACAAGTTAAGAGGGATATACCAACCTGAATCTGTGGACACACGTCAACCTGTTGTTCAGGAAAATACCCGTGGACGTCCGAGCGCAAAGAACAAAAAGTCCAAGGCTACAAAAGTTCCGGACTTAAATGAAGTACCAATCGTAGATCATCGAAGAAGTACAAATACAAGATCTACGAAAGTCCCGAACTTGCCGAAAGAGCCTCCAAGACACAGTTCGTACACGAGTGCTAGTCCACGGCACAGATTATATGTTGGAGATACTGTGAGCAATGGTTTTATTCGGGAAATTCCACTGATTTACCGTCCATACGTAATAAGTATACGTAATGTTGCGGGTGATGGGAATTGCTGGTTTCGGTGCGTTGCTCACTTTATTTTTCAAAACGAACATAGGTGGGCCGAAGCCAGACATAGGTTGTTGCAAGAGTTAGATTACCATAGGAGTACTTACATAGATATGTGGGGGGAACAAGACTTTAGCTTTCTTTGGAATACAATTCACTGGTTCAACGGAGGTGCACCTGACGGTTACTGGATGGTGATGCCAATGACGGGTCTAGTTATCACTTCAATGCTAAATCGACCGATTGTATTTCTATCCGTGCGTGGTTATAACACATGTTTTCTGCTTTTTTCCGGGCCAAACAACACACAAGGAATCGACCCCCTTGTGATTGCCCGTGTGGGGGAGGACTCATGTGCTCATTACATTATACTGACGCTAGACCCAACTTTTCCACTTTCGCGTAACCACCCACAATGGAGGTTTTTCCGAGAGCCAATTGCAGAACAATGGATAAGTTTATATCAACATCGACTATTGACGTAAATATTATACAGACAAAACATTGTAAATAATTATTGATTTATGATGTAAATAATTATTGATTTATGTTGTGAATAATTTTACAGACAAAACATTGTAAATGATTATTGATTTATGTTGTAAATAACTGTTTGTATTATATAGTAATTGATTAAATATTTATTTATATTAGTAAATAACATTATTGATTGATTATGCAAATTCTTTGGTCAGATGAGCCAAAGAAATCCTTTCTGGTGCCGATGTAATAGAGGATTTATTGTAGAACGGACATCCTGACAAAACGGTAGTCGTGGGCGACTGTTTTATGCATGTCCTCTTTCAGTGGTAAATAATCATACGTTTGCTTAGTTATGTAAATAATTTGTTTGTTAAAAATACATTTCTTATTATTTCCTGAACATGTAACAGCCAGGTACAAAAGACTATGGGTGTCGATACTCCGCGTGGAAAGATGAATTTGAAGCAGAGCACTTTAGTCAAGCCTCTTCTTCAACGCATTGCTCAAACTGCGTTGCTACAAAAAATGAGATCAAGTTGTTGAAGCAAAGAATAAAGGCGCTGGAAATGGAGTTAGAAATGGCAAGGAATCCTGAGGATCACGCTTGTCAGTCAAGTGTCCGGCTCCATGATCTTTTAACCGAAATGAATAATCTTCATATGTCGTAGATATTGTTGTTTTTAAATAATATGTTAACGTTGACGTTTAATTTTATAATAATAGTTGTTGTTTTTAAATAATTTAAGTTTAGGTGTAAACACTGATCTTGTAGTAGTTTATAAATGCAAATGAGTCAACGTCATCTTTTTTATAACGTCATATTTTTTTATAACGTCATATAGGCAATTATTAACTAAGTATACACAAAAATGAGTCAACGTCATCTTTTTTTATAACGCCATATTTTTTTTATAACGTCATATAGGCAATTATTAATTAACTATACACAACACAAAAACATTACAAACATTAGTTTATAAATGCAAATAAGTCAACGTCATCTTTTTTTATAACGTCATATAGGCAATTATTAATTAAGTATACACAAAAATGAGTCAACGTCATCTTTTTTTATAACGTCATATAGGCAATTATTAATTAAGTATACACAACATTACTAACATTACAAAAAAATATACAAAACAAAAACATTACAAACTTAATAAAAAAAACAAAAACAAAAAAAACAACTACAAGACAAAAGTAAAAAAAAAAACAAAAAAAAAGTACAAATAAAGTACACCCTCCCATTTCGGGAGGGTATGGATAAAAATAGACCAGGGTGTGGTCAAGATGGGCCCTTTCAATTAATCTCTAATTATCCCACATTCAGTTGATGATGTTTTTTCATTTTTCTATTCTTTGCTTTTCGATATAGGTAAATTAATACAATACCAATTAGACCAACAAACAAATCATCTGAAATAACATATTGTTGAGAAGTTATAACAATGGCATCACATTTAAACACAAAATCGAACAAGCAATGACATAACTAGGCATCATCCGAAACACTATAAAACAAGATAAACCCCATAAATGTAATAATCTAAGCCCTTTCACCTCTAATCCTCCTAGCTAACTGCATATCTTTAGGCATAATTGTAACTCTTTTGGCATGAATTGCACACAAATTAGTATCTTCAAACAAGCCAACCAAATACGCCTCACTGGCCTCCTGCAAAGCCGCAACAGCACTACTTTGAAACCTCAAATCCGTCTTGAAATCCTGAGCAATTTCTCTGACAAGCCTCTGAAAGGGCAACTTCCTGATCAACAACTCGGTACTCTTCTGATACTTCCTGATCTCACGCAACGCAACTGTTCCTGGCCTGAATCTGTGTGGCTTCTTCACTCCTCCAGATGCTGGAGCTGACTTTCGTGCGGCTTTTGTTGCTAGCTGCTTCCTTGGTGCCTTTCATCCGGTTGATTTGCGGGCTGTTTGCTTTGTTCGCGCCATTTGTGTTTTCTTCTTTTTATTTTCTGAGAAAATTAACTGTGTTTGTGTTTGGGTGTGTAAAAGTGAAGATTGGTGTGTATGTTTTATAGGTGAAATTGAAAATTTTGGAATTTTTTGAAATTTGGGCAAAAGTTGTGCGGGGAAATTTTCCAGCCGTTAGATTATTTGGAAGAGAAATGGACGGTTGGATTTGACTGTTTAGTGAAAACACGGATTGCGATCCGTGTGGACTGTCGTCAAGTGCTTATTTGTTTGACTAGTCAAATACAATAGTTAAAATTAGGGGTACCAATTTTTGACCCGACACGAAAATTGAGTGTAAAGAGATTTCAGGTCGGGTTTGGTCGATCCATCTAACCCGTTTATTAAAGAGGTCATGTTCGGGTAAGGGTGAGCAAACAGACCGGATGGACCGGACCGACCGACAAAACCAAATGGACCGGACCGGACCGACCACATTCGGTCCGGTCTCAGTCTAGGGAATTTCATAATTTTGGTCTCGGTCCGGATCAGTCCGGTCCGGTTTAAAAACCGGACATTTAGCCTATTTGGACTAAGACCGGACCGGACCGAGACCGGACCGACCACATTCGGTCCGGTCTCGGTCTAGGATTTTTGCCGGATTCAGTCTCGGTCCGGTCCGGTTTTTGGACCGTAAGCACCCCTATGTTCGGGTTAGGAATAAATTAAAGGGTAAACTGCAAAAAATGTCCCTAAACTTTCGCGATTTTGCGAAAAGTGTCCTCATACAAGATTTTTAGCAAAAAATGTCCCTGAACATGTTTCCTTAGGCAAATAGTGTCGTTGAGGATGACATTTGTTTGCAAAAACGGTTTTTTGCTTAACTATCGTTAGAGAAGCCCGTTAAGTGATTTGTGAAATGACTATTTTACCCTCCTTTTATTCAATAATTTCTATTCTACTCATTTGTGCCTTACCCCGCCAAGCAAAACCTGAAACACAATTTCATTAACACAAATTCACACTGATATCAAACACACACAATCACACGCACACAAATTAAACCCAATCGATTAAATTACATTTACTCATTTGTACTTGTTTCATTCGCTGCCAACCTTGACTCAAATGTGCTTAAATGCATATAATTAGTAAATAGGTGTGTTGATTAGCATTCTAAAGTGACTATCTTCTTGAGCATAAGTGCTTTTAGTGTAATGTAAGCGAATAAGCAGGTTCATTTAAACACTCAAATCTGCTTATATGCAGATAATCAGTTATATGGGTGGTTTGGATTAGCTTACTATTTGGGATTATCGGCTTACGGAAATTTGAAAACTACCACATTTTTTGCCTGTAGGCTTATCAAATTGAGTTAATGGCTTATTTGAATCTATATTCTAAACTTGATAAGCTCTTAAGGTGAGCTCGGATTTTAAAAATCGCAATAAGCCATTAAACCCACAAAATAAGTAGAGCCAAGCACCCTCTAAGTTTAGAGAACAGTAATTATTAGGTAAATGGTTTTAAATTTGGTCTGTTTCTGCTTATTACTAACGAATCCAGATACTAAAGTTCACCAAATAAAAGTTTCTACCACTTTACAAACACAACAGAAAATGTCATTTTCCAACTATTCGAATCCGTCATTGGGTGAGAATGTAAAGGAATGGCACAAGGTTGACCAGTCATCGTCATCTTTTTACATTGTTCGTGATGATTTGCAGCATCCGTTAGTTAATGGTAATAAGGCGAGGAAACTTGATGCATTGTTTCCACTTATTGAATATCATTTAGGAACTGATGTGGTGAGTAAGTTAACCTTTTAAAGTTGCTTGTATTTGAACTTCGTTTAACGATATATGCCATTTATTACTATTTAAACATCGTTTTAGGAGTTTTTTAGGTCATGTGTGGAGGTTGTCAAAGTGCACATGCTGCAGCTGTTGGTATGTTGCATATATCTCTTGAAGCTATTAAGGGGTGTTTGGATGTGCTTTTTCAAATGTATTATGTTGCATGTTTCACTTGAAGCTGTTAGGGTTAGATGCATTTATGTTGTAATAATGAGATAATCAAATGTTTTGACAAATTGTGATTGTATAGAAAGATAGACAGATAAAGGACAAAAGTGACATTTTCTGAAGAAAAAAAAGTAGACACAGATAATCAGGTTAAGAGTAGAGGAAAATTAAAATTTTATTTTAGTGTTGTTGCAGCTGGTATAGAAGTGGTTATTCAAATTATCTGATAGTTTTAAAACGCAAATTAAGCACCCCCTTGAACTATAAGTTTGTGCAACTTTTAGTTGAAAAACCACTTATGGTCAGTTCTTGATATTCCATTTGCATGTTTTGTTAGCTGTTTCTTGTGCAGAGAGGGGACTAAAGGCACATTTGCTATTACGTGGAGAACAACCTCAAATCCGAACCGGCTACAATTTGATTTCTAAGTTATATGGAAATGTCACTTAAGTGCCAAGATCTCTATACTCCAACAGAAAAGAAATGTTATCGTCACATGCTGAATCAATAGGCGGGAGTGTTGTATCCCTGGATGTTTTACTCAAGTCTTCTTTCACAAATCACAACTCTATAAAGTCAAACTTATCTAAAATAGAAAATGGACAGTCTTCAAATTCAAAAA
This sequence comes from Artemisia argyi, assembly GCA_030686995.1. Lineage (NCBI taxonomy): Eukaryota > Viridiplantae > Streptophyta > Magnoliopsida > Asterales > Asteraceae > Artemisia > Artemisia argyi. Next base: position 101,879,265 of record CM060683.1, read on the forward strand.
AGATGGTAATTGTTAATGAAGGTGCAGGAGATGTCGTTGCTTTGCCTGGTAAGCTTCAAGTTAACTTATGAATGGGTAAATTTAGGCTGTAATTCTTTCTGAAATGGGTCAATTATAAAAAGTCAGCTAAAAGGGAATGGGTCAAACAAACAAGTCATATGGTTTGAAAGTCGCCCAAAATCTGTTTAATGCATATTACAGCGTTTATATCATTAGTATTAACGATATTGTTTTTTTTTGTAATAATGGTCATTTCTTTAGTTATTTATAACATTTTACTAGAAACAATGTCTATAATGGCCATTATAGTTTTGACTGAATATATTTTTCTTATAGGCTTGATTTGCTTTGTACAATACTTGTCACAAGATCATATACTTGGAAAAGAGCATCCTTTGAAAATTATTTTAGATGCTGGTACTGGCACAACGACAGTTGGTTTAGCTATCAGAATCTTATGTTTAGGGTATGTGCTCATCATTGCTAATACCGAGGAGTTGGTGAGGCTGGAAAATAGTCACGTTATGAGAAGACGCTGAATTCTGAACATTTGAGGCGGTTTAATACAATACCTCCGAAGGTTTCATTCCAAGGCGGGATGTGTCGATGTCAGAGATTTATGGGCCGTTCAACAATATCCCACTCGTAGGTAGTGGACAACCACCTTACAATCGTTCAATCTTAGCATTCTTTGCAGGCAGAAACCATGGTTTTGTACGAAATAAGTTGTTCAAACATTGGGGAAACAATGATAATGATATGCAAGTCCACACTTACCTTCCGAAAGGTCAAAACTACACTGAGTTACTAAGCCAAAGTAAGTATTGTTTATGTCCTAGTGGTTACGAAGTTGCAAGCGCTAGGTTAACAGAAGCAATCCATATGGGGTGCATCCCTGTCGTTATCAAGAATAATTATGTTCTACCATATAACGACGTATTGGATTGGAGTTAGTTTTCCATACAAGTACACGCAGATAACATTCCAGATTTGAAAAGAATATTGCAAGATATACCTTTTTCGAAGTATATGGAAATGCAAAAAAAGGTGGTGGAAGTACAAAAACACTTCACACTCAACATTCCAGCTAAAAACTTTGATGTATTTCACATGATTCTTCATTCCGTGTGGCTAAGAAGACTGAATATCCAATTACGAAGTTTTCAATTGATTTAATTGATCACAATTGTAGTATTTACAGTAGTTTACTTTTGAATTTTTGGTTTACAGTGGTATCCAAAATTGCAATGTACGAGGGAAAATAAACTCCATTTATAGGATGATAACTTGTATTTGTAACCTTGATGAGAAAGAACATGAGTAGTCAAATACTTCTGGTTCTTTAATAACCATCATAGATAAGAAGGCATTAGAGGTTCATCAGAAGCTGGTTTCGGGGCATCACTGCTTGGATTGACATTCTTTGTCCTCAGATTATCCAATGTATCCACGAGTCCCTGAACACGGCGCACCTGAATCAAAAGAAAAAAATGTTTAATGCTTTATGCTCTGATTGATTTTTATGTTATAAAAACTAGGATAAATGACTTAAATTCTTGATACTATTTATCCAAATGTCTAAAATACCCCAAGGAGCCAAGAAACTAGCAGTAAAGCCATTTCGTTATTTCATCCTAGATACAAATGGAAATAAAAGAACTACAGCAAGACGAAAACTTCTACCTTTCGGGATGATGTATTTGGCTACTATAACTCTTAACACGTATCCACTTCGGGCAAAAAACAAACAGTTTCGGGTGATGAGTAAAAACGTGTTTGGGTCAAAACACACAAAGAAAATGAAAATAAAGGATTAAGACTTGTTGAGTCTGATTTGAATGACCCACCAAACTTTTTATCCATTTATTTTGATCTCATAGAACTTACATAGTAAACTTGATTCTAGTTTACTATGACAATCATACGATTCTTTCTAGTCGAAGCAGTTAGAAGGTTGTCACCACTTGAGTCTGGGTGACTTATAAAACATGTAGTTTGACACTTTGACCCGTTTCCTTATTTTTTCAAAATTCCCCTTTGATATGTTTTAATACAAACGGGTTAAAGTACATACTTTGATTACAATTGGCATTTGGGCAGGATAGTCGATACACAGGGGAGTGCACATCTTCCTCGTAGTATACATCAGCAGCATATAATAAAAACTGTTGAAAATACTAGAAGAGGATGCAAATCAGAAGTAACGAAAAATTCAAACTGTTACAGGGTGTTTGGATGTGCGATTAAGAAAACAATTTTTCAAAAGTTTCGTAAATGATTATTTATTAAGCTCATATTGTACCTGCTTGTGCTTAAATAAACAATCCCAAACACCCTCATGTCTCAAAAACAACTATTTATGCGATTAGGAAAAGACGTAAATCTAAGCATAAGTCTACTCATAAAGTCAAAAAAATGGTCAAGTTAGACCGCGTACATCAGTGAGAAATGCTCAGCTTTCACAAATATATCAACCACAAACATATACAAGCTAAAGTATGATATATCATACGTCTATTTAAACAGACTAACTAAACCGATATCAAACCACTCAAGGGTTGGTCAACGGGTTAAAAAGCTTGTGATTATAAAATTTAAAAGGTTACTACTGCCAAGTGCTGCTCGATCATTCAAGTTACTACAGCTACTATTATTGGTTTATGCTGCTATGGTATTAGTTTCTACTGCTCCTTATACGCTTAATACTGCCAGTTGTAACTTTCTACTGCTCGATCGTACTGTCTGTCTGTTGCCTAATTTATGTCTCCCTTCACGCTATTGTAGCTGAGCAAGATCTGACAAGAGTGAGTTTTGTCAAATTATCATCAAGGATAGACAATAGTGAGTGTTGAGTTGTATACTGTAAATATATAACTAGCTCTAAGCAGATGTACCGATCATAACTAGGACTAAAAAACGAATAACGGGTTTTGATATATCTAACTGAATAAGCTGGAAGCAGATTCGCCTACACTAGTACACTGTCAAATTTCATTTGATATTTTACAAGCGAATGGTTTAAGAAATGAGGATGCAGTTTGTCCCACTTATACGAAGAACAAAGAAAATGAAGATATATAAATGAAGTGAATCTAAACTTTCTTGACAGGACCAGAACTTTGGTACTCAAATATCTAAAAGGCGTTCATACAATGAATATTTCTGTTCCTTATGATCTGATCAAGCATTATAAATCTCAGAAAACTACTTCAACTTCTAAAGCATAGTCAATATTATAAAGTGATTATTTTCACCCATTCTATTGAAATGAAAGTATCAATTTTCAAGAAAGACATGACCAACCAACTGCGTTAAATGGTCAAAGAAGTACTAACACATCACTTCTGCTTAAATCGAAGGTTGACTTTATAAAGTCAAAGACAATACTTTCATGTCTTTTGGATAAGTGAGGGGTGTATATTCGTATGTATGTCAGTCTTATTGGGAAGTAACATAACAATATGCTAATAAAATTGCAGTTAAAGTATTTCTTTTGGCTTAAGAAAGTTCACCTTTGTTGGGAGCAGGGGCACGTTTAGCAACCCTTAGAGCTTGCCTATAAAGCTTCAAGACTCGAGCGCGCAGAATGAAAGTCTGCAAATCAAAGGAGATAACCATAATTGACTCTCCCCTGAGGTCCAATAATATCACATTAGAATCTGGTTCAGACATACATTCACCAAATTAATACCTAATCCACCATTTACCAAATTACCAGACTAATTAATACCTAATCCGCCATTTGCTTCCAACTTTCACCTAATTTACAAATTTGGAAAGAAAAAAACTGAATATATACAACAACACTGAAAATAATTCGATTAACATGAAAATCATAATTAGGGAGGTTCAAATTCAGGAAATTAACAGTTCAATCAAACCCTCAATTTTAACATGAATAAGTATATCAATTACAATATAAATAAGTTGAAATTCAAGCAGTTAACAGTTCAAGTAATCAGTCAATTATCAGAAAAGCCCCAAAATTAAACGATCCAATAATTAAAATAAAATAAAAGGGTTTATAATTATTATACTGATGAAAATCAGATCCAGAAGGAGAAATTGGGCTTGACCCGATCTGAAATTGAACTGGACTATTGATATATTGAAGAATTAAGGATAAGGGTTTGGTTGGTGGTTCAAAGGATAAAAATTATAAAGTTGTATTGGATATGAACTTTCAGGTCCATTTAATAAGTTAATTGATGAGATATGATTTTGACTATGTGTGTGATTGTGTGTGTTTGATATTAGTGTGAATTTGTGTTAACGAAATTGTGTTTCAGGTTTTGCTTGGCGGGGGAAGGCACAAATGAGTAGAATAGAAATTATTGAATAAAAAGAGATTTCACAAGACACTCAACGGGCTTCTCTAACGATCGTTAGGCAAAAAACCGTTTTTGCAAACAAACGTCATCCTCAAGGACACTATTTGCCTAAGGAAACCTGTTCAGGGGCATTTTTTGCTAAAAATCTTGTATGAGGACACTTTTCGCAAAATTGCAAAAGTTTAGGGACATTTTTTGCAGTTTACCCTAAATTAAACGGGTCGACCCACTAACCCGCTTAGATTTTTTTCTTAAATTAAATTTATTTATATTTTATTATACTGGTTAAATGGGTTAATGAGTCGACCTACAAACCCATTTAACCTATTTAAGTCATTTAATGTGCAAACTTTAGTATATAAACGGGTTACATGGGTCAACCCGAAACACGTTTAACATATTAAACCCGTGTAATTTATTTAACCTGCCAACCCAACTATATATAAACATTTTAAATGGGTTAAGTTCATGTTATGTGTAAACAGGTTAAGGTTGACATAGCTTACCTAATTAATTAAATGGGCTAGGTCCGGGTTGAGATTTTCTGACCCGCCAACCTGCCAACAAGAACCCGACCCGAATTGACACCCCTACCTAAAATTAGTCTTGGTTAACAATTCATCAAACTTTTAATACGCTTTTCTTAAAATTAGTCTTGGTTAACAATTCATCAAACTTTTAATACGCTTTTCTTTTAGAAGCATAAAAATACTCTCATTTAGCATGAGTATCTATGTACTAATCAGGGGCGGATGTACATGCAAGCCAGGGTAGCGGTCGCTACCCCTGAACTTTTACCCGGTAGTGGAATTTTTGGCGATTTTTGGCTATTTTTTGGCCATTTCGCGACCCCTAAAACAAATTTTCGCTACCCCTAAACAAATTTTCGTATTTCGCTACCCCTAAACTTGGATCCTAGTTCCACCCCTGGTACTAATAATAGTCATACGTACGTAGTCAAAACATAAGTTTGTGTAATACTTTTTCATTCTTTTAACGTTGGTAACATTTATAAAGTTTTGTTAGCTTAATGAATCTATGAACTAATGTGAGTAGTTAATAAATAACCAACTCAAACTACTGTTTCTTATCGCAAGATATGTCCATGTTATGTTTACAACACATGTAGCTTACAATGACGTCCCAAATGTATAACGAAATCATCAAATATCTCCATCTGATTAAATCTATCAAAATCATGAGCAACTTAGCTGGTTGGAATCGATCGATGTTCATAGAAGAAGAATCCTAGAGGTAATTGTGTATGCAACAATGTGGTGTATTTGGAGGTTTCGAAACGGAGTGGTGTTCAAAGATTCAAACATGAAAAAGAGTCTTATCTTCGAGTCCATTGTAATTAACTCTTTTCAATGGTTTTCGAGTAGATGTAAAAAACATAACATCCCATGGACATTGTGGCTTCAAAACCCAATGTTGCATTCCTTTGTATAAGTTGCTAGTTTTTTTCTAGCGTGTTTTATTTCACTTTGCCGTTCAAAAAAAAAAAAAAAACTATTAAGTTCCTATTAACATTTTAAAATGTTAAGTTCATTAAATATAAACAAACTTTCAAAAATTTTCTGAGTTAGATAACCAACTTTTTAACCACACTATCTAGTAAAACAAAGTTAAAAATATGTTCCATTATCATAAATATGGTAACCGGATACCTCTTAAACCTGTAAATTTGTTTATTTGGCATTTTCATTTCATTTTTATGTTTAAGTGTCACACTTATGTAGATCTTGTATCTTGGACCACTTACCTCTCCTCTTAGGCTGTTCCCAGCAAGGCGCCGGGAGGTGCTTTTTTATGGTTGGTCATGCATGAGGCTAGCGGGAGCAACTAGGTGACGCATGAGGAGTGCAACAACATGCAACCGAAGGTGACTGGCTCACCAAATAAGATTGTGTGCCAAATGGTTCCTCTTGGAATGTTTATATTATTAATTATCTAGTTTTGTAAATGTGTGTGAAGTATTTAGTGAAAAAAGAAAAAAGCAGTTTAGTCATTCATATAAGTCACATGTCTATATGAAAAATACAAAAGATGTAAATCTAGTTTTGTGAATGTGTGTGAACTGTGAAGTATTTAATGAAAAAGGAAAAAAAAACAGTTTAGTCATTCATATAAGTCACATGTCTATATGAAAAATACAAAAGATGTAAATAAATTTAGTGATACGGAAAATCATCCGGTCTTCTTTGCAATTATTATAGGTTTGCAATTATTATAGGTTACAACAAGTTTCGTATGCTAGATTGTGTAGTTAAAAAGTTGATTATTTAACTCAAAACTTTGTAAGTTCGTTTTTATTTAATAAACTTAACCCCATTTTAAAAGCTAAATTTCTCTACAAGGTTAATTCACCCTTTGAGATGCTCTCAAGTTGATACGGAGTATAAAATATTCTCTAACAAACACTTGGGATACTCTTAAATTGATATGAAATACTCTCGCAAACAACCTGTATTTATTTTTTTAGTGACAGGAAACATAAAACATGACCGATCATAACCAGTCATGTTCATAACAATTTGAAAGGATCTCGATCCTAACTTATTTCATCATCTTCTTGTTATCACGTACTAAAAGTGGTGTATAGCCCGAATCAACAAACTTACAATCTACAAGTAAATAGGGGTCAGATTCACGGTACATATGTCAAACAAAAAAAGACCACTCACGTAGCAAAAAGTGTATTGAACTACCCTGTACCACTAAAATCAATGTTAAGCATATGCATTCAAGTCATGAAGACCAAAAGATATACTACATTTTAAGTTTGGTTTTATTTGCAGATGCTTTCTCATTCCGCATGTTAAATGTCAAAGAGTATAAAAAAATCCAATAGATATCCTGATATAAATGTCCAAACTTCCATTTTTCTTCACATAAACCAACTATATACACATTATCCATACCAACAACACACACAGTCCTTTCGCCTCCAACCACTTGACCATGGATCAATGAGCAGGATGAGAAAACCGTGTTACCGTACGATGAGTTTGAAAAGCACAAGCACAGTGCACTGAGGTGAGGTTCAAACAACCGCTTATGATGAGAGAATGCCTACCTGCGCACGTGTGGAGTGCAGGGAAGGAATCACAGAGTGCTTGAACTGCAGGAGGGGTTAGAGCAGTGCATTGGCTAATGTTGAGATTTATGAGCCCTTCTTCTTCGTATCGGCTTTTAACAGACTCCCATACTTCCTGCTTGTGTTTAACACGACTGTGTGCCAAAGCATACATTGCTCGGTCTGTAATGTTTTGACAGTAATATAGTCCAAGAGATCTCAGATGTAAGCAGTTGTTTGCCAGAGCTATCACACTCTCATCTGCATGTTTCAGGATAGAATTAGTTGTAATCGGCTAAAACCTAGTGCCCCTGAAGCATCGTGGAAACTGGGACGGGTCGTGTTGACCCGACAACTCTGTCCTTTTCTCTTTAGTTGTATAAGTAACTAATATTAGTATACAAAAAAACATTACAGAATTTAAATAAAATCTTTTTCTTTTGGGTAGACTTGGTTTGAACATTGAACGTTAAGATAAAATCAACATTTTATTACACCTTGATTGATTATCAACAGGTTTGAAGTGTTCAGAAGCGTATAAACCTAATCAACGCAATAAGAAAATAATCCCTGCTATGTAACTGTTTGACTCCGAATGTCAACTTTTGTTAGTCAAATAGAACCTTCTTAACCGATTATTTTTTCTTTTACTTGTATTTTTCAATATACTTCTCCATTTTATTTCAATATACTTCTCCATTTTCTCTGTAGAACTTATATATACATGATTAGATATCAATTATGAAATTGTAAAAGGTCTGGCATTTTCAACGACAGTAAAACAAAATAGTTGAAAGAAAAAAACGAGGTTATTTTAAAACATCACTGAACCATATCCACTAAAAAACTTTTGAATGTCACACAACTTAAACTTTTAACTCGAAATTCTAATCAATGCGTTTGCTCAACTCTACTGTTTTTTATTAAAAAGTACTCCAGTATATAGAAGGAACGAAAGGGGCAAAAGAAATTATCTTTAAGATGTAAAAGAATCCATTTGACATTTAAAATAGAATCCGGAACTAGAGGTAAAGAAGTAAAGTAAAGTAACTCCCAATACCGTCTTCCACGGGTTATGGGTCCCAATACCGTCTTCCACGGTGTATGGGGGAGGTTAAGACGTAGACAACCATACCCCTACCTAAGGTAGAGAGGCTGCTTCCGGTTCTACCTAGGGTAGAAAAGGACCTCCGGCCTTTTGTAGGGAGTGAGGATCGACACAGATACCTAATCCGGAACTAGAGGTGTTTAACATTTAAAAGTCAACTATATGATCAACACATACCTGTTATAAGAACACAACCACACAGATCAAGAGCACGAAGATTAGGACACCCATAAGCTAAACTCATAACTCCAACATCACCAACTCCCTCGCACCAACCAAGATTTATCGACTGAAGTTGATTACAATTGTATCCAATAGCCTACAAACGCAACCAAAAGTCAGATAACTTATACATTTCAAGACACAGGAGTCAAATGACACAAAATTATTTTCTATACCTTCAAGGCCTTGTCAGATGCCGCTTTTCCACATCCACAAAGATTCAAAACCTTCAATTTTCTACAGTAACCGCTAAGATACTCGAGAGCACCATCACTAAAGCCCGAGCAGCCACTGATGTTTAGCTTAGTAAGATCAGGACAACCATGAGCCAAAGCATAAAGAGATCGATCACCGAGTTTAAAGCTCTTGCTGAGGTCCAGATCCTCTAAATCATGACAGTTGTTTGCAATGGTCTCGATTGCATTATCATCAAGCTGTGGTTTATCTTGCCTAAGGTTCAAAACCCTCAATTTTGTGAACTTAGGAGCAAGAGATAGCACCATGTCATTCATGCTGTTTTTGCACCTACATTTTAATAAGATATAAAAATGAGACTCATTTCAGGCCAGGTCATAAGACCGTATGCTTGACGGTATTGTTAGTTGTCATCATATATTCAACCATGAATTACATATGTGAATGAGCAAATACTCGCACTCAATCCTAAACTACAGGAGAAAGTTTATAAAACAAAGAGATACCCTCAATGAAAAAGAAAATTGATATTGTTGTCAATCAAATGCGAAAAAACCCACCCAAAATTATAGCACGTACACGAAGTTCGAGTCTTAAAGCACAAAAAATGCAAGAACCTAAAACGCTTGCTCTTCACAAAATTTTTGGATGTTGCCATAACGTTTTGTGCAAAATTTTGGATGTTGTCCATCACGTTTTTGTACCAGGAAAACCATTTACATCCTCACAAATAATATAGCCCAAGCCAAACTAGAAGGCTAGCTCAATATTGATCAAAATATTAGAAACCGGATAGCACACAACTAAAACAGGGCAGGACTCCTTAATTCCTTATTCAAACCTCATTGTAAAATAACTAGTAGCCTACAATCTAGGATAATTCACAAAATAGCTAACAATAAAACAACTAGTAACATAGAATTAACCGTCACAAAAATACGAAATCCATATCCAAAAAAATGACTCTGTTCCACTAAAAACATCATAACATTAATTTACTTAAAGGGTGTTTGGGATTGCTTGCTTTATTCCACTTTCATGTTTAAAAAAAAAAAAAAAAAAAAAAAAAAAAAAAAAAAAAAAAAAAGCAATTCCAAACACCATCCAATTAACCAAATAAAAACATACCAAGAGAGTGAAAAATGAGTAAGCCCGAAAGAAATAGCATCTCTCCAACCAGTACAAACACGAGAAGCAACCACAACCGTCCGATCATCCAACAAACTGACAATCCTCATCAAAAGCTCCATTGGAATATCCTTCCATTCAGTAATAACCACTCCACTTCCAAACACCATCATTTTATTAAAACACTTGTTCAACTCATCACCACCACCACCTTCCATCATCATCATCATCATCATCATCATCTTTCTAATCTACCACCCTTTTTCTCAAGTACCTTTTGGCCTTTTATAGTATACAAAATACAAAAAGTCAGACAAATAACAAATATTAAAGCAACACAAGTGTCTTTGAGTAAAAAACAAAGTACCTAGTTGTAATATATATTTTGTCAAAAGACACAACTAGTTTCTTACAAAACCAGATATGTTCATGTGATAGTGTTTTAAGGTTGCAAGTCAATTATAAAAGAGGTAAGACTTAAATGATTATGGCTTGTTAATTAATATGTGATCAGGAGGTAGATGATAATAGAAGAAAAAAGAAGGTTTTTGATTGATCATATCATAAAAGATGATGAAGAGAGGTTTAACAGGAAGCGTGACGGAATGAAAGACAAGTATGAAAAACACGTGTGACTTATGGATGGTTGTGTGTGTTTCAAGGAGATTGTGGTCCCGCTTTAAAGCCAAGTCTTTGGCTTCTTTTTTCTTGTCAATTTATCATCTTTTATCTTGTGAGCATTTCCCATATTTTTCTACAATTTGTCGACTTTCTTCCTTAATCCTACCCACAAATAAATAAATAAAAATGGATAATAGGAATTCTATCTTTTTCACTTTCATCATCGTATCGAATTATTTTTATAACTGCATCAATTATATGATTAGGATCATAACAAAATATATCATTTTCTTTATCTTATTAAATAAAAATTGAAACAGTGATCGTTAAAAAATACACTATAGATGAATTTTTTAACCCATCAATGATCAAATGTGAGTAAAAATTTTATTAGATTAACAATGTAAGCATTAAACAGTGAATATATGTAAGCCAAATTCACTTACTTTTGTTTTCTATAAGTGTTAACAAAGAAACATATAAAAGTTAAATATGTTTACATTTTGAATATTGTGTGCAATTGTTATTATAAATATCAAGTTTCCTTATTCTATATTGCAACCAAATTTTCAGTATATCTATAGCTTTGTTATAACTACGAGACGTCCTTTATTAGAGGTTTGGTATCAAAGCAAACTCTATTTCAATACGTTCAAATGATCCATGTTGTGGTTCGGACAACTACACGAAACTTAAGATTCGTATATTATGATTTGTTGATTGCTTTATTGTTCGGTTGTGGGGCTATTTATTTATCATACGATTATAGTTGGACAATCTTAAATTATTCTGATCGTATCATCATGGTTGGGGGTTAGTTGCTTGAAGCTTAAATGACTAAAACCTTAACTTTTCAGTTAGGATTTTTTCTTTTCTGTTGTACGATTCATTGGTATTGCTATTAGATGTTGTTTGTCTATGCTTGATTAGTTTTGACTGTTATTGGAGATTGTTTGTGGGTTTTGAGAGAGATGGAAAAAGGGTTTCTAAACGCGAATAATAGTGCTTCCAAAGGTACGAAATCTTTGGGCAATTCTAGTGGTAGTGTTACGAGTGGATCTAATGAAGTGAATAAGGGATCTTCGTCTAGTTTGGCCAATCAAACTAGCTTGCTCGAAGGGTATGATGTGGATGAGAAACGTGATATGACTAAGGTAACTATGAGACGTCCTCGACCCGGTGGGGGGAAGGTTACTTCTATCGTACAACAAGGTAATCCCATTAACACTAGTCCTCCTAGTAGCGAACATGTGATTAAAACTATGAATATGATGGAACCTATTGTTACCGATTGGACTGATGATGATGGTGATGTGAATTTGTCTACACGGGCGGATGGGGGTGGGGGGGGGGGGGGGGAGGGGGTTGTTATAGCCTCGATAAGTAAATCAGAGCCTAGTGTAATGGGTAATAAAAACGATAATAATCATGGGGCTGCTAATATTCCAAGTGGCAGTAGTTCACAACCTGATGTTGTGATTAACGAGGCAAGTGTTGGTGGTCATGAGCAAACGTGTGTTGATGGTGGTAAAACTCAGCTTAACGAAATAGGAGTGGGCTCGTCCACTTCATTTGCTTCTTTGCTCAATGCTAATCGTTAACCATGCAAGGTTAATTTTAGGCAGTTGATAAATGAAGATCGGGTTGCTAATCATGATACTAAACTCCCTAAGGAGGCGATGGAATCTGTTTTATGCCGGTATGAAAACACTCTTGTTGGGTACTTCTTAGGAAAAGCTATAGCTTTTCCAATTGTGCAGAACTATGTTACTAATACGTGGAAGAAATTTGGCGTGCAAAAGATTATGAAGAATGAAGCGGGTGTTTTCTTATTTAAGTTCTCTTCTAAGGAAGGATTGGAGCAGGTGCTCTAACAAGGTCCGTGGTTAGTCCGTCACTCACCTCTTAGTCTTCAGAAATGGTCTCTTAATGTCCCCTTAACCAAGAATGAGGTAACTACGATTCCTGTTTGGGTTAAATTACATAATGTGCCTATAGTTGCTTATTCAGAAGTTGGTATAAGCTTGATTGCTACACAAGTTGGGAAACCGGTGATGTTGGACTCGTTTACATCTTCTATGTGTGTTGACTCGTGGGGTCTGATTAGTTATGCTCGTGCGTTGGTTGAAGCAAGTTCTAATTCATAATTGAAAAAGGAGGTAAGTATGGCTATTCCATTGGATGATGATAGTGGTTATTCGACGGAAATCATTCGTGTCGAATATGAATGGACACCTCCTCATTGCAGTGTTTGTAAGATTTTTGGTCATACACTTAGTGAGTGTCCAAAACAAGCGAAAGAGGTGGTTCATAAGGATTCTAATGTGGTTACTAATGCATCAATTCAGGTGGATAGAAACGATAAGGGGTTCAAAGAGGTAAGGACTCGTAAGAATAAAGGTAAGAATGTGGTTTCTACGTTTCAACCTAAGCCAATTGGAGGTGTTAAACTTTCTAAGCCAAAAACTAATTTTTAGAGACCTAAAACAGCGATAGCTTCAGATCTCAAGGATCTAAAGTAGGCTTCTACTTCAAATGTGAAATCTGGTAAGGACCCACAGTTTTCTAATTCTTTCGGTATCTTGGAGTCATTGGTGGATGAGGACGTTCTTGGTTTTGATAACAATGGTAAGGGGTCACAAGATCAGCCTATGACAAACATAGAATCGCATGTGCAGGGTGAGGCTTCTAAGTCGTCTACTGTCCTGTCTTCTAGTACTTCTGCAACAAAGAAGGCTTCTGAGCATTCTACTATCCCATCTCCTTGCACTTATGCAACGAAGAGGAGTAACCCATTTTCTAAGGTGGGGGAAGTAGTTGTTTCTGAGAGTGATTAAGATGAGGTGTATGAGCCTAATGATTATTTGGGAGATGATTATTTTTCAGATGAGTATGCGGCTCAGGTGAATGACTTACCGGGACAATTCACGGATTTAAAGCTTCAAGGCCGTGCTAGTAAGTAGTATTTTATTTTATTTTTTTCATAAGATTGACATGTCATCTTATGTTGTTTATTGATTGTTCTAGTTGTTGGTAGCTAGTGGTTCATTTATGGCCTATCATAAATGATCTAGAGGTAGTTGAAGCAGTTGCTTGAGGTTAATATGGCATCCCAGCCACATTCCATTGTTCTTTAAACGTTTTTTTTGGTTAAATATTTTACCAGGGTGGAAGTTTCCTTTTACCAAAAAAAAACTACACTAAACTTGACTTTTGAGTTAGCATTAAGATCCATAAATCAGTCGATGTGACAAAACACATATGTCTGGAATCACTAAAACCTCATTACAAAAAGACTGAAATTCAAAGTGGTAAGTAAAATCCAAAGTAGTTCCCGCACTTTTTCTTTTGTTGTTTCATGTGTAACACCATCGATTCTTCGGGTCGTGTGTTTAAAGGTATGTCCTATATTCAAAGTAGAAACATAAGGTTTCTAGCTACCGCGCCGCATTGGGCTTAGGCTCGGGCTTGATTTTGGCGGGAAATAGCGAAGCCTAACTGAAAAACAAATCTAGACATTAATTGATTAATGAGCGTGTATTGACGTGGCGCACTGCTATAAACATTGCGATTGGAGTCTTATATTTTAGAGTGTTGTAACCCTTTAAATTTAGAATTCTCCTTTTTGAATCAACTAAAATGGAAATCGTATGAGGAGGTTATTTCTCTTCATCGACCTTCGACATTTATTCTCTTGTTTTTTAATTACCTAGCTCTTGTGTACTTTGTCGAGTAATATGATATCTTTTATCTTCTTAGACCATCTCTAGTACGATGGACTTTTAACATGTCCATGTGACAAAAGGTAAATTTTCAGATTATTTATTTTATCAGAAAACTTGAAATACTACTTTTTAAACATTTACGAGCCTATTTGATTAAAAAACTAGAAGTTATCTCGCTTACTATGAAAACGTGCCTGAATGCGTACCGACACTAAACTAGCTATGGTTCACATTTATTAAATACATTGCAGTGTCAATAAACCTATTTTCATCATATTTTCACAAAACGCTTACAAAACTTTTATTTTACGTACGTGTGCATAAAAACTTCCAACACCACTTTTATGTTTAACACCACAATACAAACACAAATAACCAAATTTGAAATCAAAAAGATTTTCCCTCCCCCTCTTTGGCTTATAGCTGGCGTCACCCCCACACACCAGCAAAAATTTATGTGTCTTGATCTCACTAAGTGGATGGTGATCTCATTACTTTATTGTTACATGTAGAAGTCAACATGGTTTGTACATATTAAGCCCTAGTTTCATCTAACTATTCACATACATTCATCAACAACAAAATCCATCCTCTTCCTCTCCTCTCCCAAACCATACGAACCAAACATACCCTTCATCACCATTTTTGCTTGATTCTTGAAGAAAATAACTTATACTTTTGGGTTTAGAGTCTGAATTAGAATAGTTCTTGGGCGATTGAGGTCATTAGGTTTACATAGCACATAGATATACAAATTTCCATCTAAACTTGTGACTCTTATTTTTGCAAAAAATCTTGTACTTTCATGTTATTCTTGGTCTAAATCTTGCTAAAGTACAATTTAATTGTGTTAATTTGTTAGAAAACTTAAAGTGAATTGTGTACATACATACATACATACATACATACATACATACATACATACATACATACATACAAAATGACATACATACATACATACATATCGGTTACCCGGCTGAGGTAAACCGATGGGAGGTTTCAAACTCCAATATATCTATCAACTATACTCGTGTTCACTTGTGTATAGCTCACAAGTGATTATGGCTCATGAATTTTAGTTATGTAATGGTGGTAGAAAGTAACACTCGTGCCATAACCAAAGAAAAAGACTTGTATTCGATTTAAAGAAAAAGTAAGCATGTAACCCCCTCATAGGGTTTATAAAGAATTTAGAAAGAATGAGGCTATGAACTCACCTGGGCTTTAGGATGATGTGATTGAAGTGAAAAGTGACTCAGAAACTAGATGGCCTTACTCACGTGTCCTGAGGGTTTTGTAGGTGTGTTTGTGTGGTTAAGTTCTTTAGTTGTTTTAAGTTTCTTAAGTAATTACTCCTAGGGTTTCTATGTTTATAACATAACACCGTTCGGGTCATCGTAATCCAGAATTATAACTCCTCACATGAAGCTCCCTACTATTGTATTATGCTGCCAACATAATACCGTTCGGGCCATCATAATTCAGAAGTATATAACTCCATACACGAAGCTCCCTACTATTGAGTTAAGTATTTTTAGATTTAGTTATAACATAACACCGTTCGGGCCATCATAATCCAGAGGTCATGTAGTATACGTTTGAGGAGCCAGGGCACTTTAACTCGTAAACTCAGCAAACTCATCAAAACGAATACCCAAATGAAACCCCTCACATGAAGCTCCCTACTATTATGTCATGCTTTTGTTTTTAGGGTTATACTTTACTTAATAACTGTAGTATACTCTAATGTGAGAACATGTATGGTATTGTGTTTAGGAAGATTAAAAGTAAGGAAATCTAGTGAGAAGTTAGAGAGATAAAGAGATGTTGGGAGCCTTTGAGAGAACTAGTGAAATGTTAGATTGAAGTGAAAGGTCCAACCCCTTCCATGCTAGGTGATGAGTGCTTAAACACTCATCATTTTTGGTCAAATCTGAACTGCAAAACATCCAAAAACACTCAAATGAGCAGCAAAATACTAAAAATATCCCAGGGATTGTGTTTTATAGGTTTTAGACGCAAATTGAGTAAAAATAGATGAAAAACGAACAAAGTTTGCAAAACTGGCAGTTTCAGTCCCCCAAGTTTTAAAACTTGTCACAAATAGTCCCTATGCATTTATTTTGAAAGAAAAATCATCCCAAGTCTTTTGAAAGCCAAATATTACAAAATATGATACTTGGGTCTTAAGTTTCAAAAGTTGACATGTTTGGCCCTTCAAATTCAAAGTTTGACAGAAATGGTCCATGGGAATTTTAAAGAATGGAAAAAGTTAATTTTGGTCCTTGGAATAGTAAGCTTGGCATGATTGGTCCTTTGGAACACTTTGGGAAGATTACATTTTCAGTCCCTCCATTTTCAGAAATTACAAAAGTGGTCCTTGTGAAAATAAAACCAAACCGGACCCTTTTTGTTACTACTACCCAATACCAAACCCAATCCAAACCCCAAGCCCATCACCACAACCCGGCCCAATCCCAAAAATAATAAAAGCCAGGGTCAAACAGTCAACGCAGGTCAAACCCTGGTCAACTCCATCCCCAACCTCCACCTTTCCCGCTTCACTGTCTCCCCCCTCCTTACCTTTTCACCAACCAGCCCCCACAATTAATCCCTCTCACCAACCCAAACCAACCCTTTCCCCCTCATTAAATGCTCTCACCCGTCCCACTAAAATTGCCCGTTTATATTTTGGCGCCAAAATTGCAATCAAAGGCTTGGATTGGTGATATCTCAAATTAATGGTGAGGATTGGGTCAAAGGTCAACAATGAAGCCATTGGGAGTGCCAATTGTGAACAGGAAACCACATGGAAGCTTGGAGTGCTTAGTTTCAAATCGTAGCATATGTAGATGCTCTTTTAATCCTCATAAGGCATGTAGGAAGTGTAATTTAGTTGTTTTAGTACTTATTTAACCTTTGTAATCTGTTTCCAGTTAATGAAAAGTTCTGTTTTAAGTTTAATTCTCATTTTCAAATTTCAAGTCTTATTTAAGAATTTCATGTTTTCTGTTTAAGCTTCAATGGGTGTTTTCAGTGTTTGCATACTCTCATAAGCTCAAATATAAAGCTTTTAGAAGCTTCAAAAGCTCTATTGTAATCAGAATCTAAAGTTTCATAAAATTAGTTAAAAATATAAGAAAAATAAAAATAAAATAAAAAAATATGTTACAGGGTGGAAGAAGGCTGGAGCACAGTGCATTATGGATGGCTGTGGGTTAGAGACTTGTGGAAGTCATTAGGAATTGGTATTGGTTCCTTGGTTCTTGGGCTGCTAAGCTTGGAAGGCCTTTGTAAGCTAAAAAATCTCTCTTTTTAGTGTATAAGTATCACTAGTAGCTTGTATCTGTTTATTTTACTTAATTATCATTTATTAGACCAGTTGTGATCATTAGGTTGTAGTTTAGAGTTGTTAAAATCAAGTTTGTGAGTTATCTGTGTTGTTAAGAGGTGTTTGGTATTATCTGTATTGAGTGTTTCAGTGATTTCCATTGCTCACTTGTTCTTCACACATTACACTTAGATTACTAGAACACCAAATCAGTCAAGCTTTTAGTAGTAAAAACCATAAAAGTCAAAATCAAAGTAAAATTGGCCTAAAAACCTTCTGAGGTGGATTTAGATAGGCTTAAGCCTCATTTTAAGTCACAAGTAGGTATACAAGCTCATTTTAAGTCTCAGTGTTAAGTAGCATAGCTTATTTTTCCTTGAAAGTTTGCTTATTTCACCTCTTTATACTGAGTCATCAGTATTGGTGACCAATTTTCAATCAAGCATACTTAGTTCATTAGTGGGTCCCAATCTCAGCTTATTGGCTTTTTGGAATCTCCAATAAGCAATCTTGCTAGATCAGGCCTTAATTTGTGGTTGTAAGCTTATTAAACCATAGTTATCAGGGCCCTTAAGTTGTTCATTTCATCATTAGTATTCTAAGTACTCAGGTTTTGGTCAATTTTCATACAAGCTTATCTGGCTTATTTGTGAGAGTCAGGCTTTGATTCTTGGCTTTTTTGGAAGCCATACTGCTTATCTTTCTAGTTCAGGCTTAACTTTGGATCCCTGTCGGGGAGGTGTGCGCGTTTCTGCAGCGTCTTTAGAGATTAGTGTTATTTCACCATCATCACTGTAAAAATCCATCACTTTTATAAATTTTTAAATCAAAACACAAAAAAGTTATTAACATTTTTCCTAAAGTGTTAAAACACCAAAAAATTAAAAAACAAACAAAACAGATCGTAACGTTTTCTATATCGGGTTTCTTTTAAGGTGATTCTTAAAGAAATACGATTTTGGGTAATGAGACGCTACCAAAAATAATTCAAAAAGTTTTTTTCACATATACACAAAAACCCAAAAACATCCGTCTTTTTCTTGTGAATAATTATACATAAAAATAAACCGTCGCAAACCAAAACAGAACACCTACCAACTGGGGGTGTGGACATAATAAGTTCCCAAACATAAGATCAAAACTTGCCTTTGTATCCCTGTGTGTGGTGTACCTTTCTTAAAGAAGCCACTTACTTGCGATTATTGGTTTAAGTTCACTGTCGTTTTGCCTCGAATTTATTTTGAGTGAGTTTGTTTTTAGTGCATGCGCACTCGTTCTTCAAGGTCCACGTGCCCATTACGTGAGCTTGTTAAACCTCGAAGAACTCGTAGACGTTCAGCACCAACAGTCGGATCTGAGATCCTTACTGTTGCCACATCTGCTGTCACCATGGCGGAAGACCGCCCCATGTGTGAGCTTCTCCAAGCACCCATCGAGGGTTACGGAGATGCCATTGTTGTTCCAGCCATCGTGGCTGATAATTTTGAGCTCAAAACCGGGTTACTCAATCTTGTAACCTCAAGTCAATTCTACGGTTATGAGAGGGACGATCCT
Organism: Artemisia argyi; assembly: GCA_030686995.1. NCBI lineage: Eukaryota > Viridiplantae > Streptophyta > Magnoliopsida > Asterales > Asteraceae > Artemisia > Artemisia argyi. The sequence continues at coordinate 101,898,559 of CM060683.1, forward strand.
CATGCTCACATTCGATGGTTCAATAAAATCACGTCAACCATCAAATACAAAAAATGTCCCTTGTGAAGCAATCAAACTTCTTCTCTTCCCATTCTCCCTCGAGGGACAAGCCTGGATTTGGCTTGAAAAACAACCTCCTCGATCTATTGAGACATGGGAAGATCTTGTGAAAAAATTTGTGAATGAATTCTTCCCACCTTCCAAGACCACGAGTCTTAAGAACGAAATCACCAAGTTCACTCAGAAATCTGATGAAATATCATTTGGTGAAGCGTGGGATCGTTTCAAAGAATTACTTCGCAAAGGTCCACATCATGGTTTCTCAGAGTTGATGCAACTCGATACTTTCTATAATGGCGTGAGCCAAGCTGATCAGGATTCACTCAATGCCTCCGCGGGAGGTAACTTCTTGAGTAGAACCACCAAAGAAGCTTTGCAAATCATAGAAAACAAGTCCAAGGTCCGCTCTACATGAAGCAAGCCGATTGTTTCCCAAATAAATGCGGTCCTTCTACTTCATCTTCTGTGGGTCAATCTAGCACGGATGCTAAGATTGACAAGCTCACTGATGCTATTCAGGCTTTGGTTCTCGCCCAACAAAAGAAAGTTTCCTTTCCACAACATCCTCCACCTGCTGAGGTTAAAAAAGTGGAAGTCTGTGTGACTTGTGGTGGGCTGCATGCCTACTAAAATTGCACAGCTACTGATGGTACTCCATATGAAGCTAATGCTGTTGCCGGGTCCCAAAATCAAGGAGGCAATCAATACCGCCCTCCTATGGACCCGAACTATCGTCCTCACCACTACCCTAGACCTCCCGGTTTTAATCAAACCAAAATGTCCAAAACCGTAACCAAAATCAAAATAGAGTGAACTAAGGTTTTCAAAACCAAGGTAACTTCAATCAGGGTCACGGTTTTCAAAATCAAAACCAGGGTTTCCAACATCAAAACCAAGGAAACTTTAATCGAAACCAAGGTCAGGGTAATTTCAATCCTGGATATTTTCATGGAAACAACAACCCTAATCAGGGTAATTTTCAAAATCAAGGTCCCAATCTGAACAACCGAGCTCCAAATTTGCCTAATCCAAATCAAGCCATTGTTCCAACTGGGCCTTCATCTGACGAGTTGTTAAAGCAATTCATGAAATCCCAAGAAGAGTTGAACAAGTTGCTGGTCAGCCAGATTTCTGATATCAAGAAGTCTTTAAATGATCGACCCTCAGGCTCAGGTACTACTTTATCGAGCAACACGATCGCTAAACCGAGGGGCGATGCTAAGGCGATCACAACAAGAAGTGGTGCTTCATATGATGAACCCGCGATTCCTACTACCTCTTCTTCCTCTCCTCCAAAGGTAGTGGAACGTGAACCTGAGGTGACAAACGACAAGGTGCAATATCCTATCCTACGAAGTACCACACACATCCAACCTCAGATTATTCCAGAAACCAGATGTAAGCCTGGAGTTGTCTTTGAACCACCAGAAACTCCAGTGGACAACCCTAAATCCAAACATTCTATTCCTTATCCATCATGTCTCAATGAACAAAAGCTCTGCGAAAAGGCTAGTCACCAAATGGATAAATTTTTCCAAATCTTCCAAGATTTGCACTTTGACATTAGCTTCGCGGATGCTATTCTCTTGATGCCCAAGTTTGCATCAACAATCAAGAATCTGTTAAGTAATAAGGAAAAACTCTTCGAGATGGCTAGAACTCCTCTGAATGAGAACTGTTCAGCAGTTCTTTTGAAAAAGCTTCCCGAGAAGCTTGGAGACCCTGAAAAATTTCTCATTCCTTGTATTTTTCCGGGTATGGTTGAATGCTTCGCCTTGGCCGATCTAGGTGCTAGCATTAACCTGATGCCATATTCTGTGTGGAAGAAACTTTCTCTTCCCGAGCTTACTCCCACGTGCATGACCTTAGAGCTTGCCGATCGATCGATTTCTCGTCCACTGAGGACGTATTCGTTAAAGTGGGAAAGTTCCATTTTCTGGCAGATTTTGTGATTGTTGACTTTGATGCCGATTCAAGGGTCCCTATCATTCTTGGAAGGGGATTCCTTAGAACTGGGCGTGCTCTCATCGATGTATTTGAGCAAGAGATCACATTGCATGTTGGAACGGAATCCATCACCTTCAACCTCGATCAAACTTCGAGGTACTCCTCTAATTATGACTCTGAATCGGTAAACCGAATAGATGTCATCGATGTTGCTGCTGAGGAGTACGCTCAAGAGGTTTTAGGTTTCGTTGATGATTCTACGAGTGAAAACTTCACTCCATGTTCTTACCCCATCATTGCCAATTCTTCTCCTTCCGTCACTCCGTTTGAGGGAAGTGACTTCGTCTTAGAAGAAATTGAGGCCTTTCTCAAGAGTGATTCGATTCCCGATGGAATCGATAACCAAGAGATTGACCCCGAGAGGGATATTCTCCTGCCTGAGAAATTATTAAACGAGGATCCCTCTCCTTTTCCTGTTCTACCACAAACACTTCATAAGGAGGAAGTAAAAAATGTTGAGAAAACTGATGACTTTGCTGAGGTCGAACTTAAGGACTTGCCGCCTCATCTTGAATATGCATTTCTGGAGGGTGATGATAAATTACCCGTCATAATTGCTAAAGATTTAAGTGTTGAGGAAAAGGTTGCTCTAATAAAGGTTTTGAAGTCGCATAAACAAGCAATTGCTTGGAGACTCTCCGACATCAAGGGCATTGACCCCGAATTTTGTACCCACAAAATTTTAATGGAGGATGACTTCAAACCAGCAGTCTAACAAAAAAGAAGGGTGAATCCAAAAATTCATGAGGTTATCAAACAAGAAGTTTTAAAACTTCTTGATGCCGGTCTAATTTACCCAATCTCGGATAGTCCTTGGGTTAGCCCAATACACTGCGTTCCAAAAAAGGGTGGCATTACTGTTGTCACTAACGAAGAGAACGAGTTGATTCCAACTCGATTGGTTATGGGTTGGCATGTCTGCATTGACTATCGCAAGTTAAATGACGCCACCCGCAAAGACCATTTTCCTCTGCCCTTTATGGATCAGATGCTCAAGAGATTAGCGGGGAATGAGTACTATTGCTTCCTCGATGGTTTCTCGGGTTACTTTCAGATTCCCATTGATCCGCAGGATCAAGAAAAGACCACTTTCATGTGCCCCTATGGAACGTTTGCCTATAAACGTATGCCATTTGGTTTATGTAATGCTCCGGGCACGTTTCAAAGATGTATGATGGCCATATTTTCCGACATGACCGGGAAAACTATGGAGGTCTTTATGGACGATTTTTCGGTCATTGGGGATTCGTTTCAATCATGTATCTCCCATTTAGACAACATGCTCAAACGTTGTGAAGACACAAGGTTATGTCTAAATTGGGAGAAGAGTCACTTTATGGTCAAAGAGGGCATTGTCCTCGGCCATAAAATTTCAAAGAATGGGATTGAGGTTGACAGAGCCAAAGTGGATGTCATTGCAAAATTACCTCATCCCACTACTGTCAAAGGTGTTAGGAGCTTTTTGGGTCATGCCGGTTTCTATCGTAGGTTCATTCAAGATTTTTCTAAAATCGCCCGGCCTATGACCCATCTCCTCGAGAAGGATGCTCCTTTTATCTTCTCCCCCGAGTGCATCGAAGCTTTTGAAACATTAAAGAAAAAGTTTACTGAGGCACCGATTCTTGTTTCCCCCGATTGGGACTTGCCCTTCGAACTCATGTGTGATGCTAGTGACTATGCAATAGGGGCAGTCTTGGGGCAGCGAAAAACAAAACGCTTTCAGCCTATACACTATGCGAGCAAAACTATGACCGAGGCTCAAAGTCATTACACCACCACTGAAAAAGAATTATTAGCAGTGGTGTATGCCTTTGAAAAATTCCGGCCATATTTGATATTGACCAAGAGCATAGTGTATACGGATCACTCGGCTTTGAAGTATCTCTTTGCAAAACAAGATGCAAAGCTGAGACTACTCCGTTGGGTTCTCCTCTTGCAAGAATTTGATATCATTATTCGTGATAAAAAGGGAGCTGAGAACCTAGCTGCTGATCATCTCTCCCGTCTTGAAAACCCTCACCAAGATGCTTTCGAGAAAAAGGAAATAAACGAAACATTTCCTCTCGAAACCCTCAATGCGGTTTCTTTTCGTGGAGACTCAATTACCCCATGGTTTGCCGACTTTGCAAATTACCATGCGGGTAACTTTGTTGTGAAAGGGATGTCATCCCAACAGAAAAATAAATTCTTTAAAGATGTAAAACATTATTTCTGGGACGACCCCTACCTTTTTAAAATCTGTGCGGATCAAGTCATCCGGTGGTGTGTTTATGGTCAGGAAGCCACTGAAATTCTAAAGGCTTGCCATGCTGGTCCCACGGGGGGCCACCACAATCCAAACTATACCGCCAAAAAGGTGTTTGATTCCGGTTTCTATTGGCCCATGATCTACAAGGATGCCCAAGAATTAGTCAAATCCTGTGACACTTGTCAACGTCACGGGAACATTTCACAAAAGAATGAAATGCCTCAAAATGCAATTCAAGTTTGTGAAATTTTTGACGTATGGGGCATAGACTTTATGGGGCCATTTCCATCATCTCATGAAAATAAATACATACTCGTGGCTGTTGACTACTTGTCAAAATGGGTTGAAGCGAAAGCTTTACCCACTAATGATGCCCGAGTAGTTGTGAAATTCTTGAAAGCTCTTTTTACCCGATTTGGAACTCCACGTGCTATTATAAGTAATCGTGGTACGCACTTCTGTAATGACAAATTCGATAAAGTCATGCAAAAGTACGGTGTAGTATTTATAGTTACAATAAAACGCCCCCTAAAACGGGCTGTGGAGTGGGCTAACGGTGGGTAAAGACCCGACCCGACTCCACAAATACTAACTAATATTAAACTACGCACTAATTAATATGATAAATACCACGAACTACAAAATGCTAAACTATACTCGGGGTGACCGAGTCTTCATATGAATAAACGTATTCCTAACAATCTCCCCCTAAGGGAGGTCACCCCGGAAAATACATATTGAATCATAGCATTCTAGTCTTTGAAGATATCTTTGTAGCTCGTAGCCTTTTGATTTTTCATTGTTGTGATCTTTGTGCTTTTAGCAGTACTCTAGATGACTTGTTCAATGTGTTGGATGATCTTTGGAAATTACTTCGAATTCATCATCCAAATGAGTGTCTGAAAGTCATCTTTGAGTAGTAACGTCTCCATGTGATTTGGACATCTTTGTGATGGCATGCTCACACTTTTCAAGATCATGATCTTCTGCATCAGAGTTGTGGAAGCACAGATTTGGCCCAATCAATGATCATGATTTCTTAGATTGTGATGTCGAAGTGTGAGCATGTGGTGATGGATCAGCATCTTTTCAGCAATCAACTGCAACCGTCAGAAAATCCTGCAAGCAAACAGTTAGCAACAAATCATCCGATACTTATAGGTTTGGAATTAGAGATCGTCAATAGCATAGTGTGAAGACTCTTTCTAACCCTTACCAAGACCATTCCCAATCGGCAAACCCTGAGAGGATTTACACGAACTACCTAAGTAGATCAACAATTGGGTGAGTCACTTGAGATCACTCCACGATTGTTGATCGTTTGTAACCACCGCGACCACTAAGCGTAATCCACAAGGAATTACCTAAGTGACCTGCTTTCAGGGCTGCATGATGTTGAACCTGGCAGGAATTTCCATTCAATCACTGGGAGTTACAAAGGCAACATCCCTCATAAATGTTCTAGCAGATTGCTAAGATCTGCGTAGGACTCATAATTTTACGACTGGTGTCCTTAATGTTGAACAACCAGGGTAGAAGTAGCACGTGTTCCTATGAGATCTTTGTATGCATCTCGAGGCTCTAGACTTAATAAGTGCATTTGGTTTTCCTATGCGGAGATTAGGGAGAGGTCTCCTGCTTCAATATCAACCATCTCTAAGAGATAACTTGATAGATTACACCGGTTCCCCGTGAGAATGAAACAAGTGCTTTTAAGAGAACTTGAGTGGCTAGAAGGTTTAGTGTAGTGCGTCACTGGGTCCATGACGTCTTGTCTTCAATACCGGTGTTACCTTAGTAACCACCAATAGCATATGAATTGAACCCGGTTTCTGCCCTAAGGTTGAATAATTGGAGGGCTATTTCTTTTCACCCTTTTTCATTTCATTTCTTTTTAATTCTTCAACCCCTTCTTTCTCCATTCTCATATTACTCATTTTTTTTTCATAATCATACCTACGGACTTTCTAATACTATCTATTAGGTATTGTCCATGGGTAGATCCCTCCGGCTCTGGCGGATCATAGGACGGTTTTCCTACCCTTAGCCACCTTATAACTTCATGACTATCCTATGTTGCCATACACCAAATCATTGAAAATTCTCTCAACGTGTTTATGATTGAGAAACACATTTTGTTAACACGTTGAGAGTTTTGTCATTTTCAAATGCTCCCCCTTAACATGTGCACATATGTTTTGATTTGTAAATTTGCACATGTCGGGAAGAGATGCACTTTTGAATTGATCCACTCTTAGAAATCATGACCGATTCGAGACACGTTTACATCACTAGTTAGACTAGCTTGAAATTATTACCCGGCCTGGTCAAGACTACTAAGAGTTTCTCGAAATGGTACACTCTACTCAGACAAGTCCTCTTCGAGACACGTTTACATCACTGGTTAAACCAGCTTGAAATTATTACCCGGCCAGTACAAGTCCTTTCGATTGATGACGGTTTTTGTTTCGTCAATTCATTGGTTATGTCCGAGTCTCATTCTCATGAGATGCAAGGATCCTTTTTCCACAAAGTATTTGCTCCCCCACAATATGTGCATTGATACAAAAGAGTTTATCACATATGGGAGAGCATACATTTAGGTTCAAAACATCACATTTTAATCAGATTTTCATATTTAAATCACATTTTCTCCCCTGATCAAAAATTTCAAACCATTTGAGATTTGTGATCCCAAGTGATTTAAATGAGTTTAAAGATTTTGGGAGAAAGATTTGTCAAATTTAAGAATGACTGATTTTGAGACGATACATTAGCTCCCCCTCAATCCTTGAGGGAGCATGTTATGTGTTAGAAATGATGAGTTTATAAATGATTTTGAGTTTAACGAGAAACTCATGAAAAATTCATACACTAACACATAACAAGCACATTTAATGCACTGTATATAAGCACAAAGATCTTGATTTGATGATATATAGTTTTTGAAATCATTCTCCCCCTCAATCGATGATGCATGTTCAATTTATCATTTTGCACAAAAGATTAATCCGTTAGCATTGATTGAGTGGCAACTTTTTTAAACAAAGTTTCAGGTTCGTTTAACCTTCAAAAACCATGGTACCACCAAGTTTAGAGCAAATAATTTCCCGAAGAATTATTGAAGGATAAGTATTCGTGATGTAAAGAAGATTTCTCTTCTTTTACAAGAAATGATGCACTGAAGCGTACATTAGATCGGAAAGGCATGAATATGAAGTAATTCATGCCTTTGTTAGGAACAACCATCTTTTTGGCGACGAACTTTCCCTAATAATAGGACCGGGTTGCTATCTGAAGTAATAGCAAACCATTTTGAAAGAATTTTTGGGAAACGACATGTTTGAGAGAAAAACATTATTTGAAGTAAAGTAAAAACTCTTGCTCAAGCATATGTAAGATTCTGTGCCATTATTGAATGGCATTTCTAGAATCATACATAATATTGATTACACAAGAGACATGTCGTGAGAGGAGTATTTTTTAAATTTATGATTTTTCAGATTTTTATAGTTTTTGTAGGTTTTATAGTTTTCTATTTTCTTTTTGTTTTAAACTATGTACAAAGGACATGTGAAGTAACTCCTTTACTCCTCCTGTTCTCCTGAAGACTTTTGAGGGCTTTAGGCGTGAGACTCATCATACCAAGACGAGGAAGAATGAATTGAAATCTTTCCCTAGGAAGTGCTTTGGTGAGGATATCAGCAAGCTGGAACTCAGTCCTTACGAAGTAAAGTTCCACAATCCCCTTCTCAACTTGTTCCCTGATGAAGTGATGTCGAATATCAATGTGCTTTGATCTGGAGTGCCAAACATTGTTTCAACAGAGAGCTATTGCACTTTTGTTGTCACAGTACATGGGAATCTTGTTGTACACAAGGCCATAATCTGAAAGTTGAGATCTCATCCATAGGATCTGAGCACAACATGAGGACATAGCAATGTATTCAGCATCTGTGGAGGAGATTGATGTACTCATTTGTTTCTTTGAAGACCAACTAACCAACTTATCACCCAGAAATTGTGCACCACCTGATGTGCTTCGACGTGTGTCTTGACATCCTGCATGGTCCGCGTCGGAATAGGCCGTGAGCACCATAGCGGTGTGATGCGTGGGAATCGCACCTTGCTTTACCTCTCGAGGGATCTCGAGAAGCTTACAACCCCCACCAGGCAGTGTACCTGATCGTTGTAGTATAGTATAGTGACAAGTACCGGGGGATTGATCGTTCAGCTTAGGAATAGTGTCGCTAGGATTAGAAAACCTAATTAATAGTTCTAGAGGTGAGAGATGATTATTTTTGTATTTTTATATTTTTATAAAAGCAAGTAAAATCTCGGGTTTTGAAGGAGTGGGCGGAATTAGTTGCTATTCAACTAACCCAAAGCTATTAAAATAATGAAAATGAAATTAAACTAAATTATACTAAGGTTGTGAGCAGTGGTTGGAGAAATTGTGTTTACTTAGACTTCACTACTCCCTAGATATCTTTTACATGTTAATTACTTGTTACACTTGTATGAATGACGGATTGTATTCCTTAATACCATTCGTGGGGTGGCATACATAACTCCCCAACTCTATGAGCTCTTATCTCCTCCTACACCATGACCCAGCACAACTATAGGGATTGTAAACAGTGGCTCATGCATTAAATACAACCAATAAAGACCTAGTACGCCTCGGTTCATGTTTCTTAAGGCGTTCAAGCATGTTACCATTTGGAGATCTGCCAGTTTTCTTAAGCCTAACATATAAATCATTCATTCAAAACAAGAATAGACAAGTAATCAACACATAATCAACATCTAGGTTTCATTAGATCTAAGCAAACACAAAAGAGATCTAGCCTAGCATAATGGAATTGAGACAAGAACAAGATATAAACAACCAACACATAGACATATTGATTGAATTGAAAGTACACTTATCTCAATTACAATGCAAGGTCTCAAGGGTTTGGAACCCTTGAAAAACCTGTAAAAGAGGCACCAAAATCGTCTTTAGGGTTTCACCAAAACTTCCCCTCTTTTAATGAAAAAACTAGAAAACTATATATAGGAAAAATAGTCTGACGGCGTCAAGAGTAACTTCTGACGCCGTCACCTCGCCGCCATATACTTCCTCGGACAGCCTTGATCCACTTATGACGGCCTATGTGACGCCGTCACCACCCACGGTATATTAATTTTGCCACTTTGACGCCGTCACGAATCCTTCTGACGCCGTCACCACCTTCGGTGTTTAATTCCTCATGTATGACGCCGTCAAGATGGTGGTCTTGACGCCGTCACCTTGTATTTTCAGCATGGAAATTTGGTACTTAGCCGTTTTCTTCACTTTTATGCTCCAAAAACGTCCAAAATGGCTTATTTTCCAGAATTCACTCTCCAAGCACCTAAAATCACAAAAGGAACGATTTAGGGCAATATTTGATCAAATAAAGTCGGATTCGGGCTTAAATGACCCCCTAAAAACGGATCATTTTTCGCCTCATCATATACCCTTACACTTGAGATTTGCTTGTCCTCAAGCAAATGAGCTTTTATTCTACTCAAAAGACAAGTTAGGGGTCATTTAACACTAATATAAAAGTAATTACAACAAATAATCGTTCCACTAAAGACCAATAGACAAGCACGGAGGTCATACACAAGCACCTCACAAATAGTGTTTAGATACTCACATCTCTCGGGTGTAATAAAGTAATATAACATTATGGAAATGGAAGATATCTCTCACTACCTGTCATAGCAAAATAGATTACCACAGGCTTGGGAAAGGATCAAACCTCCACCACATGGCGTAAGCACCTAGGATAAACTATCAAAGAGGTCTTTTAAAGGGTTATAACGTTAGGTGTAGGGATATGAATTACACGGTTTTGTTGGATAAAGGAAGTTTTACTGGTGGCGAGTTAACAATCTCGGTTAATTACATGTAGAAGATGGCGTTGCTAAGCTAAGACTAGACTCGACTTAAGCTAATAAATGAAAAATAACAAAAACATAAAATAAACATAGAATAAAAACGGGATGGTAGTCCGTATGTTTTTTTTCTCTTTTTCTTTTCTATTTTTTTTTTCTTTTTCTTAATTTTTTCGATTTTTTTTTTTTTTTTTTTTTTTTTTTTTTTTTTTTTTTGCATACACTCTTACCCTACCATCCAAAATAATACATCATAGGGGATGAGAATTCCCTTACACTTGAATCTTTACATACTTTACAATTAACTAATCTAATGACTCGAATTAAGAAAATTAAAACACTTGGAGCACTTTTAAGATTAACGTACGTATGGGGGTAATATATTATGTTCTTCCCCATTACTCCATAAAATAAGTACTTACCCATGAGTCCCAATCGTCCCAAAACAATATGTACAAGGATATGACTCGACTTAGCAACCATGTAATCAATTAGAAAGTTAACTTAGGGTTTAACAAATAACAATAATGCACTAAAAATGAGCGCATACACGGAAGGCTAAGGCGATTTGGGTGTACATTTAAGTGGGGTGTAACAAATTCTTCCTTTAAGTAAGATGCTTAAAGTTAGAAACGAAAAGATAGGCTCGGAGGGGTGTACTAGGGGTTTCGTGTACTAAAAATGAGTACAACGCTAAGGGTGTGGGAAAAATTAGTTGACTTAACTAGCCAAGTAATATGACTTAAATGGTCAAGTAATTATAATACGGGTTTAACACAAGGGTGATCCTAATGCCTCTTATCATGTAGTAAATCCTACTACACGAATGTAGTCTCACTAGCGGTCTCGGGATGCATCACTAACGCAAGTTCTAGAATCTAAATGCTACCGGTACACTCATAAGCACTAATAATGAATGCTTTTCCTATCAAATCTAAAGGCGAACCTCACATTTTTGGGTGGAAAATTTTTCTGAATATACGTTTATGTGCTAGTCATACAACCCCCTATCCATGAGACGCTTGTTATGGCTAAAGTTTCACTCCTAAATGTTGTAAAAAATTTTAAATTTGGCGCTAAAATTGCACTAACAAGTATTTCTCATAGTTTTATTACACATCTACTATCAAACAAAACAAACTCAAGCGAAAGTGCATATGTAAGGTATCATCTTTTTACCCTCCCCTTACATTTAAGATGAACATTGTCCCCAATGTTCAAGTAAAGAATGTAAAAGTTAAAAAGTAAAGAGAATGAAATCAAATACTCCCCTGATTCGCTCGGTATGGATTATAGGTTGGCCAGGTTAAATCTTCTTCCAAGAAAACGAACAATCAAAGCTTCCCTTCCAGAATATAAATCATCTTCTTGTCACACATAACCTGTAAATCCTGACAAAAGTAGACAAGGCAACCTCGCGTAAAATCGGCGGCATCCTATATAAGTTACTAAATCCTAGAAAACAAAGTAAGATATAATGCTTGTGGAATGAAGTTTGCAGATTTCCTGGAGATTATAAAACTTAATAATTCACAAAAACCATAAGACTCCGTTAGAAAAACAAAACCGTTAAAATTTCCAGATTTTAATTCTTGACGCCGTCAAGAGCAATACCCTGACGCCGTCAGAATGGACCTACAGAAATTCTTATGTTAAGTTTCCGGAAAATTTCTGGAAAAACTTTGTCCTACTTCCTGGAAAATCCTGCAAAACTTCATTATGACTCAATACAAGCATTTGACTCTAACAAATACGAATATACATGTTCATTTAATATTGTCGAGAATCATGATCGGTTTGTTTCTTAAAAAAATATTTGGGGTTTCCCCTTACACTTATCTTTTGCAAAAATACCTTTAGGTTGAAGTTAAGACTAGGCCAAACAACATAATAAAGTATTTTACATTTTAATTGAGAAACATGATCAACCAACAATAAAAATAAAACATGCATACGGAAGCAAATAACAATCAAACAAATAAAAATCACACAAAACATGGGTTGCCTCCCAAGAAGCGCTTTTATTTATTTACGAGTCTTGTAGCTAGACTCAAAGTCATGGGGTACTACGTGATCTCATCATTGGTTCCACTCTCTAGGTCGTCTTCTAAACCAGTTTTGTATTCCGGACCTAGTTGCAAGCATTCTTTGTAGAAACCAAGCATCCTATTTCTAACATACTCTACTCCTCTACGTCTATCCTCATCATTCCTATAATAAGCCGCTTGCTTACGTTCCTTTTCGAAATTAGAGAGAAGGCGGTATTGTTCGATCTTGTAGGGCATTTGATAAGCAACCTCATCATTGTCTTTCTTGAACCTAACTATCCCTAAAGTCGGATCATAACTCATCCTAGTGGCTTCAACAAAAGGCTTCCCGAATATAACTTGGCTTAGGCAAGAATCTATCACGGGACGAGTGTCTTCCACTATCATAAAATCAATCTCATAGGTGAGATTCCCTATAATCACATGTACTCCCTTAACTCTTCCTGCAAAATTACTTATCCAACTTTTACCGGGCATCATCCTAAAATTGAGTTGCTTCTTCATCACCCAATTGTAAAAAGTCCTAGACATGATGTTCACGGGGGATCTAGGGTCTATGTAAGCTTTCCATACATGCATGTGCCCGATATTGCATGGGATGTTACTGTTGGAGGGATCTCCCATTTTGATCAGGGGGTCGCCAAAGATATATGTTTTCTCGGGACTATCGAACAAATCCTTATGGTATTCCCGTTCCTCCTCGGTTGGCAACTTATCAAAGTATTTCTCTATAGGTTCTATCTCCTCCAATTTCTCATCCTTTTTAACCTCAACTTCCCTACTCTCATCCTCACTATTGGCTTCTACTCTAACTTCATCCTTGTCACTCTCCTCTATCTTCCTATCTATCGGCTTAATGGTGACAACATTGACAAAGTGGACATGTTTGGATGATGAGGGGTCCTTAACTTGGATTCCACTATTGGTGTCCCTAATGTCCTTCCTAGGTGTGGCTAATGTTTGGTTGTTGAGGGCTTTCAACAAGTTGTCGATCTTGTTGGTCATCTCCGTTTGTTGATGGTTGAATTCGGTTTCAAACCTAGCTATGCGAGCTTCTTGAGATGCCATAAATTTCGACATCAATCCTTCAAGATTGTTGGTACTACCATAGTTGTTAGAAGGATTATTGTTGAAGGTACGGTTGGATGGGGGACCGTTTGATTGGTAACGATTAGGCGGATTGGAAGAATTTGGTTGATTTTGTTTCCACCTAAGGTTTGGGTGATTTTTCCATGAGGGGTTGTATGAATCACCGTATGTGTTTGGCTCGGGCTTGAAAGTGTACCACTTATCTCCCGCTTCGTCGGTACGCGTGGATGTGTAGTCCGCAAAAGCTGTTCCGGGGAGTTCCACACAATCACGAGTGTCATGGGGACCACTACATAATTCGCATGAAGAAGTGATTTTGTTCACTTGGCTTGAATGCTTCGGAGCTTCATAAGATTTCATGAGAAACTTGACTTGGTCCTCAAGTTCCATGATCCTACGGTCGGGAGTGCTTGAATTGTTCGAAGGCAAAGATATTGCCTTGACCGTTTTGTTCAAATCACGGGGATCATTCCAACTTTCGTTGTCATAGAGAGCAAGATCTTCTATGAGTTCCCATGATTGTTCCGCACTAAGATCACGTAGCTTTCCACCGGCCGATTGGTCAATGGTTCACCTCGTGGAGATGTCGATATGGTCATAGAAGATTTGGACTTGGAGCCAAAGATCTATGCCATGATGAGGGACTTTTTGGAGTAAGTCCTTGAAACGAGTCCATGCTTCATAAAGAGATTCATTTTGACGTTGTTGGAACATCAAGATGTCATTCCTAAGCTTAGTAGTTCTCCCTGGTGGGAATAATTGAGCAAGGAAACGAGTGGTGAGATCATCCCATGTGATGATGGATCCCGCGGGTAAACGCTCAAGCCATTGACTAGCTTGATCCCGTAGAGAGAATTGGAATAGGCGTAAACGGGTAGTCTCTCTAGTTTCAACACCTAGGTCTATGGAATCTACGATTTTGAGGAAGTCCTTAAGGTGTTGGTTTGGATCTTCGGAACGAAGTCCATGGAATGCACATCCGCTTTGCACCAACCGGATGGTGTCGGATCGCAAGGGGGTCACATTGTCTCCGGTGAGCTCAATGGTGTTTCGGTAGCCTTGGTGGCTGGGTCGGGAATACTCTCCTAAGGTTCGGGGCCTAAGGGGTTCTAATGGTGGGTTTTGTTGTGGTGGGATGATGGGTTCAAAGATGTTACCACCTTCCATGATGTCGGATGGTAAAGAGTTACGAACAAAGGCACGGAGAAATAAGATAGACTAAAGAAAACCTAAAAATAAAAATCTTACTAGAAAGGAATCTAGCAAGTAGACCTAATAAAAAGAAATCCTAACCTAGACAATAACTATTTCCCCGGCAACGGCGCCAAAAACTTGATGCGTGGGAATCGCACCTTGCTTTACCTCTCGAGGGATCTCGAGAAGCTTACAACCCCCACCAGGCAGTGTACCTGATCGTTGTAGTATAGTATAGTGACAAGTACCGGGGGATTGATCGTTCAGCTTAGGAATAGTGTCGCTAGGATTAGAAAACCTAATTAATAGTTCTAGAGGTGAGAGATGATTATTTTTGTATTTTTATATTTTTATAAAAGCAAGTAAAATCTCGGGTTTTGAAGGAGTGGGCGGAATTAGTTGCTATTCAACTAACCCAAAGCTATTAAAATAATGAAAATGAAATTAAACTAAATTATACTAAGGTTGTGAGCAGTGGTTGGAGAAATTGTGTTTACTTAGACTTCACTACTCCCTAGATATCTTTTACATGTTAATTACTTGTTACACTTGTATGAATGACGGATTGTATTCCTTAATACCATTCGTGGGGTGGCATACATAACTCCCCAACTCTATGAGCTCTTATCTCCTCCTACACCATGACCCAGCACAACTATAGGGATTGTAAACAGTGGCTCATGCATTAAATACAACCAATAAAGACCTAGTACGCCTCGGTTCATGTTTCTTAAGGCGTTCAAGCATGTTACCATTTGGAGATCTGCCAGTTTTCTTAAGCCTAACATATAAATCATTCATTCAAAACAAGAATAGACAAGTAATCAACACATAATCAACATCTAGGTTTCATTAGATCTAAGCAAACACAAAAGAGATCTAGCCTAGCATAATGGAATTGAGACAAGAACAAGATATAAACAACCAACACATAGACATATTGATTGAATTGAAAGTACACTTATCTCAATTACAATGCAAGGTCTCAAGGGTTTGGAACCCTTGAAAAACCTGTAAAAGAGGCACCAAAATCGTCTTTAGGGTTTCACCAAAACTTCCCCTCTTTTAATGAAAAAACTAGAAAACTATATATAGGAAAAATAGTCTGACGGCGTCAAGAGTAACTTCTGACGCCGTCACCTCGCCGCCATATACTTCCTCGGACGGCCTTGATCCACTTATGACGGCCTATGTGACGCCGTCACCACCCACGGTATATTAATTTTGCCACTTTGACGCCGTCACGAATCCTTCTGACGCCGTCACCACCTTCGGTGTTTAATTCCTCATGTATGACGCCGTCTTGACGCCGTCACCTTGTATTTTCAGCATGGAAATTTGGTACTTAGCCGTTTTCTTCACTTTTATGCTCCAAAAACGTCCAAAATGGCTTATTTTCCAGAATTCACTCTCCAAGCACCTAAAATCACAAAAGGAACGATTTAGGGCAATATTTGATCAAATAAAGTCGGATTCGGGCTTAAATGACCCCCTAAAAATGGATCATTTTTTGCCTCATCACGGTGTCCTTGGGATACCAGAGAACCATGTGGATTATTCCTTTAAGATACCGAAAGACCCTCTTGACTGCTTCCAAGTGCTTCTTGGTTGGTTTGGATTGATACCGAGCACACATGCAAACGACAAAAAGAAGATCCGGTCTACTAGCAGTGAGATACATTAATGAACCAATCATGCTCCGATACTTGGTTTGGTCGACATGGATCCCAACATTATCTTCATCAAGTTTTGATCTTTCGATCATGGGGGTATCAATTGAGTCACAAGATTCAAAACCAAATTTCTTCAAGATTTCATTAGCATACTTGGATTGATTGATGAATATGCCATTGGGATTTTGAGATACTTGCAAGACCAAAAAGAATGACCTTTGACCCATCATGGACATCTGGAACTCAGAGCTCATCTCTTGTGAAAAACGATCACACTCCTTATGATCAGAGGAGGCAAAAATGATATCATCAACATAGATTTGAGCATGAAGGTAGTTTTTGCCCGTTTTTCTAGTAAAGAGTGTAGGATCAACGACACCCTTGGTAAACTTGTTAGCAAGAAGGAACTTGGACAAAGTGTCATACCATGCCCTAGGAGCTTGCTTAAGCCCATAAAGAGCCTTCTTCAAACGATAGACATGATTCGGAAGTTCCAGATCCACGAATCCTTCAAGTTGACTAACATACACCACCTCCTTTAGATCGCCATTTTAAAATGCAGTCTTAACGTTGATTTGATATACCACCATATTTTGACTGGCAGCATTAGCGAGAAATATTCTTATGGCTTCAATTCTAGCAACAGGTGCGAAGGACTCTTCAAAGTCTATTCCTTCTTCTTGACGCTATCGTTTTGCTACAATCCTTGCTTTGTTCTTCAATACATCTCCATGCTCATCGAGCTTTACTTTAAATATCCACTTGAGAGCAATGATCATATCACACTCGGGAGGTGGTACTAATTCCCACACTTCAAGTCGATCAAACTAATGAATCTCTTCTACTATAGCGGTGAACCATGAGTGTTTAGACATTGCATCTTTGAAATCCTTGGGCTCAGCTTTAGAGAGATTAGAATTGAAGAAGCACCACAAGGCGTCAGTTGCAAGCTGTTTACGGGTTGATACCGGACGAGAAGGGTTTCCAATGATGTTGTCAATTGGGTGATCATTTGTCCATTTTCTAAGATACTCATGTGGTTGAGGATAGTGAATTGAGGTTGCTGTGTTTGATTCTTCCGAGGATGTTGCATCATTAGAAGATTCTGGAGCAAAGATATTTACAAACAGCTCGTCAACAGGTGGAGCGAAAGGATTTACTTCAAAAGAATTATCCGCAGTTGCTTCTCTTCGCACAGATGAAGAGTGAACATTAAATGTAGAAACTGAGTGACTGATAGTGGGGGCTTCTAGATCTAATGATAGCAAAATGGATGGTCCAGCATTATGGAGTGGAACATTTGCTGCACCGGCTGGTTGTGGAACGACTGGACCTTCAGAAGCAGCCGTATTTTGAGGTTCAAAGTATTCATCAAACATTGGGTCAAACAGTTTCTTCCAATCTTCACTTGTAGGAGGCACAACAAGAGAAGCAGGTGTGGGATTCTGTACAAGCCCGGAGCTTATGGGTCAAAGAGACAAAAGATTTGGTACGGGTCCAGGACTTGCTTGTCCAGGAGCCTGTTGCTCAGTCAGCTCATCGAATGTCACGTGAATTGTTTCCATTATGTCTCTGGTACGTTTGTTGTAGATTCGGTACCCCTTTCGTTCTGGAGCATAACCAACAAAAGAAACCAATGTCTGCTTTAGCCTTGAGTTTCCTAAGATCTTCACTGTCATTCGTTGGATAACACAGTGCGCCAAATACTCGTAGAAACGAAAGGTCTGGTTTTCTGCCATGAACCAGTTCATACGGTGTCTTGTAATGGAGAGGATGTATCAAGGATCGATTCTGTGTGTAGCAAGCGGTTGCAATAGCCTCTGCCTAAAGGAACATGGGGGCTTTAGAAAAGATGAGCATAGTCCTAGAAGCTTCAACCAAGGTGCGGTTACGCCTTTCAACAACTCCATTTTGTTAAGGAGTACGTGGAATGCTCTTTTGGTGACTAATGCCGACACTTTCATAAAATTGAGTAAGTTGTTTGTTCACGGACTCCGTTCCATTGTCAGTGCGAATGAACCTAACAGTTTTGTTGAGGCGAACTTGCTATTGCTTGATGAGTCTTATGATGATCTACGGAGTTTCATCCTTTGATAGCAAAAACTTTACCCATGTGAAGCGAGAGAAGTCATCAACAATAACTAGTACATATTTCTTTCCATTGATACTTTGAATCCTCATTGGTCCATAAAGATCCATGTGAAGAGTGTGTAGAACTTCCATAATGGAATTGACAGTTTTGGGTTTGTGGGTGTGCTTTTTGCTCTTGCCCATTTGACACGCGGAGCATAGATGATCCTTTTCATACTTTAGTCTGGGCAAACCTCGAACAAGATCCTTACGGGTGAGTTCATTGATGGTACCGAAGTTCAAGTGGTTTAAACGACGATGCTACAACCATGATTTGTTCTTGGATGCCTTTGAGAGCAGGCAAAAGGGAGAGGACCGCATCATGTCTTCAATTAAGATGGCATAAAGATTGGTGCCCCGACTGCCTTGGAGAAGGTCTATGCCATCTAATTCTCTAACAAAACATGTGTGTTTTCTGAAGGCAACTTCAAGATCTGAATCACAAAATTGACCAACAGAAAATAGATTATGCCCAAGTCCCTCCACGTAGTACACCCTGGATATCACACTGTCTCCAAAGACGTAGTCACCATAACCCATTATTGCAGCAAAGTGGTCATTCCCGAATCTGACCGTACCAATGAACTTTTCCACAATTCTTGAGCCACGAGTGATCCCCGGTCATATGTTTTGAGCAGCCTTAGTCCAAATACCAAAGGACGATTTGTAAGACCTGCATTTGAAACCAGACAATGGTGGATAACTGAAAAAGCTGGAGCCCCACAAGCAATTGGGGTCCGTTTGGTTAGCGCATATGAACATTGGATTATCATAAGTCACGGAGATACTGTTGGTATTTTTACTAGTTGGTGCACTAGACATAGGAGTGGTACTAAGTGCTTTCACCGAGAACCTTCTACCAGTAGGTCTCCATTTCTTAATTGGCACTACTTTGGAGTTAGTGATCCTAGTCAAGGGGCACTTTTCTCCCAGGGTGAATTTCCTTCCAGTAGGCCTCCATTGATAACCAACATTAGTGAAAACCTTTCCTGTTTTATTCCAGGCCTGCCTAACTCGTCTAGCACTCAAAACATCCTTAACCGAAGATTGCATAGAGGATTTTAAGAAAGACACAACACAAGCATCATGATTACCAAAAAATAAACATTCGTTACAAGTCTTACAAATAGCACCAGAATTCAAATTAATTACATCATTTTTATCACAAATGTTTGAGTCAACTCGATTCCTTTCATTCAACATAACTTTATTATTCCTAGAGGATTCTTCTACTTCCTTCTTAAGTGTACTCTTAGCCGGAAAGGCCCTATCATTCTTTGTATTGCACCTAGGCTGTGGCTTGCTAGCTTTAAATACACCGTTTACTCCTGTAGAAGCAATGATGGGAACATTAGTATGCTTAGTTGCTAATTGTTTACCGGTGATCGTGATGTTGGATTGTGACATTGTTTGGGGGTTATCAAAAGTAACATGTTTGTTGCTAACATTAGAGTGCGATGCAAATGACCTATCTGACTTTTTATCATTCTTGGGGCATGAACCTACAACATATTCTAATAATTCCTGAGCTCTATTAGTGAGGAAGCATGCACCAACAACAACATCATCCAGCGGTTTAATTGTCCTCTCTTCTTCAATGGTTTGTCTAAGTATGACAAGGCAATCCTTAAGATGTCTAAGATAGTTGCTATGAACTAACTTATTATTCCTAAGGGGAAGAGAAACATTTAAGGCATCACATGCATATTTATTATAAACATGAACATTGGAAATCGCATGGTCACGTGAAACAACGGTCATTTTACCTTTCACCATGGTCTTTAGATTCTCAATTTCGTTTGACAAAGAGGTGACTTTTTCATTGTTTTGGTCACGTGTTATTTTAATAGGCTTAAATAACTCTTTGTAACGTTGTTTTGCATTTGACATTTCAGCACAAAGCCACACATTTTCATGTTGTAATTCGTTAATGATGCCTTGTTTCTGAAAGTTTTGAGAATCTAAGGACTTTTGGAAATTGGTATTGGTCACATCGCCCATGTTAGACTTTAATTGTGTAATTTGGGCCTTCAACTTTCAAATCGTGTTCGAGTGAGCTTGAATTACTTCATCCCTTTTGGCTAATTCAAAACATGTGTCAAATTCAGGAGCATCCGAGGATGTCTTGGCATTTGAGATTTTGATACTTTCTTCTAGATGTTGATATTTTAATTGTAAGTTAAGATTATCAACTTCTAGTTTTGAGAAATGCCTGACCATGTTATCAATGGTCGTCGTTTTGGATTTTTTTTGATGTAATTTAAAATTCTCCCCCTCAAGCTCAATCACATGATTCTTGAAGACATTCAAAGTAACCGAAATTTCATGAAATTGGCTAGCAGATATTGCAGAGTCGGTGACAGTGTAGAATACATCTTGTGCAATGCAATTAGCAATCAAGTTTTCATTTATAATGAGAATGTTTTTCCTGTCAATTTCACTATATTTAAGATCAATTGCCAATTGTTTTCCCTCATTTTCCACATCTTTGAAGACTTTTTTCATTTCAGTCACATCATTGTTAATTGTTTTTTGAAGACCCTCAAAAAGTTCTTTGAGAAGTTTGAAAATTGGCTTTACTTCTGTCAAGTAACATTGTTTTGTTTGTTCAAATCCCCTTTCCCCTTCAGTAATGCCCGTTGGTGTAATTCTCTTCTTACATGTTATCTCAAAATCATTAAACAGTTGTCATAGAACATATAATCCAATTAGAGTATTACACTGTGTGGGAAGAGTTAATGGTACAAGGTGTTTGGGTGTGTGTAGAGGGTAAAGAGTTGGGTCAGCAATTTTAAAAATAGTACGAGTGTTACCCTCAAGTCTTTCAGCTTTCATTTTCTCTAAGTCAATATTCCAAAAAACTTTATCTGGAAAAATTTTCTTTTGAGGAACAAAGATGGCTGAATGATTATCATCAGTATAATCATAGTGAAACACAATATTATTAGCAATGCACATGGGATCCTTTAATTGCTCAGCAAGTTTTTCCCTAGTTTTATCTTCAATCTCATTAGTCTCACTATCGGATCTCACATCAGGAGGAGCATGATTGGGCTCAAGCATAATGTTTGCATCATATAACGCAGGTTGAGCACCTATATTGTTTCTAAGGAAATTGGCTTTTGGTTTAGAGACATCCTTTTCACTAAATTCATCACTTAATTTCCTATGATTTTGCATCATTTGAGCAGATTGGATGGTTTGGCCTTGTGTGTACAACTTTTCTTCCAGTTTATTTTTCAACATTTTGAGATTTGAGAAATCATTTAGAAGTTTTGTTTCTTTATCTTTGTAATCGTGTTTATGTGAGGTTAACCCCTTTTGAATCTCCTGTTTTTGTTTGACAGATTGATCCAATTGTTTTTGCAAAGATAGTAACTCCTTTTTCAATGTTTCTTGTTTGAAATTATTTTCTGTTATGTAAGCACGCATTTGCCGTTCCATCTTCTGCTCACGTTCAGGAAGCTCAAATTTAGCACGTTGTTCGTATATAGTCACCTGATCCTTAAGGATGTTAAATCTAGTGGTCAAGGAGTCATCAGGGTTATACACAGTGTGCTCATGCAACTCACGTTCTCTTAAACCGATAGACGGTGTATCACTTGGTACAACTGACAGGCCATTGTCACTCAAATACCTTTCATATGGAATAATATTGCTATTTCCCATATCAATGGTATCTGTGCTATCAACATCCATGAGTTGTACCGAGTCATAAACCCCCTGTGGATTGGCAGGGTTATTCAGGTCATGTGAATTTGGTACCTCAAAGATAGCAGATGTGATGGGAGAGCCAGATTGCTGTGATGAGGAAACACTAGTAGACAGATTTGCCATGAAGATGGTTTGAGCTGTGGGTTCGTCATCAACATCTGAGTCAAATGCATCATGGTCTTCAACTTGAAAGATGTTCGGGTCATTCAGTGCCATGTCCTGAACAGGTTGATCATCCACATCAGCATCAAAAGTATTCCCGTCATCACCAGCCAGGAAGAGCAGAGCCTCTTCATTAAAAGGAGTGCCATTTTCTTGTGCCTGTATTAGCAACATCTTGTCTTTGAAGTACTCAGAGTTTTGAGGATGCTTTGGTTGAGTGTAATTCCTAGCTATGTGACCCAATCCTCCACAGTTGTAGCATTTAGGTTGCCTAGCTTGTACTTGAAGTGCATTCCCAACTCTATAAGGCCCATTTCCCCTGCCAGCATTTCTTTGATTCAAGTTTTTTCTTCCTTGCAGATTCTGCACCACCACCCTTCCATCTTCTATAACTGCCTGATTTCGTGGGTTAGAAGAAGTCTGGAGTTGGTTATTAGTTGGTGGAAGTGCAGCCCTGAACTGTTGGACTAGTAAGGAAACTTGATTGGAAAGATTATCAATCATCATGTCAGTGTAGGTGTAACCAGAATTCAGATGAGTGTTTAAATTAGATGGTGAGGATGTTGGTGTATGACCAATGGTTGTAGTAGACCTTGATGAAGGATGATGTTGTTGAGCTTGATCATTTGATGAATGATTGAGCTGCTGAACATTAGAGACAAATGCAAGAGATTCATTTGTTACAGGAGGATTGAGTTTTTCCCGCATTAATCGATCATAAGCAACGTGTTTCTCATGTTGTTGGAGGTATGCATATAGTTGCTCATGATTGGTATGCCTGAGACCTTTGTTAACTTTAACAGCCGTAACAAACCTATCCCATTCAGGTGCGATGTTGTTCACGAATTTGGAGTTAAGCTGAATGTTGGGCATTGTCATTTTGATGATCCTCATATCATTGACCAGTTTGTGAAAACTAACGTAATAGTCAGTGATGCTTTCACCTAGATTCATCTTGAAGTGCTCAAATTCGTCATATAGTTGAGACTCACGATCTTCTTTGGTTAATTCTGACTCGGCAAGAAGCATTTTTACATTGACCCAAACTGCTTTGGCATCTGTGTTGTAGTTGATGAGTTTGTAGACATCTTTAGGAAGCCCTTGAATGACAATATTTGATGCTCTGATGTCGGCATCATAGCGTTTCTTTTCTTCATCAGATATATCATTGTAGGTGCAAGGTCTGTCAGGACCAACTACAACTGCTTGATCTTCATTAGTTGCAACTGTGTCTCTAGTGATGCCCATTTGATAAGGTCCTTCATCAATGGATTTCAAAATGTTAACCCCATTTTCCTTTCCCAAACAATAGAGACGAATCCTTTGGGCCCATGATTCATAATCGGTTCTATCCAGCATTGGAGGACGGGTGTCTGACCCCTCAGCTGGAATGTCATCGGAGGAAGTGCTTGCCATGATTTGGTAAATAAATAGGTCTTAGTACAAGGTTTTAAACAAAAATGTAATTCGTGTTTGGTCGCTACAAGTCAAGTTACAACCGCTCAACAAATAACAAGTCAAGTCGTAAGTGTAGCCTCACAACGTCAAGTTACAGTTGAATAAGTCGTAACAACTTAAGTCGCAACAGCACACAAGTTTCACTAATGTCACTAAACTAAGTCACTAACACCACTCCACAACTCGCCACAATACAACTCGTTGGAATGCTAACTCGCTGAAAACTAACCAACTCGCTGAACCAGATCAACTCTCTGAAACAAATCAACTCGCCAAAAATAGGTCAACTCGCTAAAGAAGAACAACTCGCTATACTGATCAACACTCTGACCACACCAACTCGCTGGACTGGCAACTCGCTAATTAAGATCAACACTCTAATGAACTGGCTCGCTGAAAACTGACCAACTCGCTGAACCAAATCAACTCTCTGAAATAAATCAACTCGCCAAAACAGATCAACTAGCTAAAGCTGAACAACTCGCTATAATGATCAATTCTCTGACCACACCAACTCGCTAGCTTATCAACTCGCTAAAATCAGAAGGCACAACTCGCTGGAATAGTAGGACAAAAACGTCACTGTCTAGCGATTTGGCATTATATCCCGAAATAGCAAAACGCCAAATCGCTACCCCAACTAGCTACAAAATTCTGCCAACCCTCTATTAAGACTTGCCAACTCGCTGGTAAGAAATAAGCCACGAAAATCCACCAAAGTCCACAAGAATGATGAAATGACTAAACCAACAGCAATACAAGATGTCTACAACACTTCTAAGCAAGAAAGTACAAGAAAAATACCAATAATAACGCCTAATGAGATCAAACAAGTGTGAAAACCACTATATTAACTCGAACCAACCTAAAAACACAAACCAAGTTATAAATCCGAGCATACCACGAATCCTAGGATAGAACCATGGCTCTTGATACCAATTGTAGTATACTCTAATGTGAGAACATGTATGGTATTGTGTTTAGGAAGATTAAAAGTAAGGAAATCTAGTGAGAAGTTGGAGAGAGAAAGAGATGTTGGGAGCCTTTGAGAGAACTAGTGAAATGTTAGATTGAAGTGAAAGGTCCAACCCCTTCCATGCTAGGGAAGGGGTATTTATAGTTACAATAAAACGCCCCCTAAAACGGGCTGTGGAGCGGGCTGACAGTGGGTAAAGACCCGACCCGACTCCACAAATACTAACTAATATTAAATTACGTACTAACTAATATGATAAATACCACGAGCTACAAAATGCTAAACTATACTCGGGGTGACCGAGTCTTCATATGAATAAACGTATTCCTAACAATAACCTTAAAGTTTCACCTATTTACACTTTTTACCCTAAACTTATATACTTTGTGTTATATAGATTTCTAAATATCTAGACTTTACACAATTAGTCCCTATAATTATATATTTTATGAAAATGATAGAAATGACCCTTAGACTTATTAGTTTCCAGAATTTACCATTTATACCCTTGACTTACTAATATTTGCAAAACTAGTCCTTATAGGATTATAACTTTTATAACTTTTATCCTAAGGTTATGTAACTTTGCAAAAAGGGTCTTGTAGAAACTAGAAGGGGGGGGGGGGGGTTGAATAGTCCGCTTCTTTTTAATTTTCTAAAGCGTTTATCCGTTTTAGGTGCGGTTATTTTCATTTACAAACTTGTTGATTTCTACTAGTTATGTGATATCAACTTGGTTACTAGCATACTTAAATAAACAAGTAAAGTAAAGAGTAAGGAAAGAACAAGATCAAGAGATGCGGCGATTTATAGTGGTTCGGCACGAAGCTCACTCTCCATCCTACTCCACTCCCCGAGTACCACACTCGAGAGTTATCAATCACTATATTAACACACTCCTTCAGGCGGAACAATCCGTACACATGCTTACTCAAGGCTTAACGACACTAAGCATAATGTCAAGTTCTAATCGCAGCTAGAACCAATCTACTCCAATGCCCACGTGGCCACACGAACAAGCACTCTTGTCCAACTTGAATCTTCACCCGATCCAATCCTTCACTTAATTGACATACTTGGTTCTTCACCCGAACCAAGCCTTCACACACTTGACACACTTGGTTCTTCACCCGAACCAAGCCTTCACACAAGACTCACTTGGATCATTACCCTATCCAAGTCTTTACATAATGACTCGACTAAGTCCTAACCTACATACTAGGACATCACTCTCATCATATCAAATACATGAACTAATCTAGTTACAAGACTTCTTGGATCTAGATCACCATCCAATTTCACACAAATATCCCCATCCTAGACTCACACACAAGTAGGAAACAATGACATTATTTACAGAACCTATCACTGTAACACTTGTTACATTTGTGTGTGGACACCTATAACATCTTGAGTCTTCGTAGTTGTCGAGAGTTCTTCTCTTGCACTTGACGGAAGAGGAAATCACTTATGAACATATATCGACATGTTATAGTGATCAAAATGAACAAAGACCAGAAAGTTTTGTATGTGAAAAACCTTATTTTCTGAAGTGTAACAGTTCAGTATTTATAGGCGACAAGAGTGAGGGGGACGGTCCTTTAAATACCAGACGGTCCTTTATCACTAAGGGAACGTCCGCCTATTTAAGGGACCGTCCAGACAAAACGCTCCCATTTTGTCCTGACATGGTAAAAACTTATCTGGTTCAGGCTGAACTAATTTGGGAGGAAAACTAGCTGTTATAAAGTTTGAATTTGAATTTATTTTCTTAATAAAATATTTCTTAAGAAACACAAAAATACTTTTGTGAAAATGTTTTGTCAAACTTAAAAATGTAAGTTTAGGTGAAAATAAAATTCTTTGATCACTTAACTAATGACGATATAAAGTTTGTTCATACCTGAAGTGATGTTGAAGCAGCTACGTAGAAGAAACAAGTTTCCTCGATTAAAAATTATAAACTGTAACTTTAAGTAACATGTCTTTATATTTTGTGATTATCAAAACACGAGAAGACCGAATAATGCGAATAATGTTTTTGACATTATTTGTATTAACAGGTCCTTATACCTAATACTTATAAGAAATGTCAAAAATAGTCCCTAGACTTAGTATTTTCAGAAAGTTACCATATATACCCCTATGCATGGAAAACTTTGCAAAACTAGTCCTAATTCCATGCAAACTATATTTTTATGAAACAAAAGAGTTTCCTAGCTTATGACTTACTAATATTAGCTTATCTAAGTTTCATAAACTAACTTATAACTTAAGTTAATGTATTATAGCATGTAGCAACTTGTCTTAAATTAGGGTTTTAAAATGCAAACTAGTAAATGAAAGTGATCAAGGCTTAAGAAAAGGTTCTAAGGCATTCTATAACTATCCTAGGTCAGTACTAAAGCTAATAGAATCAAATTTTAAGCTTAGTTGGCCAAAAATGGGGCGTACGTGAGAACTAGGGTTTCTAGGTGGAAAAACAACTCGACAAGGCTTCAAGGCTTATACTACTCGACTTCTAAGGCTACTAGGACTCTTGTACTACTACTAGGACCAGACATGTGAGGTAAAGAAGAGAGAATGGGATGGTGTTGGAACACGAAAAGTGTAAATCATTAGTTAGGGACTTCTATTTATACTTTATCTTAGTATAGGGTATGTTGTGTAATTATAGTTGTATGCGACACAAGGTTACCATCGCGGAACTTGTATATCCGAGATGGAGGCTTGGCTAGACATTGGGTATAAATACCCCTACCTCATGGGTTATGAGGTGTGTGTTCTATGTTCTAGCGATGCGAGACTTTTGATATCTCTCTCTCTCTCTTCCCAAAGTGCTCACACCCACTTTACATATTTAGATTAGTTGTAGACGTGATAATATTGGAACAACAATTGGTATCAAGAGCCAAATATGAATTGTTGTTTCTTGTTGTGTTTGTTTTAGTGTTGTTAAATCTTCTCTTGTATTTAGAAGCCTTGTTTTTCTTGGTGTTCTTCACTTTCTCTCTCTAAAATAGTGTATGCTTCATTCATAGTGATTAGATTACTTATTTACGTGGTTAATCTTATTATACGTATGTTAGGATAACTTATTTCTGAAAAAGAAAGAGTTTTTCATCATTATATGCATAGTTTCTAAGTATTTAGTGATGATCTAGGTTGATTTTTGTGGTTTTAAGGTTTTTGAAGTAGTGTACTTTTTGTTCGTAAAAGTAGGGGTTAAGCTTTGTTCGCATCATAAAGGGTTTAGGCCGCGATACAAGGGTTGTGGTCTCCGCGATGAGTTTGTGTGATATGAAAGAATTGGCTGCGATACTTTCTCTGCGAAAGTTTTTGTTACCCACTATTTATGAAAGAAAACTCTGCTCGAATTGCATTAGCCTTCTGTGATAGCTCTTGTACATGTGTGATACTTTTAAGACTCTGCGACATTGGATTTTACGAGACTTACTGTTACCCACCTTTTACGAAAGAAAACTCTGCCCAATTTTCACCAGAAGCTGCGATAGTTACTGTTCATGAGACTCTATTGCAATACTTTGACCTAAAGACATTTATAATTTAACTAATCCCTCAAAAAGATTTAAAATTTGGTAAAAGACTTTGATCATACTCTTCGCACTAGATCAATTCTCCAAACATTCAACCATCACAACTCAAACAAACTAAAGCACCTCACTTATACAAAACAACATCTCATATCAAAGATCCATTATCACAATGTCTACCTTTCACAATGAATTGTATTTTGACAATGGACCACCAATACTTCACCTTGGAACTTATACGATATGGAGACTCAATTTCAAACTATGGCTCACTAACTTTGATGATGCTGAACTCATGCTAAGCTCAATCAATCATGGACCATATGAAATGAAGTTCATTGCTGATCAAGGAAATCCAAGGATCATTAGACTTCAGTCTGAAGAAGAATTGAATGTGTCTGAACGTGCTCAATATGCTGCTGACAGCAGAATCATTTTTTTTTAATCATTTTGGCACTTCCAACTGAACTTTACAGGAAGATGGATCGTCATGACAGTGCCTATGATTTATGGATGACTCTTGCTTCTATGCATCGTGAAGAAGAACTTCAACTCATCAGACAAGATATTCAACCCGAATATGGCGTTTACACTGATCCTATGCAAGCCACTGTTTCTACCTCATCATCAACCACCCAAGAGATGCAAGCTCACGAAATTGATCATGGCACTATAACCTACACTCTAGATGGTTTTGTTTACACTCTACCAAATGAACCAGTCATTATCCCTTACTATCACCCAGGATCAATTCATGAATTTAAGAAATCATTTCTTGACAACCTAGTCAATTTATGTAAGGGCTTCCACTTAGACTATTCTCAACATGAAACAAGCAAAATGCTTGCTATTACCAAATGCTTAAAAGGGATAAACATTAACTCAACAATTTCTTCTAAGAACAGTGCTAAATGGAAGACTCATGATGGATCAACCAGTGCTTGGAATGAATATGAAAGTGATGATGAAGGAGAAATCTCTGGACCAAGCATGGTGTTCATGGCTCATGTTGAAGAAGTGGCTGGCTTGGATAATCTTATGGAACATGATCTTGATGCTCAGGATGATGGTTCAACTCCTAGCTATGACACAGATGCTGAAGATGGCGACACTCTTGGAAACAAGGTACACATCTTTGATGACTGTGATAATGATGATCTTGATGAATTTATACATGGTCACATTAGTATCACTAGCATGACAACTCAAGTAGTGCAACATCTACAAGTGCTACACCTACGTTATCTGCTAATAGTACAAATAGTGATCATGTATCAACAAGTCAAGATCATGTTGATATGCTTAAAAAATATGCCACTATTCAAACACAGATAATAAATTATGCTAACTTGATAAAACTTGAACAAGATAAAAGTGCTTCCTTAGAAAAGATAATCAAGGACATGTTGTACGAAGAGAAGTCTGAACGGCCTTTAGTGATAAAACGACAAATTCAAGATTTACAAGAGGAGATTTTTTCTCTTAAGAGAAATATCACAAGTTTTGAAAATGGCAAAAAGAATCTTGAAAATGAAGTTTCTAAACTCAAAGATGAAAAAGCTAATTGTATCCAACGATTAACTAAAGCTAAACTGAAAATTGGCACTACTGGTCAGACTCCTCAGACTATGCACATGTATCTTCCCAAATCTGATCCTATTTTGGATTTAAGACCGGGACTTGGTTTCTCTAACCCTTCTTATCTTGAAATGGTCAAACGTAAAGCACCAAGTTTGTATAATTCTGACTACATGAGACGTGACACATTGAAAGATTACATGTTTGTTCCAAATGACATCTCAAATGAGGAAAACCAAAAACGTTTAATGGTCAAACAAAAGAAAACCAATTTCTCTTATTTTAGTGCTGCTTATGGGGTGATTAATAAAGAAAATGCTCTTGAACGAAAACCAACAAATGCTATGAAACATGTGGATGTACCTACGGTCAATCCATATTTCTCTAGCAATTATGAGTTTAGTAAGGAAAACCTTTTGTCATCTCAGGAATCAAATAAGTTCATCGTTAAGAACTATTCGTGAGAAGCAAGAATTCACAACTGATGAACTTGTGAGATCTAATTCCTATGAAATAGATGTCTCAAGGGAAGTTAAGAAACAGATAAAATTATTTATCGAGCCTCCCGTGAAAAGTATTGACGATAAACTTAAAGTCTTTGAAGAGACATTGATAACTGAAGTGCGAAATGATTTAAAATACGTAACATCTCTCGAAGATGAATACGATCTTATTTGCTTAAACTCAGACATTCAAAAGGAATATTTTCAAAATCAATTCGAATCAATCAAACCAACATTCGCACTAAATGAGGAGAAAATTGTGACTTTAGAAAATCAACAAACATCACTTGAAATGGAAAACCTTGCTTTAAAAGAGAGTCTAAAATAGTGCTTGCAAAAGAATGTTGAGTTGAACGAGGAATTGTCTTGTTAAAATGAAAAATTTGAAAAGTCGTTTGCCAAAATTGAAAAACAATCTTTGATATTCGAATCAAATTGGCAACGAAAGATTGAAAAAAACAAGTATGACAAGCTTTCCTATGAAAATTCTTTGAAACTAATCTTAAAAGAGAATGAGGAACTCAAATCTAAAGTGCTTGATTTGACAAAAACCAAGAATACTGAGTTTGCTTCAAAACGCCAGTTGGAAAATGCAAATTTTTCATATTTTCAAAACAACCAACATTTTTGGCATCTTCAAAGCAACAAACCCATGTTCTTGAGCCAAAACATAAAGAGGTTATAACAAATCCTAAAGTAATTGCTCCTGGTATGTACAATGTTGCTTCTACTTCTAAGCGTGAACCTTATGGCACAAATGATATGCTTTATAAGAAAGAATTAGAAAAAGCTAGGATGCAAGCATTACTTAGCAAGGATACACCTCCAGATGCACCAATGTGTTCTTTGACTCCTCCCCCTATAGAAAAGAATCCCAAAGAATCAAGGAAACACATGTCTTAAAACCATAAGAAACAGAAATTAGTTCAACATGATCAATCTTCAAAATCTCCTAACAAAGATTTGCTTGCTAATCCAGGTTTAGAAACTACTTGTAGCAGGGAGAGACCACTTAAGAATAACGCTTGGAACACTAGAGCCTCTCGACCTCATGTTGTAGACAAACCTAGATATTTTAATGCTTTTAATAAAAAATGCTCTAAGCGAATGGATGAATGTAATAACATTAAAATGCATAGATCTGTTGCTTTTAATAGCATGAATGCTTGTTCTAAGTCTGTTACTCTTAATTCGGTTTCTAATAAACGTGTGCATCCTCATATGATTGTGTGAACATGAATGATAAGACCACTAGGACTAATACATCGAAGCCAAGAAACACTAAACATCAACAACAAAAGCCAATGATTCCTAAGGGCAAGAATCTAGATCACTATGACTCAAACCCTAGATCATGCTTTAAGTGGGTTCCTGCTGGAAGAGTATTTAAACACGTAGGGTATAGATGGAAACCAGTTAAGAAGCAAGAATCACCTATCATATCTCCTGCTTCTCAATTTAATCCTTTAGGTGTGCATTCTTTACTGTCTAACTACGTGGAACCACTTTATCAGCGGATTCCCAATTTTTTGTGTCTTGCTTTGATGTGCAGCTTGTCCAAGTGTGCCTCTGGTACCTCGACTCGGGGTGCACCCGACATATGACCGGGAACAGGGTACTGCTCAAGAACTTCGTGGCCAAATTCTTAGGTATAGTGCATTTTGGGGATGATCACATAGCTAAAATCACCGGTTATGGAGATCTCATTCATGATAAGGTCACAATTCAACGTGTCTACTTTGTCGAAGGACTGGGTCACAACTTGTTCAGTATTGGTCAATTCTGTGTTAGTGGTTTAGAGGAGGCATTTCGAAAACATTCATGTATTGTTCGTACCCTTGAAGGCGTTGATATTCTCAAAGGCTCCCAGGATTCGAATTTATACCAAATTGCTTGTAAGGAATTAACATCACCAAAACCAATTTGTCTGCTTGCCAAAGCAACATCATCACAAGCCTGGCTATGGCATCGTCGATTCTTTCACCTGAACTTCAGAATGATCAATGTCCTTGCTCAACATAACTTATTCAAAGGATTACCAAAACTGTCTTTCAAGAAAGACCATCTTTGTTCTGCTTGTGAATTGGTTAAAATGACACGGGCAACACTCAAATCCAAACCTGAATTCAGTTCAGTTGCTCCATTACATCAGTTACACATGGATTTGTGTGGACCCATGCGCGTCATCAGCAAAAATAGGAAGAAATATATTTTGGTTATTGTGGATGACTATTCACGATACACTTGGGTTCATTTTCTTGCTTCTAAAGCCGAAACTCCTAGTGTCATCATCAAGTTCATCAAAAGAATTCAAGTTGGTTTACAAGCTCAAGTCAGATTTATCAGAACAGACAATGGAACGGAGTTCACGAATCAGATTCTTCAGAATTTCTTTGATTCAATTGGCATTATTCATCAGAGATCGGTAGCTTACACACCTCAACAAAATGGTATAGTTGAAAGACGAAACCGTACGTTAGTTGAAGCTGCCAGAACAATGCTATCTTCACACAAAACCGATCTATCATTAATAAACGATTCAACAAAACCCCATATCATATCCTTCACAAACGAAAACCCGATGTTAAATATCTCCGCACCTTTGGTTGTAGATGTTACCCACTCAATGATCGAGAAGATATTGGAAAGCTCAAAGAAAAGGGGATGTCGGAACTTTCTTAGGATATTCTACACAATCAAGTGCTTATCGACTTTATAATCGTAGAACAAAGCTGATACAAGAAACAATCCATGTTCGTTTCGATGAAGTAAAAGAAATGGCTTCTGATCATGTATGTTCAGAACCCGTGCCAACGACTATGACTTCTGAACAACACAGTTCAGGACACGCACCTAACCTCAAATCATCAACACCTAACCTTAGCCGTACTCAAAAGGAAGTGTTAGATGGACTATTTGAAAACTTCTACGATGAATCATGTGGTGGAAACAAGATGAAAATGTCAACATTATCCGCTGCACCTCCGATTATCAAAGCTAACAATCAAGAAGACATACCATCTCCAGTATCCGGTTCATCAACAACTACTTATGAAGATGTTGATCCTGTACCAAATACTTCTCCATCCACTAACATTCAAATAGAACGTTCACCAAATAATGTCACTCCAACCTCCCACACAAATGTTGATGATCAGATAATTACCAATGCATCGTCTGAAGAAGATAATTTCATCAATCCATTTGCGACTCTAGAAAATGATGTCGGTGAACCTTCAGAGCCGCAAAACATCAATCCTTCAAACATGCAACAACATTACCAACCACATCCACACAAAAGAAGTTGGACTCATGGTCACCCTTTACACCAAATAATTGGACATCGTTATCAACCGATTCAAACAAGAAGTTCTACTACCGATTTCTATTTCTACAATTCTTTCCTAAGTCAAATAGAACCTGCCAATGTCAAAGCAGCACTTGCTGAACCAGACTGGATCGTTGCAATGCAAGAAGAAATCAATCAATTTACACGACATGGCATTTGGCGAAGGGTTCCACGTCCTCTTGGAAAACTTATACTTGCTTTGAAATGGATTTTGAAGAACAAACTTGATGAAGATGGCGATGTAATCAGAAACAAGGCTCGTCTGGTTGCCAAAGTTTATAATCAAGAGGAAGGAATTGATTTCGATGAATCTTTTGCGCCGGTTGCTCGGATCGAAGCAATACGCTTATTTTTGGCTTATGCAGCTCACAAATCTTTCACCGTCTATCAAATGGACGTGAAAACAGCCTTTTTATATGGGGAGTTAG
Source organism: Artemisia argyi (assembly GCA_030686995.1). NCBI lineage: Eukaryota > Viridiplantae > Streptophyta > Magnoliopsida > Asterales > Asteraceae > Artemisia > Artemisia argyi. The sequence goes on from CM060683.1 coordinate 101,932,658, forward strand.
AAGAAGAGGTATATGTAAGCCAACTAGAAGGCTTCGTTGATCCAGATCACCCAGATGATGTATATGTTCTTGACCAGGCCATCTACGGACTCAAGCAAGCACCATGTGCATGGTACAAAGTTCTGTCAGAATACCTCCTCAAGAAAAAATTCGTCAAAGGCTCAATCGATCCAACATTATTTATAAGGCGTAATGGTGATGATATCATGCTTGTTCAAATTTACGCCGATGATATTATTTTAGATCCATGAATCCTAAGTATTGCAAACAGTTTGAAAATATCATGCGACAGAAATTTGAGATGAGCATGATGGGGGAACTTAAATTCTTCCTGGGTCTACAAATCATACAAACTCCAAGTGGTATCTTTATCCATCAGCACAAATACACAATGGAAATCTTGAAGAAGTTTGGGATGGATAAATCTGACTCCATAAGTACTCCTATGCTTCACAAACATAAACTAGATGAAGATAAATCAGGAAAACCAGTTGATCCTACAAAATACCGTAGTATGATTGGTTCACTCATGTATCTCACATCTAGTCGTCCAGATATTCAATTTGTCGTCTGCATGTGTGCCCGTTACCAATCCAGGCCAACGGAAAAACACCTCATTGCTGTCAAACGGATCTTTCGGTATCTAAAAGGAACAACTCACATGGACCTCGTGTATCCAAAAGACTCCAGTTTTTAACTTATTGCCTATTCAGATGCAGATTATGCAGGATGTCAAATTGATTGCAAAAGTACTTCTGGAACTGCACAATTCTTGGGGGAGAAATTAATCAGCTGGTCTTCAAAGAAACAAAATCATACTGCTCTTTCCACTGCTGAAGCTGAATATATTTCCCTCTCTGGATGCTATGCCCAAGTATTATGGATGAAAACACAATTGACGGACTATGGTTTCTTCTACGACAAAATCCCAATTTATTGTGATTCGAAAAGTGCCATTGCCATCTCTTGTAACTTAGTACTGCATTCAAGAACGAAGCACATAGCAGTCAGATATCACTTCATCAAGGAGCATGTAGAAAAGCAGAAAGTGGAATTGTAATTGTGAAGACTGACTACCAAATTGCTGACTTCTTCACAAAATCTTTGCCTCCTAAAAGATTTGAATACCCCCGACAATGGTTAGGCATGGCAAGTATTCGTGATGATCATGACGAGGAAACTCCAAAGGTCAAAGCTGTCAACAATGTAGCAGACATCACTTGTACATCTGGTAACTCTAAATGGTAATTATTCAAACATAATGGGTGTTGATCACATCAAAGATCACCACCCGTAACAAAAGAAAGGACCCTGAACGTACGCTTAAGTGCGTCAATCCTTAAGAAAATGAGAGAAATCTTCTTATTATTATGAGCAAAATCTATACATGATTTTACAAGAAGATTTTTTTTCTAAAAACCTTTTTATAAAATTTTTTGCTCATGATAATAAAATCTTGAGAATAGCTCGAGTAAGAATAAAACTTTCAAAAACAATGCTTCACCTCATCAATAGATCAAAAACAGTTTAAAAATACTAAGCTATTTTTTAGGGGGAGAAATGTAAAAGTTTGTTTTTGAAATCATGAATAAGTCGCAAACAAGTATTGCTAAAAGGTTGCTAAAAAGAAAAAAATGAAAAACATGACAAAAATTATTGTAAATGTTGAAAAAATAACCATCACTTCGAGGGGGAGTGATTGATTTTATTTTTAAATCAAAAACAATATTAATATAACACAAACATTCAAATTATTTGGACCAAAATGTTTTCAAAAACTTGTTATAATTTTAAGAATAAAAATCAAAAGTGTTAAGTGTTAAAAGGGCTAATGTCAAGGGGGAGTTTCGTTAAACTTGTCAAAATGCTGATTTGAACCCTAACTTAGTCCAAAAAGTTCTCGCAGACCTGTTCAAAATGAAAAATACGGGTCAACAAACCCCACTTATGTGATGCGAGAAAAACACACATATACACTTTGTCACTCGCATTCTCTCCCTCCACTTTGTCACTCGCATTCTCTCCCTCCTAAACCTAACTCACACTTACTCGCATCCACAAGAACTCTCGTATCACAGCTTTTTTTGCCTATTCTCTCAATTTCGTGCAAAAAGTAAGCTTTCAAATCTGTTCTAAATGATGTTTTACATATGTCTGTTGCTTACCTACCCTTAATTTTAACTGTTTTATGCCCAATTGGGATGTTAGGGTTTAGACACCAAGAATGCGTATGTTTCACTATTGAGTTTAAATTGTGGTGCGTTAGTGTCAAAACTTTGTGGTTAGATGACTGAGATAGACCGGTTTGATCATTAACTTGAAAGAAAATGGGTTTTTGAATGGTTTGATTTGGTTAAAATGGGCTGATTTTGGGAAGAAGATGAACAGTTCTTGTTGCGACATCGTATTGGATGCGATACGAGACTTTAGAAAAGAGGTAAAATGTGCATTAAATATTATTTAATAAATCTGAGATTTTTAACTGCGATGAAAATTTTCTTCTCATCGCGGGTAAAAGCTCCGCGATACAAGCCTTTCTAAATGTCATGCGATGGCTTGCCATCACAGTTTTCAATACGAATGTTTTGGGTCCGAAACTTTGGGCGATGGCTTACCATCCCATTTAGTTTCGTCCGCGATACATGTGTCACCTTCAATTCGAAATTGACTTTTATTGACCATTTGCCCCCGACACCAAATCCGCGATACTAGATATTGCGAAGCTTTCTCACCCACTTATACTAAATGTTACTCTGCCAGAATTTTTTAAAATCTTTGCGAAACATTTATAAATCATACATTTATATAAAGTTTTTCAAATATTTTAATAAATTTTGACTAAATAACAGACATTGATCAAAACATTCTTTCTCAAATTAAGTCACAATTTGATATTAATGAGTTTACAAAAAGCCAAAGTGATTGTACAATCTACAAAAGCATTTTTTCTCAAACTTGTTTTCATTAAATTCAATTTGTTCTCATTTTAAAAGATTAAATGAAAATCTTTGAGACATAAAATATTGCATATGATTAGTTTTCATTGATAATTAGACTAGGACTGTATCACTATTATTGCCTTAACAAGACTATGTAATGCATATGTTTAATTACTACATTTAAACTTTTCTATGATTGCAACTTTTATGAATACCTTGTGTATATGACTGATTTGACGGATATGTTTACAATATGTTAGTGATTGCCAATACCATGAATATAATTTCAAACCAATTCATGCAATCACTTAACAGACTTTTCACTCTTAATTGTTTTCATTCAAATGGTTTTGAGACGAATCAACTCTATTTACACTAAGGGTATCTCATCTTCAAGGTAGTTATTAGGGCTAGTTATCTCCTAAAAACTGATAATGCATCCCTTTAGCTACACAACGTAATAGAGTATCCAAGGTCTAGATATGTTTTGAGAAATCTCACACTTATGCAACAAAAGCTCTTTTAAGACGTATTAAAGTTGACTCCACTTAAGACTTCGCATCTTCAAGATTGTTACTAGGACTAGTTATTACCTAAAATCTGATAATGGAATCCTTTAACTAGCCCACATAATAGATAGTCTAAAGTATTGTCAGTTGTTAAGAAATCTTACGCTCATGCAACAAAATTTTCTGTGAAAGTTTTTATTTCCAAAAAACAAGGATTCTAGTTTAACTAGAAAACTTTTGTTTGAATACAAGATGATACTTTTTCCCAAAGCTTCAAAAGGGTTAGATAAACATGTTTTTAAAGCATGAGCATTATAAAACAACGTTTATTCTATACCTTAAAACATTTTTTTGAAAAAGTATCACAAATCAATAAATTTTTTGGTGAGGAAAATAAAAACAGAAAAAGAGAATAAAATCGCATATGAAAAGAAAAGAGCATGCGCTTATGCTATAAAAGCAAGAAAGCATAAGAAAAGAAAAAGAAAAAGAAATATGCTCGAAAAAGAAATGCGAAAGCATATAGAAACAGATAGAGTGAAAATAAATATTGTAAACTTTATCAAAGATTCTTACATCTTTTATGTCATTTCAGAATCAATCATTACAATGGCTCAAGAACAAATTCATGATCAACCACAACACATTCAAGAAGATGCTATAGCTGTATAATTACCAACTAATGAAGAACTTGTGCCGACAGCTGAATACATTAGACTTGGTGAATGCAATCACCGATTCCGCATATCTCTCTTTGAATGTGATCACCCAATCATTCCTAAAATCCTTCAACATCACCCAACTTATCCAATGCTCTCATTATCCGACTCTACCACCCCCATGATATACCTACAACAACTCTGGCGTAATGTTGTGTTTCTCAGTGAAACTAAACCGGACACTATTCAAAGAATCATTGAAACCCAACAAATAACAATTACATCAGAAGATCTTCGTAGAGCACTAAATCTTCCTCCTGGTGAACATGGAAACCTCACAGCTTTCCAACAACCTCCTAATGTTGACCAACTCATGCAATTCTTTATGGAGTTGGGATACGACAAGGAAGCTGATGACAAGCACAAGTTTAAAGTGCTGTCAACATTCAATCGGAAGTGCCTACCTGCACAATGGGATACGCTATTCTCAATTCTTAATCGGTGCTTAACTGGAAAAGAAACAGGAATGGATCAAGGCACTACTTCATTATATCAAATCATGTATGGTATAGTGAATCAGTTTCACTTCGATTATGCAAAGCTTCTATGGACAGATGTTGTTGACCATGTCCGTAGATCAGAGAAGAAGAAGAATGTATGCATTCCGTTTGTCAGATACTTCAAACTATTGATTGCTCAGTTCATGAGGGAACACCCAAGTATCTTACAACGACAAGACGATCCAACACCCAGAGTGCCACATATTCATAGCACAAGTGGGGACTCCGTTGTTTGCACAATTGTCCCGATGGCAATACCACAGGGTCTGTTGGAGCTCGTTAACAAGGAATCGTAGGCATACAAGGAGTATATTGGAATAGAAAGCGCTCCTACGGAAAGCTCAAAACCGAGCGGACCTACCACGGATGCGTCTAGGGTTAAAGTAGAGTCTAGAGCCAACGTAGGAAAAAATAGGAAGCACCGAAAACAATCGGCTAGTGATACATGGGAATCGCACTAGGCTTTACCTCTCGAGAAGCTTACAACCCCCACCAAGTAGTGTACCTGATCATTGTAGTATAGTATAGTGACAAGTACCGGGGGATTGATCGTTCAACTCAGGAATAGTGTCGCTAGGATTAGAAAGCCTAAAAACTAGGTCTAGAGGTGAGGGATGATTCTTTTTGTATTTTTTATATTTTATGAAAGCAATTTAATCTCGGGTTTTTTGAAAGAGTGGGCGGAATTAGTTGCTAATCAACTAACCCAATAACTAAGATGCAATCAAAATAAAATAACAGAAATGAAAATAAAGCTAATAAAACTAGTGGTGTGAACAATAATGAGGAGAATTATGTTTACTTAGGTTTCATTACTCCCTAGATATCTTTTACAGGTTGATAGTTTGTTACAATTGTATGGATGACTGGTTATATTCCTTAATACATTCGTGGGGTGGCGTACGTACTTCCCCAACTCTATAAGCTCCTACTTCACTCCTATGTCGAGCCGTTAAAAGCTCCTAACATGGGATCATTAGAATTCACTCATGCATTAAATACAACCAAAATAACCTAGTACGCATTGGTTCATGTTTCTTAAGACGTTCAAGCATGTTACCATATGGAAGTCTGCCAGTTTTCTTAAGCCTAACATCGAAATCATTCATCCGTAACAACTATAAACAAACAATCAACCCATAATTAACATCTAGGTTTCACTACATCTAAGCAAACACACAAGAGATCTAGCCTAGCATGTTGAATTCAAGACAAGTGTAAGATATATTCAAACAACACATAGACATATTGATTGAATTGAAAGAGTACTTATCTCAAATTGACATGAATGGTTTCAAAGGGTAAAAACCCTTGAAAAAGCAGTAAAATTCGTGCTAGGGTTTCTCCAAAGTTACACCCTACTTGTTCCTCCCTAATGAATGAAAATTGCAAAACTATATATAGATTTTATAGGGTGACGGCGTCAAGAAGGAATTTCTGACGCCGTCAACTCGCCGCCCATAATGAGATCATATTGCCTAGATCCAGATTTGACGCTGTCATGTGTATTTTAGCTCTGGGTCGTCACCATATCTTGAACCTTGACGGCCATACGTGATGCCGTCACGTTTTCTCTGGACCGTCACCACTTCCACGTCTGGTTTTACTCTTGACGCCGTCAGGTCTTGTTCCCAACAAGGAAAATTAAGACTTTGCCATTTTCTTCACTTTTATGCTGTAACAACCCGCATTTTCGGGACATTTCTCCTATTCACTATTCATCGGTTACTATTCATCATTTACTATTCACCGGTCACTATTCATCATTTTACTATTCATCGTTTTCGGAGTCAGTTTGTGATTCCGAGAAGCGTTCAGAAATTTTACTATTCATGTGACACTATTCATTCCCGTAGGGAAATCACTATTCATGATCAACGTTCGTCTTTTCGTAAACTGAGTTTACGAGTCTTTAAATTCGCGTAACCAGTTAGGTTTAGCTGCGAATTCATGCATCATTCATTAATGACATTTCGTATAGACTGGAATAGTCTACACATCATCATCACATTAGTTACTACACGGATATGCATTATTTCCATTTACGTATGCTTAATTTGTAATTAACGATACCACTCAGTTTTACTACTAACTTATACCCAATACTCCCGACTATGATCCTAACATATTTACATACTCATAATAATAATATAAAAATTATATTATTAATTTACCCGGTGTTTTAAAATCAATGGCTATACTTTACGGTCGGAGCTTATAACTCCGTCGGTTTGCGTTATTTCAATACGATAATTATTTCAACACCCGATTCTCATCAGGAATAATATTTTACAACTTTTACAACTTCGTCGTATTTTATTTCACCTCGGTAACATTTATTTTTAGTTAACTCGGTACCCGATAACGCCTAATACACAAAAGAATTAAACTAATACTTGCACTTTGGGAGACATAAGCATTAATGAGCCACAAAACACTTTCCTTGTTCCACTCCTTTTTGGTGCCCCCCCCTAGGACCAAGACCAAGAGACTTTTTGACCAAAACCATTATATATAAACTTCACTTCACCACAAATTCTTCATTTATATATCAAACAACTACCAAAAACTCTCCTCCTTTTCTCTCCTTCATGTGGATCGGCCAAGAATACAACCATAAGAAGAATCCATAAACTTTCAAGAATCAAGTGTTTAATCAAGTCCTAATCATGATCTAGTTGGGGTTTTGTGGTAAAAACCCTAGGTTATTATACATAATCATCTTCAAATCACCTCAAATATTCAAGTAAGCTTCAAAAACACTTTTGATCTTTTCATACTTTCATTTACTTTATATTTTTATGTATTTTCAAGATATATTGGTAAAACATGCAAGTATGTAAGATCCATACCACTTATTACTCATTTTGTTTTTATAAACATAGATCTATAATTTTTATTAACAATCTCATGAGATCCACCATTTTTGGTGAAGACTGGGAACCCATGACACCCTAAGAAGGTGTATGGTAGGATTGGGTACTTGTGGAGTTGATTTGAGATAGTTTGGTTAAGCTTTGAACAACCCTTGAACTAGAAAAGTTGATTTTGACAAACTTTCAAAGCTGCTGTTCATTTCTGTAAAACGTGGGAAACTCAGGGTCTAGGGTGTAACTTTGGACCAAAGATTTAGAAAATACATTCCGAGATGAAACTATGGCCGAAAACGGGGATAAAATCCGAGTTACGACGAAAAAGATATGCTATTTTCAAGATTAACGACTAAAACTATATTTTATGAAATTATGATTCTGTCCCGATTTTTCAAGCTAGGAAAACTGAGATTAAATGATATCTAGACTAGCCGAGACCTTGAAAAACCTAAGGTATACTTGATTACCTTCGCGGGGATATAAAGAACATAGAAAACGGGCTTATAACGAAAAAGATACAAGTGTTTGAAATCTGACGATATATATATATTTCCATCAGCTTTGTACACTAATAGAGTTTTGACGTAAACTGTCTTTGCGAGACACCACTTTCACGGCTGTTTTTCTTTATGATCGGATCAGTTTGAGTCCGAGCCGTAGTTTTATGAAATCAAGATCTCCTAGCAAGCTTTTCAAATCAATTGGCCGTTCGTCGAATAGACTTATAACGAATAAACTACGACCTCATCTATATACCCGATAAACTATATATGTTTTGACAGCTTTTGCTATAATGAAATTTTCTAAGTGTTGAACATAATATTTTCAAATAGCAACAATAAGAGTCGATTCTCTCATTGATCAAGACCCGTATAGCCAAAAGTTAAATAACACGACTTCAAGATATTGTTACAAGGTTTTCAAAAACGCCGAGCTTGACCATTAACACTTAACGTACAATGTTTCGCGACTAGTTTTGCGAGGCCATTTTGGTCATATTTTCAAGTAATGAAAATGTTATTTTTGCGGCGAAAACCTTATATTTACCGACAAAACACCAAACGAGGATCGTGGAGTAAAATTTTAAACACAACTACATGAAAGGTGGTTATTAACTTAACGAGACGTCAAAAATGTATTTTTCGACGATAAGCGTTATTTCCAAAACTAACGAGTGGTATCGATAGCATACGTACTTGCATGTGTAGCATCATTTCGTTTCTTACATGAGAAACTATCATTCATATTTAGGTTGCGATTAGAGATCGTGCCTCATTTCAGTGTATCCACTTTTGTCATCATAGCTATCGCACCAGGTGAGTTCATACCCCCTACTTTTGCTTGTTTTTATAACTGTTTTGGGGGAGAATACATGCTCGTTTTTAACTAAACTCGATGCTTGTTTTATTGGAATGCGCAATACTTGATTGATTATTCAAATGTACCTATGTGTATATTGGTTGCATACTTGATTATTTTCTAACATAAACAAGTGTTTTATAAATATGCAACACACTTTATGAAACTATTGCTTTTATGCAACACACTTTATGAACTATTGCTTTTATGCAACACACTTTATGAAACTATTGCTTTTATGCAACACACTTTATGAATAATTGCTTTTATGCAAACACTTTTATGGACCACACTGAAACTTATGCTTTGTTTAAACTATTACGCGGATTAGCCTAAGCCCTGTTATGTCCCAATTATGCCCATCTCATGAACCGTTAATTCCTGCTGGGAAGCTCGAATGTTATAAATAGATCTATTGGGGGTAACGCCCCCGTTCGGTTTGACCGAATAGGCAAACGAACGTATACCATGTCGAAACACAAGTGTCTGGGATAAACACTTGCCGGGCACCTATATATGATTACATGCTCTTTAAGCATGCACACTGTTATAGCTTCGGTTGCATGAACTTAGCGCTAGCGTAATAGACTATTTTTCTATGTGGCATTGTATTCGTTGTAATGATCACATACTCTACTCATGGTCCACTCTTCAAATTTTACTTTAAGGTAAACTTTATTTTTATGACATTGTGAGTCACACAATGGTCACAAAACTCTCTATTGAACTCACAACACTATTGTTTTAATACAAACTTATGAACTCACCAACCTCGTGTTGATACTTTTTAGCATGTATTTTCAGGTATTAAGCAATGGCACGCTACAGGAGGTTTTGGCAGGGCATGGCATGGTCATAGAAGACTCTGATATTCATTTGGGGACCGTTTAAAAGTATTTTAAAGGCCTACTTCCGCACTACTATTAAAAATGTAAATTCAACATTTTTGATTAAGCTATTTTATTCTAAATGATTCAAGTGAAAACCATTTTTGAACTTGTGTTGTAATACCAATTGAGTTACACCCCAGCTACACGTATGCTTCCGCTAGACCCGATTATGGGGGTGTGACATATGCTCCAAAAACGTCCAAAATGCTTCCTTTTCCAGAATTCACTTCAAAAGTACCTAAAATGACAAAAGGAACGATTTAGGGGAATATTTGATCAAATAAATTCAAATCCGGGCTTAAATGACCCCCTAAAAACGGTTCATTTTTTGCCTCATCATATACCCTTACACTTGAGATTTGCTTGTCCGCAAGCAAATGCGCTTTTATTCTAATCAAAATACAAGTTAGGGGTCATTTAACACTAATATAAAAGTAATTACAACAAATAATCGTTCCACTAAAGACCAAAGGCAAGCACGGAGGTCATATACTAGCACCTCACAAATAGTGTTTAGATACTCACATCTCTCGGGTGTAATAAAGTATATATCACAATATGGAAATGGAAAACATCTCTCACTATCTGTCATAGCAAAATAGATTACCATAGGCTTGGGAGAGGATCAAACCTCCACCACATGGCGTAAGCACCTAGGATAAACTATCAAAGAGGTCTTTCAAAGGGTTATAATGTTAGGTGTAGGGATATGGAATACACGGTTTTGTTGGATATAGGCAATCTTTACTGGTGGCGAGTTAATCATCTTAGTTAATTACATGTACAATATGGCGTTGCTAAGCCAAGACTAGACTCGACTTAAGCTAATAAATGAAAAATAACAAAAACATAAAACAAACATAGAATGAAACGGGATGGTAGTCCGTATGATTTTTTCTCTTTTTTTTTTTTTTTTTTTTTTTTTTTTTTTTTCATACACACTTACCCTACCATCCAAAATAATACATCATAGGGAATGTGCATTCCTCTTACACTTTAATTTTTACATACTTTACAATAAACTAATCTAATGACTCGAATCAAGATAATCAAAACACTTGGAGTACTTTTAAGATTAACGCACATATGGGGGGTAATAATATGATGTTATTCCCCATTACTCCATAACATAAGTACTTTACCCATGAGTCCCAATCGTCCCAAAACAATATGTACAAGATATGACTCGACTTAGCAACCATGTAATCAATTAGATAATTAACTAAGGGTTTAACAAATAATAATAATGCACTAAAGATGAGTGCATACACGGAAGGCTAAGGCGATTTGGTTGTACATTTAAGTGGGTTGTAACAAATTCTTCTTTTAAGTAAAATGCTTAAAGTTAGAAACGAAAAGATAGGCTCGGAGGGGTGTACTAGGGGTTTCGTGTACTAAAAATGAGTACAACACTAAGGTGTGGGAAAAATTAATTGACTTTACTAGCCAAGTAAAATGACTTAAATGGTCAAGTAATTATGATACGGGTTTAACACAAGGGTGATCCTAATGCCTCTTATCATGTAGTAAATCCTACTACACGAATGTAGTCTCACTAGCGGTCTCGGGATGCATCACTAACGCAAGTTCTAGAATCTAAATGCTACTGGTACACTCATACGCACTAATAATGAATGCTTTTCCTATCAAATCTAAAGGCGAACCTCATATATTTGGGTGGAAAATTTTTCTGAATGATATGGTTTTGTGCTAGTCATACAATCTCCTATCCATGAGACGCTTGCTAAGGCTGAAGTTTCACTCCTAAATGTTGTAAAAAATTTTAAATTTGGCGCTAAAATTACACTAACAAGTATTTCTCTTAGTTTTATTACACACCTACCATCAAACAAACAAACTCAAGTGCAAGTGTATCCTATAAGGTATCATTATTTACCCTCCCCTTACACTTAGGATGAACATTGTCCCCAATGTTCAATTAAAGAATGTAAAAGTGAAATAGGTAAAAGAATGAAATCAAATACTCCCCTGATTCGTTCTGTGTGGATAGTGTGGTAACAAGGTTAGATCTTCCTCCAAGAAAATGAACATTCAAAGCTTCCCTTCTAGAAAAATAAATCATCTTCTTGTCATATATAACCTATTAAACCTGAGAAAACAAACAAGGCAACCTCGTGTAAAATCGGCGGCAATCTATATACGCTAACAAGTCCTAGAAAGCAAATAAAGATATAATCCTTGTGGAATGAATGTTTGCAGATTTCCTGGAGTTTATAAAAGAATTAACAAAAACTTCAAGACTCCGTTAGAAAAACAAAACTCGCAAAATTTCCAGAATTTTACACATGACGCCGTCAGGAGTTAACTCATGACGCCATCAGAAGTGACCTGCAGAAATCTTTACGTTAAGTTTCCAAAAAATTTATGGAAAAACTTATGTCCTACTTCCTAGAAAATCCTGCAAAACATCAAAATGACTTGATACAAGCATTTGACTCTAACAAATACTAATACACATGTCCATTTAATATTGTGGAGAATCATGATCAATTTCGTTCTTAAAAACATATTTGGGGTTTCCCCTTACACTTATCTTTTGCGAAATACCTTTGTATGAAGTTAAGACGAAGTCAAACGACAAAATGAAGTATTTTCACAATTTTAGTTTTGAAACATGATCTACCAACAATAAAAATAAAGCATGCATACGGAAGCAAATAACAATCAAACAATTAAAAGTCACACAAAACATGGGTTGCCTCCCAAGAAGCGCTTTTCTTTATTTACGAGTCTTGTAGCTAGACTCAAGGTCATGGGCAATTACGTGACCTCATCGTTGGTCTCATTCTCTAGGTCATCTCCTATATTAGTTTTGTATTCCGGACCTAGATGCAAGCATTCTTTGTAGAAACCAAGTATTCTATTCATAACATATTATACTCCTCTACGTCTATCCTCATCATTCCTATAGTAAACCGCTTGTTTGTGTTCCTTTTCTAAGTTTGATAAGAGGCGGTATTGTTCAATCTTATAGGGCATTTGGTAAGCAATCTCATCATTCTCTTCCTTGAATCTAACTATCCTTAGGGTGGGATCATAACTCATCTTAGAGGCCTCAACAAACGATTTTCCGAACACTACTTGACTTAGGCAATCATCTATCACCGGACGAGTATCCTCCACTATCACAAAGTCGGTCACATAAGTGAAGTTTCCTACAATTACATGCAATCCCTTCATTCTTCCAACAAAATTGCTTATCAGATTCTTATGGGGCATCATCCTATAACCAAGTTGCTTCTTCATTACCCAATTATAATAAGTCCTAGTCATGATGTTTATAGGGGACCTAGGATCGATATAAGCTTTCCATACATGCATATGCCCAATGTTGCATGATATGTTGATGTTAGAGGGGTCACCTACTTTAATAAGGGGCGAACCAAGGATATATGGTGTCTCAGGATCATTGAATAAATCCTTGTGATATTCCCGTTCTTCCTTGGTGGGCAACTTATCAAAGTACTTTTCTACGTTTTCTACTTCCTCTAACTTTTCTCCCTTATTAACCTCAACTTCCTTAATTTCATCCCAAGTCTCGGTTTCTACTCCAACTTCATCCTTGTCACTTTCTTTTGTATCTTTATCTTTTGGCTTAATAGTAAAAACGTTGACAAAGTGGACGTGTTTGGATGACGAGGGGTCCTTAATTTGGATTCCGCTATTGGCGTCCCTAGTGTCCTTTCTAGGTGTAGTTAGTGCTTGGTTGTTGAGGGCTTTCAACAAGTTGTCAATCTTATTGGTCATCTCCGTTTGTTGTTGATTGAATTCGGTTTCAAACTTAGCTATGCGAGCTTCTTGAGATGCCATAAACTTGGATATCAATCCTTCAAGATTATTGGTACTACCATAGTTATTAGAAGGATTGTTGTTGAAAGTACGGTTGGAGGGTGGACCGTTTGGTTGGTAACGATTAGGCGGATTGGAAGAATTGTTTTGGTTTTGTTTCCACCTAAGGTTCGGGTGATTTTTCCAAGAAGGGTTATAGGAATCACCGTAAGGGTTTGGCTTGGGTTTGAAAGTGTACCACTTTTCTCCCGCTTCATTGGTACGCGAGGATGCGTAGTCCGCAAAAGCTGTTCCGGGGAGTTCCACGCAATCACGAGTGTCATGGGGACCACTACATAATTCGTATGAAGAAGTGATTTTGTTCACTTGGCTTGAAGGCTTAGGAGCTTCGTAAGATTTCATAAGAAACTTGACTTGGTCCTCAAGTTCCATGATCCTACGGTCGGGAGTGCTAGAATTGTTCGAAGGCAGAGATATTGCCTTGACCGTTTTGTTCAAATCACGGGGATCATTCCAACTTTCGTTGTCATAGAGAGCAAGATCTTCTATGAGTTCCCATGATTCTTCCTTACTTAGATCACGTAGCTTGCCACCGGCCGATTGGTCAATGGTTCGCCTTGTGGAGAGATCGATATGGTCATAGAAGATTTGGACTTGGAGCCAAAGATCTATGCCATGATGAGGGACTTTTTGGAGTAAGTCCTTGAAACGAGTCCATGCTTCATATAGAGTTTCACCTTGACGTTGTTGGAACATCAAGATATCATTTCTAAGCTTGGTAGTTCTCCCCGGTGGGAAAAATTGAGCAAGGAAACGAGTGGTGAGATCATCCCATGAGGTGATGGATCCCGCGGGTAAACGTTCAAGCCATTGACTAGCTTGATCACGTAGAGAGAATTGGAATAGGCGTAATCGGGTCGACTCTCTAGTTGTAACATCAAGGTCTATAGAATCTACGATTTTAAGGAAATCCTTGAGATGTTGATTAGGATCTTCGGAACGAAGTCCATGGAATGCACATCCGCTTTGCACCAACCGGATGGTGTCGGATCGCAAGGGGGACACATTGGCTCCTTGGGTGAGATCAATAGTGTTTCGATAGCCTTGGTGGCTAGGACAGGAATAGTCTCCTAGGGTTCGGAGCCTAAGAGGTTGGTTTGTTAGTGGTAGGTTTTGTGGGTGGTTTTGTTGTGGTGGGTTGATGGGTTCAAAGATGTTACCACCTTCCATGATGTCGGATGGTAAAGATTACGAACAAAGACACGAAGAAATAAGATAGACTAAAGAAAATCTAAAAATAAAAATAAAATCTTACTAGAAAGGAATCTAGCAAGTTGACCTAATAAAAGAAATTCTAACCTAGACAATAACTATTCCCCGGGCTGTAGCACCAAAAACTTGATACGTGGGAATCGCACTAGACTTTACCTCTCGAGAGATCTTGAGAAGCTTACAACCCCCACCAGGCAGTGTACCTGATCGTTGTAGTATAGTATAGTGACAAGTACCGGGGGATTGATCGTTCAACTCAGGAATAGTGTCGCTAGGATTAGAAAGCCTAAAAACTAGGTCTAGATGTGAGGGATGATTCTTTTTGTATTTTTTATATTTTATGAAAGCAATTAAAATTTTGGGTTTTTTGGAAGAGTGGGCGGAATTAGTTGCTAATCAACTAACCCAATAACTAAGATGCAATCAAAATAAAATAACAGAAATGAAAATAAAGCTAATTAAACTAGTGGTGTGAACAATAAAGGGGAGAATTATGTTTACTTAGGTTTCATTACTCCCTAGATATCTTTTACAGGTTGATAGTTTGTTACAATTGCATGGATGACGGGTTATATTCCTTAATACCATTTGTGGGGTGGCGTACGTACTTCCCCAAATCTATAAGCTCCTACTTCACTCCTATGTCGAGCCGTTAAAAGCTTCTAACATGGGATCATTAGAATTCGCTTATGCATTAAATACAACCATAATAACCTATTACGCATTGGTTCATGTTTCTTAAGATGTTCAAGCATGTTACCATATGGAAGTCTACCAGTTTTCTTAAGCCTAACATCGAAATCATTCATCCGTAACAACTATTAACAAACAATCAACCCATAATTAACATCTAGGTTTCACTACATCTAAGCAAACACACAAGAGATCTAGCCTAGCATGTTGAATTCAAGACAAGTGTAAGATATATTCAAACAACACATAGACATATTGATTGAATTGAAAGAGTACTTATCTCAAATTGACATGAAAGGTTTTAAAGGGTAAAAACCCTTGAAAAAGCAGTAAAATTCGTGCTAGGGTTTCTCCAAAGTTACACCCTACTTGTTCCTCCCTAATGAATGAAAATTGCAAAACTATATATAGATTTTACAGGGTGACAACATCAAGAAGGAATTTCTGACGCTGTCAACTCGCCGCCCATAATGAGATCGTATTGCCTAGATCCAGATTTGACGCCGTCATGTGTATTTTAGCTCTGGGCCGTCACCATATCTTGAACCTTTATGGCCATACGTGATGCCGTCACGTTTTCTCTGGACCGTCACCACTTCCACCTCTTGTTTTACTCTTGACGCCATCACATGAAGACTCTTGACGCCGCCAGGTCTTGTTCCCAGCAAGGAAAATTAAGACTTTGCCGTTTTCTTCACTTTTATGCTCCAAAAACGTCCAAAATGCTTCCTTTTCCAGAATTCACTCCAAAAGTACCTAAAATGACAAAAGGAACGATTTAGGGCAATATTTGATCAAATAAATTCAAATCCGGGCTTAAATAACCCCCTAAAAACGGTTCATTTTTCGCCTCATCAGCTAGGAAACACTCTAAGAAGGGAAGCCAATTGTTAGATGAGGAAGAGGAAGATGATGAAGAGAAAAATAAGGAGGATAAGGATAGTCAGGAGTTTAGGCCTAGTGATGCTGGTAACGATGATGATGATGGAGATGATAAGGGGGACGGAGATGACACCCATAGACCGGAGATTAAGAAGAAGATGAAGTATGACAATAGTAGGTCTAGGTCCTCTGAGCAATACCATCTCACCCCTCCCGTCATTATCGATGTGGAACCACCATCACCACCTCGAACAATAACAACAACCGCAACTGCAACAACAACTATTCACACAACAACAATACCACATACAACTCACTTTCAACAACCGTCAAGAAAAACATCTCAACCAAAACACATACCAACAATGTCTACATTGACATTGTTTCAACGAATCTGAGCTGATCCAGTACCATTTGTGACTACTTCATAATTCAACAAAATAATGGGAAAACTTCGGGCTGACATGGAGTCAAGGTTTATAGCTCTATGACAACAATCAACACAAGTTGAACCTTCCACATCATCAAGATCCTTATCCCTAAACCGTATCTCCGAACTAATGCTTGATAAGATCTTGAATGATGAATCACTTATGGCAGCACATCCCAACCTTTACAATGGTTTACTGGACCCAGAAGCTCAACCACCGGCAACAACTCCAGTCATGAATCAAGTTTTGAAAGTTGAAAAAGAAATGAAAAAATTGATCTCTGAGGAAATAAAACTTATTACAATATTGTCCTCAAGAGTCACGGAGTTAGAAAGTCAATGTCGTCCACAGTCAAAGAAGCGCAATCAGGATGATCCAGACTCAGACAATCCTGAGGGGGAGAAAAGTGCCAAAGGACAAAGAACAACAACCACTGCAACATTTTCATCCCAGAAACAAACATCATCTCAACAACAACAACAACAAAAATCAAACTCACGACAACAAACAGATCATATGGAAGAAGTGAATGTTGAAGATGTTAATGTTGAGATTGATACTAAAAAAGAAGATGTAGGTGGTGACAAGAATGACTGGGACGATATGACTTATAGGGAAGGTGAAATACCTCCAGAGACTGGTGGATTCGATGTGTCTGATGTTGAAGATGATGATGTATTTGAGGATGTGCTAAGGCATTTGATACAAACAGAAAAACAAATTAGAGATCCTACGGCCGAAAAGCTTGATTGCATGTTCTCTGATCTGCATGTTCTATGATCTTAGTATAGGGTATGTTGTGTAATTATAGTTGTATGCGACACAAGGTTACCATCGCGAAACTTGTATATCCGCGATGGAGGCTTAGCTAGACGTTGGGTATAAATACCCCCTACCACATGGGTTATAAGGTGTGTGTTCTATGTTCTAGCAATGCGAGACTTTTGATATCTCTCTCTCTTCTCTCTAAAGTGCTCACACCCACTTTACATATTTAGATTAGTTGTAGACATGATAATATTGGAACAACAGATGGTTTGAAATGGTGAGGGTTTGGTGGCTATTTATATTGCATCGAGTGGTATAGGTGTCAAAAGGGGTGATGTGGTGTCAAGGAGGGGGGGGGGGGGCTGAGTAAGGGAAGCTAGGGGGTGATAAAGAGAAGCTAAAGGATGACTAGGAGCTGCTAGTTACTAGCTAGGGGGCACTAGGAGGTGTTTGTGGTGGTGGGGCAGCCGCGGTACCAAATAGGTGACAAGGTGGTGATCCACCACCTTAGGTTATAGCTTGGGTGAGGGTGCCTATTTGAGGTCCTTAAGCTACTAGAGTGCTAGGTTGAGGAGCTTGAGGTGCTTTGGTTAAGTTTTTACTAGTTTAGACCTAGTTTTGTTTAGTGAAAGATTAGGGTTTAGCCTAAGGTTTAGTGCCTAGATTAGGTTCCTATGGGTGCTTAGTGACTAAGATTAAGTCTTAGAGGGCTTATACTAAGTGGTGGTAGCTTATGGTAAAGGTTTGGGAAGGTTTAACCTAGTTTTGGGACTTGTAAGACCTAGTTAGGGTTCTGTGCTTAAGAGACTTATACCTAAGCTTCTAGAGGGTTGTACTAAGGTTTAGGGAGTCTAAGATATCCTAAAGTTACTAATGTAACTCCTACATAAGCCTTGAGTATTTTCAAACTAGTTTAGATAAGCAATTAGGGTTTATAAACACATAGGGATCAATTAGGGTTAGATTAGGGTTTGTTTTGATATTGTGGTAGATTTAGTGTGTTATGATGATAGATTAATAATTATAGTTTTGTAGTAATCTTAGATTAGGAGTTCTTGTGTTATGGTTGTAAGGATATTTGGCTTGAGAGGATACGTGAGTAGGTCTAGTGAGTCATCACATGCAATGTACAGAAAAGAAAAACAAAAATTTACCTGGGAGAATACCTACTATTGGTATTGTGAAGGAAATGATATTGATGGGTGTTTACAGTCTTACCCTCTTGGACAAAATCTCGTCCCGAGATTTAGTTAAGTATAAGAGTAGAGGCGGAGAGAAAGAAAGAATGAGGGAAAGAAAGGGTAGGACTGACGGAAGAAAGGAGTGGTTCTGTACAAACGGATTGAATGTTTGTACAGATGCCAAATACTTAAACTCATTTGTTTATATCTCGTTGCTTACAAGTAAAGGCGTCCCAATTCTTGTAGGCAAGGATTTATAAATTCATAGTCTAGTGATTTATAACTTTTCTTTTCAAATGAAAAAGCGTCCTGATTCATTATAGTAGGATGATTATAAATCATTCTTGGATAGTATTGGCAAGAAAACAGAGAGTTGACCATACTAAGGAAGTATGGTACGAGAGTGTTTTGGGGAAAAAGAGTGGAGAAGTGTTTTGACTTGGATTTGAAAGTGAGAGACTCCATGAGATTGACTAACGAAGTTTAGGAAAACATTGTGGAACTTACAATGTTTAGTTTAGAAACCTGTAAGCTATGTGCTTACTGGTTGGACAGAGAATTTACCGGTATTTTAGCCATGATGGGAGCTCAAGTTTGGTAGTTCTACAGTCATTCTGTCAGCAACTAGTTACTTGGTTGTACCCCAAGTCATGACTGGAGTAACGAATGTTGATGATCTTAATCATGCAACTTTTGCAAGATAAGATAATTTAATATCATAGTCGAGCATAATGAGGATTAAAACTTGGTATAGATATTCTTACAAGTTCTAACTAATAGAAACTTTTAAAATGACAAGAAATTAGGGAATACAAGTTCTAACTCTTAGAACACTGTAGGAAGATGGAGGAGAAGAGTATCAAGGTAGGGTAAGAGAGTGTGGAGAATGACAAAAGAACGGAATGGAGGGATAAGAAGGAAAGGGAAGAAAAGAGTGAAGTGTCGAAAGAGAAGAGGAGAGAAGAATGGAGGGGTGGGAAAGAACAAAAGGTTAAATGGAATAAGAGAAGAGGACGGGGGGAATAGGAAGGAACGGAGGAGTGGAAAAGAATAGGGGAAGTAAAAAGGAATGGAGGAGTTGGAAAGACGGAAGATTAGGAAAAGACGGAAGAGTAGGATTAAACGATTGAATGAGAAAAGACGAAGGAATAGGATTTAACGGTAGAGTGGGGAGAAGATGAGAGAATAAGATTAAACGGTAGAGTGAGAGAATAGGATACCTGGAAGTATGGTATCCCGAGGAAGATAAAATTTACTAGATTCCTTTGAAGTTAGTTTCCCTCCTAAAGGCTTTGGTATGATTCATAATAACTTATCTAGTTTCCTATAGACTTAAAACCTAGGGGTGGAGTATTTGACCTAATTGGCGAAGAAGATCCTATAGAGGGAAGAGGGATAGAGAGAGGAATGGTTTCTAAGGGCTTGATAGAAGTGTCACTAGTTCTAGGTGGAGTTTCTTGCTTAGTTCTTTGGCTAAATTTCTCTATCTTAAGTCCTAGGTACTTAAAACCAGGTAGGGTAATATCCATAGTATCTTCCGAGATAAAATCCTAATATGGGACATATAGTTTAAGAAACTAAGTATAGATAAACTAAAACTTCCTAGTGACTTATCTATATGGTGAAAACTTTAAAGAATGACCGTATAACTTAACCTATATAAAATTCTAGGATTCTAGGTCAATAACTTCTAATTCTAGTTCCCTGGGGTATTCTTAAGGATTCCTTTTACCTAATCTTAACAACTAATTCTAATATCCTTGATCATATCATAAACTAAGTTTTATCTATTCGTAATGTCTTACTTATTTCTCACTTATCAGGTATAGGTTCTCTAGTTTAATTCCTAAAAAAATTTCTATTCTTACTTTCAATTTCCTTGATACTTTCTTAAGGATATTTCACCTAGGGGATTTAAGGTATCTTCTATCTATTCTTATATTTTTCTAAGGGTAATCTATTTCTAACCTCGAATATAGGGAAACCTAGAGTGTATACTACGGGTTTTACTAAGAGGGGAAAACTACTTCAGAAGTCATAGTAATCTTAAGGGAATATGGAGTAAAGAGGGAAGGATAGGTGTATTCTTGTATATAACCGTTATATACTTGCATATAGGGATAGTTAGGGGAAGATCTCTAACTAGGCGAGATTAATAGATTTTGGAGAAGTGAGGATGAAGAAGAATGAGATCTGATCGTTATGATATAGAATAAGAATTCTCATCATCAGTATCATATAAAATGATAGAGGAAATGATCTAGGGTGTCGGAAGAAGGTAGGGAATAGAAGATGGGAAGAGTTGTAATACATGACATACAATGTCATAGAACAAATAGGAAAGAAGATCACAATCACATAAGGTCATAAATAACTTGTTATAACTAAAAGTTTAACAAACATCTCTACTTATGCCATATGTGGTTGGGAAAAGTAAAGGTTTTAGGCAGATTTCCGGATAGGGCAGGGAAGAAGTTTTTGTAGGGAGAGGTAAGTATGGGGAGTGGATTTATTTTCCTTAGAGCCTATTCTATCAGCACTTACTAAGTATCTAAAGGGTAATATCCTATTCTTAACCGTATAATGCCTAAAGTTCAAAAACAATATTCTTAAGGAATATTTCTCTATCTCCTAGGGTTTTGGGTTAAAGCATCGAAACTGTTTATCATAAATACTTAGAGGTTATACTAGGTAGGGCAAAATCTAAGGTGATTTATAACAAGTGCCTAACTTGTTATATTTCTTAGGGATGGATAACTTCTAGGGTTCGGGATATCCTAAGTAACTTAGTAAAGGATGGTCGAAAGGTAGTATTTCTATTCTAGGAAGTATTTAAGGATTTCTAACTTAGAGTAAAGTACTATAACTTATCTTATAGGCATCCTATCTTAGATATTCCATACCTAACTAGTACCATTATTTATAACACATATCCTAAAGTGAAGTTCTAACTTAAAACTTACGGAGCAACAAAAGTGTACTAGTTGAGGGTTTTCCTAAAACTTAGGGTTTAAGATTGGAAGGACTTCCTATATCTAATCGATGAAGGACCTGGTTATCATCGATTATCTTTTCTAAGGTAGTGATTCTAAAGCGGGCAAAGGCTACCTTATTGTTATGTTTCATTTTACCCTTTTGAATTTTAGAAATCTGGGCACGGGTTTGTCTACTTATCCTTAAATTTACTAAAATCATGTTGATGTTCTACTTGCCTATTACTATGACCTTCTTCTATCTTCTCTAGAAGATCAATAGTAAGTTCATCTAAACTACTTAATATGTTCTCAACCTGATCTTACTGATTTTCTAAAGGTGTCCTATGGGAATCTCCTCCAACCTCAAATTTCCAAGATGAGGTATGAAGATTTGTAGGGAAATAGGAAGGTGCTAAGTCATAAGGCCGTCTCCTAAATAAACTAGGCTCATTACTAGGTAATTGCAATAGGGACGTGTAGGTCTCCCAGGAAACATTGATCCTTCGGGAATAAAAAATCCTTGGGGATCAAATGTTGATGAGGGTAAAATAGTGGGAAAAGGAATAGGGATTGGTGGAGGAATAGGTGGTGTATTAGCATAGAATTCTCTTAGGTGTTTTAGGTGTGGGTTGTCTAGAAAAGGTGTAAATGCTAAGGGTGATGGTGTAACTGTATTATTTCTAGGGTCGTCTAAAGAGTCAGGGAAAATGTGTTTTGAGGAATAATCTAGTACATTCAGAGAGGGAAGAGCATTCTCCGTATGTAAACTAGATGAGGCGGGGGTAGGATAGCGGGGAGTAGACATAACTAGGTATTGAAATAAAGCATTTAGCAATTAGGTACTATCTACTATACTAACTTTTAACACGTATTGTTATAGAGGATGGCAGTGGCATCGAGGACTTTCTTAGACTTTAGAAAATTAGTTGTTGTTTAGGTTTTGACCTTGTTCTCTACAACTGAAGCTCTGATGCCAATCTGTAACACCCCCATTTTTGACAGATCACAGCGGATTTAGATATGGGGTATTACCTTATGGAATCACAGATACAGTAATAGAAAACGACTTGAAAAGAGACGTTTTTAGAAAATGAGTTATCATTCATTAAGTTATCAGAGTTTTATTAAAAATAGGTCCCGTAAATCTAAGTGTGAAATGTTGTGTTTTGAATGATAACGGGGTTGAAAGTCCTCCAAGTTTAGTGCCGCCTTGTGCCATAGATCCGTAACAGCTATATACCTAGGATACGTGCTTAAAAGTCAACACTAGGTGTTGAGTGAGAGTCATAGGTTTAAGTGGTAGTGTGAATACAAGTTTCCCCAGGGTTCAGATGTTACACCCTTCAAGGAAAAATGTAGGGTTTTTCATAATTGCAGTGCATATACAATTATCAGGTGAAAAGAGTTATTGCACTAAACTCTTGAAACCGCACGTTAACAGTCCAGATCATGGGGCACTATAGACTCTTACATGATGGGATGGAGATAAGGTTAACTTGCCAAAGTTAAACCTTGTAAGATTTCAAGTATAGTACTTATCGGTTACCCAGCTGAGGTAAACCGACGAGAGGTGTCCAACTCCAATAGATCTATCAACTATACTCGCGTTCACTTGTGTAAAGCTCACAAGTGATTATGGCTCAGGAATTTTAGTTATGTAATGGTGGCAGAAAGTAACACTAGTGCAATAACCAAAGAAAAAGAATTGTATTCGATTTAAATAAAAAGTAAGCATGTAACCCCCTCACAGGGTTTATAAAGCATTTAGAAAGAGTGAGGCTATGAACTCACCTGGGCTTTAGGATGATGTGATTGAAGTGAAAAGTAACATGGAAACTAGATGGCCTTACTCACGTGTCCTGAGGGTTTTGTAGGTGTGTTTGTGTGGTTAAGTTTTTTGTTGTTTTAAGTTTCTTAAGTAATTACTCCTAGGGTTTCTATGTTTATAACATAACACCGTTCGGGCCATCGTAATCCAGAAGTATAACTCCTCACATGAAGCTCCCTACTATTGTATTGTGCTGCCAACATAATACCATTCGGGCCATCATAATTCAGAAGTATATAACTCCTCAAATGAAGCTCCCTACTATTGAGTTAAGTATTTTTAAATTTAGTTATAACATATCACCGTTCGGTCCATCATAATCCAGATGTCATGTAGTATACGTTTGAGGCGCCAGGGCACTTTAACTCGTAAACTCAACAAACTCGTCAAAACGAATACCCAAATGAAACCCCTCACATGAAGCTCCCTACTATTATGTCATGCTTTTGTTTTTAGGGTTATACTTTACTTAATAACCTTAAAGTTTCACATATTTACACTTTCTACCCTAAACTTATATACTTTATGTTATATAGATTTCTAACTATCTAGACTTTACACAATTAGTCCCTATGCTTATATATTTTGTGAAAATGACAGAAATGACCCTTAGACTTATTAGTTTTCAAAATTTTCCATTTATAGCCTTGACTTACTAATATTTGCAAAACTAGTCCTTATAGGTTTATAAATTTTATAACTTTTATCCTAAGGTTATGTAACTTTGCAAAAAGGGTCCTTATACCTAATACTTCTAAGAAATGTCAAAAATAAACTTAGTATTTTCATAAAGTTACCATATATACCCCTATGCATGGAAAACTTTTCAAAACTAGTCCTAATTCCATGCAAACTATATTTTTATGAAACAAAAGAGTTTCCTAGATTATGACTTACCAATATTAGCTTATCTAAGTTTCCTAAACTAACTTATAGCATAAGTTAAGGTATTATAGCATGTATTTAGCAACTTGTCTTAAATTAGGGTTTTAAAATGCAAACTAGCAAATGAAAGTGATCAAGGCTTAAGAAAAAGTTCTAAAGCATCCTATAACTATCCTAGGTCTGTACTAAAGCTAATAGAATCAAATTTTAAGCTTACTTGGCCAAAAATGGGGCGTACGTGAGAACTAGGATTTCTAGGTGGAAAAACCATCGACAAGGCTTCAAGGCTTATACTACTCGACTTCTAAGGCTACTAGGACTCTTGTACTACTACTAGGACCAGAACATGTGAGGTAAAGAAGAGAGAATCAGATAGTTTGAAATGGTGAGGGTTTGGTTGCTATTTATAGTGTATCGAGCGGTATAGGTGTCAAAAGGGGTGATGTGGTGTCGAGGAATGGGGGGGGGGGGGGTAAGGGCAGCTAGGGGGTGATAAGGAGAAGCTAAAGGATGACTAGGAGCTGCTAGTTACTAGCTAGGGGGCGCTAGGAGGTGTTTGTGGTGGCGAGGCAGCCGCGGCACCAAGTAGATGACAAGGTGGTGATCCACCACCTTAGGTGCTAGCTTGGGTGAGGGTGCCTATTTGAGGTCCTTAAGCTACTAGGGTGCTAGTTTAAGGAGCTTGAGGTGCTTTGGTTAAGTTTTTACTAGTTTAGACCTAGTTTTCTTTAGTGAAAGATTAGGGTTTAGCCTAAGGTTTAGTGCCTAGATTAGGTTCCTATGGGTGCTTAGTGACTAAGATTAGGTCTTAGAGGGCTCATACTAAGTGGTGGTAGCTTATGGTAAAGGTTTGGGAAGGTTTAACCTAGTTTTGGGACTTGTAAGACCTAGTTAGGGTTTTGTGCTTAAGGGACTTGTACCTAAGCTTCTAGATGGTTGTACTAAGGTTTAGGGAGTCTAAGATATCCTAAAGTTGCTAATGTAACTCCTACATAAGCCTTGAGTACTTTCAAACTAGTTTAGATAAGCAATTAGGGTTTATAAACACATAGGGCTCAATTAGGGTTAGATTAGGGTTTGTTTTGGTATTTGGTGTAGATTTTGTGTGTTGTGATGATAGATTAGTTATTATGGTCTTGTAGTGATCTTAGATTAGGAGTTCTTGTGTTATAGTTCTAAGGATATTTGGCTTTACAGGATACGTGAGTAGGTCTAGTGAGTCATCATATGCAATGCACAGAAAAGAAAAGCAAAAATTTACCTGGGAGAATACCTACTATTGATATTGTGGAGGAAATGATGTTGATGGGATTTTCTGAGTGTTTACATAAAACGAAGAAGTTACGCTATCTTTAAGTTACGACGAAAAATATAGTTTTTACTAGGAAACTACACTATTAGGTGAAATGTGTTTTTATAAACTTTAAAATAATTTTCAGAACATTAGAAGCAAGCTAGGTAAAGTTGGTAAAATAAGAAATTACGAACGGGTCATGCCAAATTTTAGATAGAAATTACTACTTAGGTTATTTTTCTAAAACGACGATATAAAAACTAAACCGTCTAACTAGACTTTTATAAACAATAAAAATGAATATTTCTTACAAAATGCCAAATAGACGTAAAACGGTTTTTATCTTCCAAACCCGATAAAATGACAAAAACTTACAAAAAGACGAAATATTTTTATAAACTATAAAAGACGAAATACTTCATTTTTACAATCCACAGGTATTTCAACATTGTTAACTACTATGTGACTTGGTTTAGGACTTAAATTACTTTTTAAGATTGAACATGTTCTGTCTTTAACATGTGATGGATCCACGGTACCACTAAATTTAGTTGTGTCGTTACCACTTTTAGTGGTGCCTTCATCTGCTAAACCAGTTTCCTCCGATTTTACAAATTTTACTTGTTTAATTTCACTTGTAGATGCCTTATTTGGATCAAATCCTAAACCCGCTCCGGCATGTTCACTAAACCTAATGTTTTCAAGCATGTCATTAAGTGCTTTTGTTCCTTTTTCAAATTTAATAACTTTAACCAAATTTTCTTCGAGTTTTTCATTCTCAATTTGATGATCTATACATGACTTACAACCAACATCTATTTGCTTATTTTTCTCAATTCTTTTTAGTTGGTCCTTTAGTTCTAAGACTTGTACCTCTAGTTCATGCAAGGTTGCTTTTAATGTTTTGTTTCTAGTTATAATTTTAGTACTTACCTCACATAGTTTATTATATTCTTCATATAGCATATTCTCATCTATTGACGAATTATGATCACTATAATAAGAAGAGTCGAAATGTATCTCACTAGATGCTTGAGCCATAAGGCATGTTTCGTCGTTGGGCTTCTCTACCTTTTCTTCCTCATCACTATCACTCCAAGAGCCTCCTACAGACGTTTTTTGGTTGTTGGTTCTCGTTGGTTTAGGACATTCACTTATAAAATGACTTGGATCTTCGCATCTAAAACACTTCCTATCAATCTTTCCATTCTTGTCATCCCGGTTCTTTGAGGAGGACTTCTTTTCATCACGAGGTTGTCTCACGAATCTACCTCTTCTTCTATAGAACTTCTTAAAGACTCTAACCGCTAAAGCATACTCTTCGTCTTCACTATCAGAACTCGAGCTCTCCTCATCACTAGATTCCTTCTTGGCTTTCAAAGCTAGATATATAACTTTTTCTCCTTTACTTCTAACAGTATCAGAATCTTTCTTGATTATCATTTCATGAACTTTCAAGTTTCCTATAAGTTCATCAAGTGACAATGTCGCCAAGTTCTTTGATTCTTCAATGGCGGTGACCTTTGCTCTCCATTTGGGGTGTAGAGCCCTAAGAAATTTCCTAACATAGTTCTTGCTAGAGTAACCTTCATTAAGAGCTTTAAGACTAGTAATAATAGTATTATCATCACTATACAATCAAGCAAACAATATGTAATGCAAGTGCACTACTCAATGACTCTAACACTTTGTGTCTTCTTGACACCTTGTGTTCTTCTCATAACAAGTAGAAGAATGTAGGTTGTAGGATCGATATTATGGTTGATTATTGAGATTCAGGAGGTCTAGTATGGTGGAAGAACATTATCATCATTGTTAAGTTAGAGAGAGAAAGAGTAGAGAGAGTGGGAGGTTTCTAGTGAGAGAAACACCTAATGAGGTGTGTGTATTGAATGAAACAACCAACCCTTCCCTTGTGTAGGAAAGGGTATGTATACACTTACAGTATACGCCCTCCTGTGGGCTGTGGATCAGGTGTACAGTGGGTAAAGACCCGCCCTTCCTCCACGGTGAGACTATATCTAATCTAATATATACAAAACTAAGAGCTATGCTAAGTATGTAAATACATGGGGTGACCGAACCTTCTTCTTAATCCTAACAATCTCCCCCTAAGGGAGGTCACCCCAGAAAAAATAAATTGAATCTTAGCATTCTATAAATTGATCTTTAGCTCTAGCTTGTATCCGTTGATTCTTCAAAGTTATTACTCTTTGTGCTTCCAGCAGTGGACTTTTGATGACTTGTTTTATATCTTGGATGTTCCTTGACGATTCTCTGAGTTTATCATCCAAATGTGTGTCTCCAAGTCATCTTTGTACAATATCGTCTCCATGTGACGTGGACATCTTTGTAATAGCATGCTCACACTTTTCAGGATCATGATCTTCAGCATCAGAGTTGTGGAAGCATAGATGAAGCCCATTCAATGATCATGATTTCTTGATTAAGATGTCGAAGTGTGAGCATGGGGTGATGGATCAGCATCTTTTCAGCAATCTATTGCAATCGTCAGAAATTCCTGCAAGCAAACAGTTAGCAACAAATCATCTGGTACTTACATGTTTGGACTTAGATATCGTCTACAGCATAGTGTGAAGATTCCTTCTAACCCTTACTGATTGGCTCCAAACGGTCAACTAAATTGACTAGGTGAATGGTCAACAAAGTCAAACTGCCTAGAGTCAATCTTCGTGGAATACAGTGTTTTCCCGGGTCGTTATGTCCCGACGAGGTGTGATGGTATAAAAAACGGGTTTGTGATCGGGTGAATTTGAATGAAAATGGGGTGTGAGTGTTTAAACTAAGGTTTTATAAAATAAAATATCTTAAACAAGCTATAAGAACATTTACTGGAAACCAAATTATTTAAAAACGTATTTAAAACTAAAAACGTAAGTTTAAATTAAAAACTACGTCGATGCGCAAAATAAAAAATGAAATTTTAACTACGCTAATCCTACGGATATGAAAATTATATTTCTAAGATCCTAATCATAAAAGAAAATTATTGGAAAAATAAAATTATTTTTTTAGACTATTTATGTATTTATTATTAATTAAAAACTATTTTTAAATATTTAAAAAGTAATAAAAATGAAAAGAAATATGAAATAAAGTGAGAAAAATGCAAATTTACTTTTGAAAAATCTAAAATAACCTAAAAATATTTTTAAAACTGAGAACTAATTTTTTTGAGTTTTGATTTAATTTTTATGAATTTAAAATGATTTAAAAATACTTAAAAACTTATATTAAATAAGAAAAGTACTAAATGAGCTAGGAAAAATCTGGAAATTTTATGAAAAATATAAAATATTATACTAAGCCTAGGTAAAATATAAAAAGTTAGATAAGCCCACTAATAAGCTGAATTGGGCAAATAAGCAGTTTAAATAAGCACTTCAAATAAGCAAATAAGCACTAGAATGCCCCAAAAGCTTAGGGAAGGTGTAATATACCTAAACAAACTCAATTAAACTCAAAAACCTAAAATAAGCCCTGGTCGTCAGCCAAATCGAGTACTTAGCAATTTCAATAAAATAAGGCTAAAGGCCCTACTTCTAGCTTATATTTTAGCACTCAAACAAGCATGAAAATGAAAAACAAGTACAGGCACATGAAGATGGCCAGGAGGGCTTTCCAAAACAGCAAGAATCAAGAAATTTGGTCAAAAAATGAGCAAGATATGGCTTTGAGAAAAAAGGGTCAAACTGGTGGTACAGGGCAGGTTAATCAGCAAATGGGTCACTTTGTGACTGATTTTCGATAAGCAAATGAACTTGAAACTCGAATTTCTCTACTAATTCAGATTCAAAAGCCACAAATAAACATAAAACAACAAGATTTTTTTATCCTCAAACGAAATTAAAGCCTACATAAGATCTGGTATTTTGCTCAATTTTTTACTTGACATGAAATTTTTTGACTTTTTATGTATTTCTATGAGTTGACTAAAGCGAGTTTTGGACGATCCTAGATAACTAGAATTGAAGTAATAAGCTGAATGAAAACTGGATTAAGCTAACTAAACAACTTATACACCTAATGTAATGATTATGCCTACTGATAAATGCAACAGGTAAAAAACCATGAGAAATCAAAGTGAAATTTTGACTTTTGCTGAGTAAACCACCAATATAAAGCAAATACTAACCTATACTATCCTAAAGGAAACTAGATATGCAGATTACACACCAAACTACCAACTAGAACATCAAAATTAATGTAAATCTAAACAGTCCCGATTTACAGCACCTCATAAGCCAACCCAAAAAAAAATCTAAAAATTAAACCAAAAATAACAGTAACTAGATAAGCTACTAAATAAGCTACATACCAAATTTCAGTTCAAATGGTCTAGAAACGAAGAAATGAAAAATAAAAAACTAACTGCTGAAATCAATTTTTTTGGACAGCAAAAATATGGCTATTCGGGCTAATGAAAAGCTGTTAAGAAAAATTCAAAAAAATAAAATAAAAATATAGACAACTAGATAAGCTACCAAATAAGCACCAAACCAATTTTCAAGTAAAACGGACTTATAACGAAGAAATGAAAAATCAAAAACTAATTTGCTGTTTGGGCTCTTTTTTTACAGCAAATCAGTGAAAAATGGGTTAAAAAATTAAGTGAAAGTGGGTCAAAATGAGTTGTTTTGACCTTGAAAGCCTAAGTACCAGTTATCTAAACTTATCTTTTTTTTTTTTAATGGCAGTTAAAATTAGAAATGGCTAAACTACTCTAAACTATTTGAAAATGATAAATTTAACTTTAAAAGAACTAAAAACAATAAACTAAAGATGATTGAAATTCAAAAGTTTGAAAAAAATATGTTTAAAGCTACTATAAAGAGTTGTCCCAAACACTCCTAAACAATGAATGATAATATGATTTTCAAAGCAATTGATTGTTTAAGATCATGAAATTGATTTTAAAGCTTCTAATGTGATGTAATAAGCTAGTTTAAGCACAAAGACAACAATACCAACAACAAATACACAAGAACTATAAAAATGCTACAATGACAGTTAAATGAGATAATGATCAACAATGGATTCTAGTGAGCAAATACCATTTATTAAGCACTAATACAACTGAGATACACCTAAAAAGTATGAAAAGCACAAAGATAAGCAGGTATAAGCTATGGAACAGTAAAAAGCAAAAATTAGGACAAAGGCTTACAAGAGATTTCATGCTGAGAACCAAGGTACCAAGGGCCATTACCATATCCTATTGGCTTCCAATGAAGCCTCTAACCCAGAGCAATTCAAAGTACAACCTGCTTCATGCTTCTTCATCAATTTTCACTGATTTTTTATTTATTGATTATTTTTAGTGATATTTTTGGTATTTTTGAATTATTGAGTAAAACTGATTAGAATGCAAAAGAAACTTTTAAAAACTCAATAGTAAACTTAAATAAACTCAAAGGAACAGTATTAAACAAATTATAACAAGTTTTAAGTAAATGTGTCAAATTTACTTAAAAATAGAAAAATTGAATTTTTAAAAGATAACCTTGAAATTAAAGCTTGAACAATATCCGAATTACATAAATAAAACTGATAACAACTAATTTAAACTAAGTATTATATTTGAAAACTAAAGTTACACTAAAACAATATTAAATCTAATCTAATTAACTACCATGTTTCCTCTGTGCTTCTTTTCTTCACTTTTATAGACTAGTGTGAGTTTCTCTGTCTTTCCCATCAATTTCGAGCCGTTGGATCCTTCTCTTTCATCTCAGCCATTGAAATGGCTTTTTGGCGGGAAAAATAGAAATTGCAATTGGGGTGGGTTGGTTTGGCAGGTGAAGATATTAAATGTTGTTTGGTGATGTGGGAGACAAGTAAGGTGGTGAAGGGGATAGGTTGGTGGAAAGGTGAGTAGTTGGAGGGGGGACATGGAAGCAGGAATTAAGGGAGAGGTTAGGGCGATGAACAGTAAACGGGGTTTGACCGTTTGACTGAGGATATCAAACGGGGTGGTATGTGGGCTTGGTGGATCAGGTTGGGCTTTGGTTGTGGGTGGATTGGTATTTTGGGTTAAATAACAACCAAGGGTCCATTTGGTTTTTGAAATACATAAGGACCAATTTTGTAATTTATGAAAAGTTAGAGGCTGAATGTTGTGACTTTCCCAAAGTAGTCCAAGGGTAATTCCTGCCAAGTTTCCATATTCCAAGGACCATAAAAGTTAATTTTACAAAATTTGACCTTCGGGGACCAAAATTGCCAAAATTTAAAGTTGAGGGGCCAAAATTGTATTTTCCTCAAACTTTTCACCCAAAGTCCATTTTTGATAACTTTTGATTTTTAAAGGACTTGGGTTGACTTTTCTTTCAAAATAAATGCTCAGGGACTAATTTTGACAAGTTTTGAAATTTGGGGGACTGAAACTGCCAATTATGCAAACTTTGTACGTTTTTCATATGTTTTTACTCATTTTGCATCTAAAACATATAAAACACAATTTTTGGAATATTTTCAGTATTTTAATGCATTATTGAGTGTTTTTGATTGTTTTGCAGTTCAGATTGATAAAAAATGATGAGTGTTTGAGCACTCATCACTTACCAAGACCGTTCCCAATCGGCAACCCCCGAGAGGATTTACACAATCTACCTAAGTAGATCAACGACTGGGTGAGTCGCTGGAGATGATGAGGCGAAAAATGAACCACTTTTAGGGGGTCATTTAAGCCCGGAATTGAATTTATTTGATCAAATATTGCCCTAAATCGTTCCTTTTGTGATTTTAGGTACTTTGTGAGTGAATTCTGGAAAAGGAAGCATTTTGGACGTTTTTGGAGCATAAAAGTGAAGAAAACGACAAAGTATTAATTTTCCCACGCGAAGAGGATGAAGAGATCTACAATTTGGTGAAAAAATGGTCATGACGGCGTCATGAGAACGAGCTGACACCGTCAAGCCTTGCCGACAGAAAACATGCCTATAAATATAACTTCATAACTTCACTTTTTGTAAGCCCTAAACCCTAAAGTCGATTCCTGGGTTTAGGTGGGTGTTTTTCCAGCAACTTAGAGGGTTTCAATCACTCCATAAACATCATGTATTGGTTTGATGATTCTATCTCATCTATGTCTTTCATTATTCTTGTAGATTGTCTTTCTTTGATTATGTTTTGCTAATTCACCTTGTGTCTACTTATGATTATGTGAAACTTGTATATAATTGATTAGATCTCATTGATTTCTTGTTGATGTTGTGTCTATCTTCATCAATGAGGGGCTTGTTGGTGTGTGTGTCTATCTCCATCAATTAAGGCGTGACAACTTCAATAGATCTAGTTGGTTTAGTTTATAATTCTTGTTTCCTATTGATTCTTGTTTTGATTGAATGATTTATATGTTAGGCTTAAGAAAACTGGCAGATCTCCAATTGGTAACATGCTTGAACGTCTTAGGAAACTTGAACCGATTGCATTAGGTCTTTATTGGTTGTATTTAATGCATGAGCCACTGTTTATAATCCCTATGGTTGTGCTGGGCATGGTATAGGAGGAGATAAGAGCTCATAGAATTGGGGAGTTATGTGCGATACCCCATGAATGGTATTAAGGAATACAACCCGTCAATTAAAACAAGGTTACAATTCAATAGGTAGGATTGGATAGCTAGCAAGGAGTAACATATCATGGGTAGACATGCTTCACTTATCTTGTAGAACCCTAGTTTACTTTTCTTGTTAATTAGTTTAATTAGTAGCTTTTGGGTTAGTTGATTAGCAACTAATTCCGCCCCTTCTTCCAAAACCCGAGATTTTTACTTGCTTTTCATAAAATATAAAAACATAAAAAGAATCATCCTTCACCTTTAGACCTAGTTAGATTAATTTCAATCCTAACGAAACTATTCCTAGCTGAACGATCAATCCCCCGGTACTTGTCACTATACTATACTACAATGATCAGGTACACTGCCTGGTGGGGGTTGTAAGCTTCTCAAGATCCCTTGCGAGGTAAAGCCTGGTGCGATTCCCACGTATCAAGTTTTTGGCGCCGCAGCCCGGGGAATAGTTATTGTTTAGGTTGAATTTGATTTTTATTAGGTCTACTCATTAGATTCCTTTTTAGTGAGATTTTTATTTTCTTTTTATTAGCTTTCTTGTAGTCTATCTTTTCTTTGTGCATTTGTTCGTAGAAACCTTTCCATTGACTCTTCCGTTCACCATTATGGAGAATGCGAATCCACCATACTACCGACCACGAAACCCATTCTACCCTAATGACATCTTGATGTTCAAACAATATCGAGATGAACCCATATATGATGCATGGACTCGTTTTAAAAATTTACTCCGAATAGTCCCTCATCATAGTTTCGCTTTAGCATCCCTAACCCAAACCTTTTACTATCATGTTAACCGATATGACCAGATGTGCATTGAGGATTTTGCCAATGGGGACTTTAGGGAATTAAATGTTGAAGAAGCATGGGATGCCATAGAAGATTGTGCCCAATATTATTATAGATTAGACAACCCGACAAACAACATAACAAATCATTTGACAACAAATTTGAAGGATCATGAAACAAGTTTGTTGGGGGATGAATATACTCATGTTGAGATACCTAGTTGGATGGCACCTAATATCATAGTACAAAATAAACATATAGGTAATCTAGGTACAATGGAGGATGAGGTGGATAATCCAAGCCCACAAAGTACCCCACAAGTCCTACCATCATTTGAGGCACATACACCGCCTGTGACTTACCCGGAAGAAGTAGATGAGACTATAGGAACCCCAATTGAGGTAGAACCCTTGGACCAAGCACCACTAGAGGATATAGGTTTGAATACTTGTAGTGATAACCTTACTCCTAGTTCTAGGGAATTTCCTAATGTTGATGAACCGGAACCTCAACCTTTACACAACTTCCCATCCTTAGATTTATTTCTAGGAGACAAAAGAGGAACCGACCCACCCATCAACCTATATTATCCGGGTAGTTTTAGGATGAAGGAAGCCATTCACTCACCCCCTTCACCTCACGTGGCATATTTCCACCCTAAGGGTGTGTATCACTACTTCCACCCACACTTAATCCTAAGTGTAGGGAAAACCTCCCCTATTTCCGTTAAATAAGGGTAGAGTCAGGCTCGTGACTCGAACAAAAACAAGCGCTTGTTGGGAGGCAACCCAACCCATGTTTTTAACTGTTTGATGTTTTTATTTTATTTGTTTATTTGTGCCATATATGCTTAATCATAGCTGTTTAATTTTCATGTTTCGAATAATTTGTGAAAATGCTTTATTTTGTTTTTAACCTCGTCTTAATTGCATATAAAGGTATTTTACAAAAAGATAAGTGTAGGGAAATTTATATCTTGTTAAAAAGAACTAAATTCTAACATGAAGACTTCACAATTCATGATTAGCATATATTTTATCTTGTTTGTGTGTCAATAATTGTGGATATGTTTTATGAGTTCCTATTTGTGATTCATTCCACAAGTATCCTATCCTTTTGTTGCTTTGTCTTGTTTCTATTTCTAAGTCTGGAATTACATCTAGTTGTGATTTTTGTTCGGTTTGATGCTTTGGTTTTTGTGTTTGTTGATTACAGGACAAGAAGATGATTTATATTTCTGGAGGGAAGCTTTCAACGTTCGTCTTCTTGGAGGTAGATTTAACCATGTTGTCACATTATCCACGGTGAACGAATCAGGGGAGTATTAGTTTCTTTCATTCTTATTTATTTACTTTTACATCTTTTATCTAGAACATTGGGGACAATGTTCGGTTTAAGTGTAGGGAGGGTATATTAGAAACTATTACTCCACTTGGTTTTTGTTTTGTTTAATAGTGAATGTCTAATAAAACTGAGAGAAATATTTGTTAGGGCAATTTTATCACCAAATTTAAAATTTTTTGCAACATGTAGGAGTGAAACTTTAGTCTTAATAAGCGTCTCATGGATAGGAGTTGTATGACTAGCACAAAAAACCATACCACTCAAAAATTTCCACCCCAAATATGTGAGGTTCGCCCTTAGATCTTTAGGAAAAAGCATTCATTGTTGGTGCTTATGAGTGTACCGGTAGTATTTAGATTCTAGAATTTGTGATAGCGATGCATCCCGAGACTGCTAGTGAGACTACATTCGTGTAGTTAGGATTTACTACATGATAAGAGGCATTAGGATAACCCTTGTTCTACACCTGTAATATAATTACATTGACTTCATAGGTCAAGTAATTCTCCCACACCTTTGCGTTGTACTCATTTTTAGTACACGATACCCCAAGTACACCCCTCCGAGCCTATCTTTTCGTTTCTAACTTTAAGCATTTTACTTAAAGGAAGAATTTGTTTACAATCCACCCCAAATGTGCAACCAAATCACCTTAGCCTTCCTTGTATGCGCTCATCTTTAGTGCATTATTGTTAATTGTTTAAACCCTTTGTTAGTTGTCTAATTGATTACATGGTTGCTAAGTCGAGTCATATCTTGTACATATTGTTTTGGGACAATTGGGACTCATGGGTAAGGTACTTGTGTTATGGAGTAATGGGGAAGAACATCATATATTACCCCCGTATGTGCGTTAATATTTAAAAGTACTCCAAGTGTTTTGATTTTCTTGATTCGAGTCATTAGAATAGTTGATTGTAAAGTATGTAAAAGTTCAAGTGTAGGGAGGAAACGAGCTCCCTTTGATGTATTATTTTGGATGGTAGAGTAAAAGTGTATGAAAAAAAAAATAGAAAAAGAAAAGAGAAAAACATACGGGCTACCATCCGTTTCTTTTATTTATGTTTAAGTCAAATAGTGTCTTAAAAAAAATCCAAAAAGAGTCGTAGTCAGTTTAAATTGAGTCGAGTCTTGGCTTAGCAATGCCTCATTGTACATGTAGTTAACTAAGACAATTGACTAGCCACCAGTAAAATATCCGTTTATCCAACAAAACCGTGTTTTCCATATCCCCTACACCTAACGTTATAACCCTTTAAAAGACCTCTTTGATAGTTTATCCTAGGTGCTTACACCAAATGGTGGAGGTTTGATCATTTCCCAAGCCTATGGTAATCTATTTGCTATGACAGGTAAAGAGTGATATTTCTCCATTTCCAATTATGACATATAAATTTACAACACCCGAGAGATGAGAGTATCCAAATACTTAATGTGAGGTGCTAGTGTATAATTTCCGTGCTTGTTTTGACTAAGGTGGAATGATCATTTGTTGTAATTACTTTTATATTAGTGTTAAATGACACCTAACTTGTATTTTGATTGGTGGAAAAGCTCATTTGCTTGAGGGCAAGCAAACCCTAAGTGTAGGGATATATGATGAGGCGAAAAATGAACCACTTTTAGGGGGTCATTTAAGCCCGGAATTGAATTTATTTGATCAAATATTGCCCTAAATCGTTCCTTTTGTGATTTTAGGTACTTTGAGAGTGAATTCTGGAAAAGGAAGTATTTTGGACGTTTTTGGAGCATAAAAGTGAAGAAAACAACAAAGTCTTAATTTTCCTTGCTGGAAACAGTACCTGACGGCGTCAAGGGCATTTTGGTGACGGCGTCAAGAGTAAAAGTGGTGACGGCCCAGAGAGAATGTGAAGGCGTCACCCAAGGCCGTCACGTGTTAACTTGTTAAAACTTGCGCGCGGAGTAGCTGATATTGTTTTGGTCATAACTTTTGCATACGAACTCGGATTTAGGTGATTCAAAAGCCCACGCGAAGAGGACGAAGAGATCTACAATTTGTTGAAAAAATGGTCATGACGGCATCATGAGAACGAGCTGACGCCGTCAAGCCTTGCCGACAGAAAACATGCCTATAAATATAACTTCATAACTTCACTTTTTGTAAGCCCTAAACCCTAAAGTCGATTCCTGGGTTTAGGTGGGTGTTTTTCCAGTAACTTAGAGGGTTTCAATCACTCCATAAACATCATGTATTGGTTTGATGATTCTATCCCATCTATGTCTTTCATTATTCTTGTAGATTGTCTTTCTTTGATTATGTTTTGCTAATTCACCTTGTGTCTACTTATGATTATGTGAAACTTGTATATAATTGATTAGATCTCATTGATTTCTTGTTGATGTTGTGTCTATCTTCATCAATGAGGGGCTTGTTGGTGTGTGTGTCTATCTCCATCAATTAAGGCGTGACAACTTCAATAGATCTAGTTGGTTTAGTTTATAATTCTTGTTTCCTATTGATTCTTGTTTTGATTGAATGATTTATATGTTAGGCTTAAGAAAACTGGCAGATCTCCAATTGGTAACATGCTTGAACGTCTTAGGAAACTTGAACCGATTGCATTAGGTCTTTATTGGTTGTATTTAATGCATGAGCCACTGTTTATAATCCCTATGGTTGTGCTGGGCATGGTATAGGAGGAGATAAGAGCTCATAGAATTGGGGAGTTATGTGCGATACCCCATGAATGGTATTAAGGAATACAACCCGTCAATTAAAACAAGGTTACAATTCAATAGGTAGGATTGGATAGCTAGCAAGGAGTAACATATCATGGGTAGACATGCTTCACTTATCTTGTAGAACCCTAGTTTACTTTTCTTGTTAATTAGTTTAATTTGTAGCTTTTGGGTTAGTTGATTAGCAACTAATTCCACCCCTTCTTCCAAAACCCGAGATTTTTACTTGCTTTTCATAAAATATAAAAACATAAAAAGAATCATCCTTCACCTTTAGACCTAGTTAGATTAATTTCAATCCTAACGACACTATTCCTAGCTGAACGATCAATCCCCCGGTACTTGTCACTATACTATACTACAACGATCAGGCACACTGCCTGGTGGGGGTTGCAAGCTTCTCAAGATCCCTTGAGAGGTAAAGCCTGGTGCGATTCCCACGTATCAGGAGATCACTCCATGACTGTAGACCGTTTGTAACCGCCTCGACCACTAAGCGTAATCCACAAGGAATTACCTAAGTGACATGCTTTCAGGGCTATTTGATGTTGACCCTGGCAAGGATTTCCACTCAATCACAGGGAATTACATATGTATATTCCCTCATAAGTGTTCTTGGCAGACTGCTAAGATCTGTGAAGGACTCAAAATATTACAGCTGGTGTCCTTAATGTTGAACAACCAGTGTAGAAGAATCAAGTGTTCCTATGATATCTTTTAATGCATCTCGTGGCTCTAGACTCAATGAGTGCACGATTTGGTTTTCCTATGCGGAGACTAGGGAGAGGCCTCCTGCTTCAATATCAACCATCTCTAAGAGATAAGTTGATAGATTACACCGGTTCCCCGTGAGAATGAAACAATTCCTTTTAAGAGAACTTGAGTGGCTAGAAGGTTTAGTGCAGTGCGTCACTGGGTCCATGACGTCTTTTCTTCAATACCGGTGTTACCTTGGTAACCACCAGTAGCATATGAATTGAACCCGGTTTCTGCCCTAAGGTTGAATAATGGGAGAGCTATTTCTTTTCACCCTTTCTTATTTCATTTCTTTTTAATTCATCAACCCATTCTTTCCCCTTTCTCATTTATCTCCTTTTTTCATAATCATACCTAAGGACTTTATAATACTATCTATTGGGTATTGTCCATGGGTAGATCCCTCCGGCTCTGGCGGATCATAGGACGGTTTTCCTAACCTTAGCCACCTAATAACTTCATGACTATCCTATGTTGCCATTTTAACCAAATCATTGAAAATTCTCTAAACGTGTTTATGATTAAGAAACACATTTTGTTAACACGTTGAGAGTTTTACCATTTTCAAATGCTCCCCCTTAACATGTGCTCATATGTTTTGATTGAAAAATTTGCACATGTCAGGAAGAGTTGCACTTTTGAATTGATCCACCTTTAGTGAATATGAACGGGCATTCGAGACACGCTTACATCACTAGTTAGACTAGCTTGAAGTTATTACCCGGCCCGATCAAATCCACGAAAGGTTTCTCGAAACGGTACACTCTACTTAGACAAGTCCTCTTCAAGACACGCTTACATCCAGAACTAGTCTTTTCGATTGATGACAGTTTTTGTTTCGTCAATTCATTGGTTAAGTCTAAGTCGCGCTCACATGAGATGCTAGGATCCTTTTATCACAAACCATTTGCTCCCCCTCAATATGTGCATTGATGTACAAAACGAGTTTGGCACATATGGGAGAGTGTTTTAACTCCAAAATAATCACATTTTAGTCAGGTTTCATACTTAAATCACATTTTCTCCCCCGATCTAAAATTTCAAACCATTTGATTTGTGATCCCAAGTGATTTAAATAAGTTCCAAGATTTTTGGGAGAAAAATGTGGTCAGATTTAAGAATGACTGATTTTGAGACGATACATTTGCTCCCCCTCAATCCTTGAGGGAGCATGTTATGTGTCAGAAATGATGAGTTTATAAATGATTTAGAGTTTAACGAGAAACTCATGAAAAATTTATATTCTCACATATAACAATTCCATTAACTGCTTTTAACGCACAAAGGTCATGTTTTGATGATATAGAATTTTTGAAATCATTCTCCCCCTCAATCGATGACCCATTTTCTATTTATCACTGTTTCTTCAAAAGATTAATCAATTGGCATCGATTGAGAGGCAAGTTTTATACAAAATTGCAAGTTTGATTGATTTTCAAAAATCATGGTACCACCAAGTTTAGAACAAATACTTTTTCGAAGAATCATTGAAGGAAAAGTATTCGTGATGTAAAGAAGACTTCTCTTCTTTTACAAGAAATGATGCACTGAAACGTACATCAAGTCGATGAGACATGGATATAAGGTAATCCATGTCCGGGTGAACTTCACCCAGTAAAAGGAACAACCCTCTTTTTGGCGATGTGTTTTCCCCATTTTGAAAAGCGAGTTGCTATTTGAAGTAATAGCAGGCCATTTTGAAGGAAATTTTTTGAGAAACGACATGTTTTAGAAAACATTATTTTAAAATATAGAAAAACTCTCGCTCAAGCATATGTACGAATCCGTGCCATTATTGAATGACATTTCCAGAAACGTACATAATATTGATTATACGAGAGACATGTCGCGAGAAGAATATTTTTTGAGTTTTTATATTTTGCAAATTTTTATGAGTTTTATCGATTTTATATTTTTTTATTTTTCTTTTTGGCTTTAAAATATGTACAAAGTATATTATTTAGTTTAAGAGAATGTTGAAAAGAGTACCGAAATAAGCATATTGTTCAGCACGTTGTAGAAGTTAGTAGTCAACATCTCTTAAACTTCCACCATCAAAGCTTTCGATGCTCCTGAACAATCTTCTGAAATTGAGCCTTCTCATTGTGAAGCTTTGTTAGATCAGCAATGTATCATCTCACGCTTGAATAGTTCTTCTCATTTTTCTTCTTGCTGAAGGCTGAAGTAATGCGTACCGAAAAGTATCCAGAGACCACTTCCCCCAAGTAGTTGAAATGATGCAATCAGTCTCATTATTTGAAGCTCAAAAACCCGAAGTACACACACAATCAATTGTGCACATCTTTTATCATCAGAAACTGTTTCTTACATCTCTTCCCCCATGTAGTTGGAATAATACACCAAAAGAACGAGTTAAAACACTGATCTTGTCTGCGGTTATGACATTTGTCTTCCCGGAATAACTTCAATTAAGTAGAAGTGTAAAGCTCATCACGTGTACTCGTTGTGCGTTCCGATGTATGTCTCCTTCCCCCTTGTTGGTTTTGATACCTCAGAATCAGCAACACATTTTACGCCCATATACTTGAAATCTTGTGAGAAGAACAAAATAAGCTTAAATGTATCCTGTGAGAATCAACTTGCTGAAGAGCAATGTGAGCACATCTAATTAGGGATTAACTCAGACATTTCACTCTCCCTTAATTAGTGCTCTCCTCCAAACTGAAAACCTTTCTGATGAGTGCCTTGAATATGCAGAAGTCTTTTGATAATTAATTGCATATCGTCTTTAGTCTTCTAACACACAGCGGAAGATGTAGAACAGACGGTAGACTCGACCTTCTTCAAGGTTGTTCATTTGGGAATAGAATATCAACATCTTCATCTCACTAAATGCATTCCAGTTATATCACATATCCTAAATTAGCCCATAATGCACACATTTAACCAACACAAGTCGAAACAATAACACCAATGTAACAGGTTGAAGCACTGATCATCTCTGCGGATACCAGCTCCGAAATAAATGATTAAGCCCGATCACATGAACCTGTTGTGCGTCCTTGATGTACACATTTCTCTCCCCTGATGGTTACGATTAATCAACTCATGATGTACACATGAAATGATAATACCAAAGTAACAAGTTGAACCACTGATCATCTCTGCGGTTATCAATCCCGGAATAAGTGATCAAGCCCGATCACGTGAACTTGTTGTGCGTTCTTGGTGTACATATTCCTCTCCCCTGATGGTTGCGATTAATCGGAATCATCATAATGATGTGTACATGAAGCATTAACTGGAAGCCCTTCATCACCAATAATATCAGCCCACGAGAAGATGTCGATAAACCTTCACGAGTCCTAAACTGAAGTATTCAGGAGTCATGAGATGATGACTAATTGAGTTTGCTCCCCCTCAATTAGGCCATCGTATGTCAAGAGCTTCTTCAAAAACTGGTGAAGTTTCTGAATCGGCTCCCCCTCAAACAGACCATCCCCTTTTATAGATTCAACACTTTAACATCATGATCACATTTGAGGGTCTTGATATTAACCATCTTCTTCTTTATCTGAATCAATCAATCAACTAGAGTACTAAATGATAACACCAAGTTCGAATCCATGCAATGACTATAGAACTTGAACAGAGTAACAAACCATGGAATATATCGGAGAGGTAGACATTAATTTCCTTGACATGAATAATTAAGCTCGATCCCTTCATGATTTATAACCCCAGCATACACATTACTCCTCCTACGAAAGAATAGAAAGAACACACGCCTATTCTCCCCCTCAAAAGTGGCATGCTAATGACATTTTTGCCATAGTCAAAAGGAGAAGGACATACGCGTTCTTCC
Organism: Artemisia argyi; assembly: GCA_030686995.1. NCBI lineage: Eukaryota > Viridiplantae > Streptophyta > Magnoliopsida > Asterales > Asteraceae > Artemisia > Artemisia argyi. Next base: position 101,975,478 of record CM060683.1, read on the forward strand.
CCTAAAAAATGGCATGCAATGACAGTTTTGCCATAGTTGAGATTCCGTGATGGTTGAAATTTATCAGATGCAGTATAAATTTGTGTGTAGCACCACAAACTACTGCGAAGAAGATGATGATTAAAACACTCTTGAAGCAACCCCTCTTTCGTTTCCTCATCAATGGCTTAGCAACTAAAGAGTTCAATGAAGCTTGTACTATGCTGAAACCACTTGCTGAAATGTGTTAAACCTTAGAGGGAGTAAATATGTGCTTACAAGAGCTGAATGACCATTTTAGAAACATCATCCAACATGTAGTATATTCACCCTTTCCATTCTCCCCCTCAAAAATTGCATATGCTTGTTGCAATTTTTGATTGAATAAGCGAAGTACAAAAATATAATCTAATGTACGCTGATTCACTTGATGATTGAACGAACATGGAAAAAGCATGAAGCTTGTTGATGAGAATGGTCATAAACAAGAAAATTTCGCTTCTTCCCAAGATAAGGGGCACTGAAACGTACACCTTTCTTTTCTTTGAGAAACGGGGCCTGAAATGTTATCTGCAGACGCTATTATGTTGAAGAGTGAGGCCTGAACTGTTGTGAACAGACGTCATAATGTTGAAGAGCGAGGCTTGAACTGAGGTGTTCAAACATCATTACCATTGAAGATCGAGGCCTGAACTGATATGAACAGACGTCATTGTCGATGAAGAACGAGGCTTGAACTGAAGTGTTCAAACATCATAAACTTGAAGAATGAGGTTTGAACTGATGTGTTCAAACGTCATCTCTCTCTCTCTCTCTCTCTCTCTCTCTCTCTCTTTCTCTCTCTCTCTCTTCTACTTCTCTCTGCTAACTCGTTACCAACCCCATTATCATTCTGTCGGCTCTTTATCGTGACTACTGATGGAGAAAAACCCAATATGATGAACTTGAGATTGAAGTAAAATAACTCGAACTTGTGCCATAAGCTTGTACTAATGTGTGACTAAGAGTGGTGTAGAGAGTTCGTGCAACTTCGAATCCCTAAGTACTCTATAGTCTTTAACCAACCAACCATCAAGTATAAGACGTACATCACCTCTTGAATATCCACAACTTCGTGTGACACTAAGCACTACAACGTAACTCCTTAAAGTGATAGTTATTTTGTGGTAATAGAAAGGAAGAATCCCAAAAATAACTAGATATCCAAGTCTTCGTCATTGTAAAGGTTAAAATCTCGAACAAGGATCTCGAAGAATCTTCATCCAACCCACCCTGATATCTTTAGATACTAAGTACACACACCCATGAAATTTCACTTCAACCTCAAATAAATAATAATGAATTAACGCCGTAGTCACATCGTGTGTTTTAAATGCCCAAATCTAGCCCCTTTTGATGTTTGAAAATGAACTTTGATAATGGTTTTATCCCGATCTTGTCAAAAGCCCATATCCTAGTAAAACTTTGTTATAACCAAAATGCCATGAAGTATATCAAAACTCATCCAACACATGAAGTACATACTTTATCCTATCTTCGAAGTTGAGGCCGTAGCACCAGAGTCAATTAAGATCCGGAAATGAACTTTTCTTTCTTCAGGATAGTTCCATCATCACAAGAATTTTATAGATCTATGATTTAAACCGAGAAATAGATTATTTCGCGGGATTTTACAAAACCAAGAAGAAACCGTGAGACAATGATAAATTGAATGTGTTATCACAAATTCGGTTATGGTGAACAACTGTTTGAGGGAACATGCAGGAGATCAACTACAATTCTTCTCACATATGTAGAATTCTTCACAAACCATGCTAAGTAAAGTAGTATAAGCTACTTCCCCTAGAGGTTGACCTTATATCATCAAAGTACACGTTTCTCCCCCAATGATGGATTCGAGCTTTCGGAAGCATCATTTGACGTGTACGACCATATACCCGAGAAACTCTTGTGAAGAATCATTGACATTCTATAGCATCAGATATCCCATGAGAATTGCTGATCACACCTCAACCTTTGAACTCTTTGGAAAACAATCCAACCTTGTATTCTGTCGGCTATTACTGTGACCACTTGGTGAAGTAAACCCGATATACCCAACTTGAAAATGAAGTAGAATTTCCCAAATTTGTTACTAAAGCTTGCACTGTTGTTGGAATAACGGTGTAGAGAATTTTTGCACCATGCAAATCTCTAAGTACTCAATACTATCCTGACAAAGTATGAGACATTCATCACCTCTTGTGATTATCCACAACGTCTTCTGCGTGTGACACTGAGTACAATAATGTAACTCCTTAAAGTGATAGTTGACCAGGTCTTCAACCATCCACCCCAACTTCTGGAAACTAGATAAACCAAGTCTTCAACTTAAATCTTAAGCACGAGCAAGTTATCATTGAAAGTCATGCATCCAACCAACCCCGACTTCAAGATAAGATAAGTACGTGCCTTCGTGAAACCCACTTCAATCTCAAATAAGTGATACCAAATAAACTCCGTGATCACTTGACATTCCATGTCTAAATTCTCAGCCGTTTTTTACGTTTTAGGGACTCTTGATTAAGTTCTTGTACACAGTACACCCTAATTCTTTAGATACCCCCTGTTCCGGGTTCAGGGGGCAGCGCAACCCCGAAGAATTTTTTGGTAAATTGGGGTTTGAAAACTAGGGTTTTATATGTTGAGTTTTCCGTTCTTGTCAAAAATGAATCCCCGTGAAAATTTGTATAACCAAAATACCACTCTTGCCATAACTTACATCAAAAATTTTATCCAATATTTTTATAAACAAAAATCGGATGAGAATTTTTGCGTTCATTATATTCGGCCAAACATTTCAGTCCAACTCATTGGTACAACAAATCCTTGTGTCATTACCATACTTCAGCCCACGTTAATTTACTAATACATAGCCCAATCCAGAAAAATCACATTAGACATAATCACTTAGGCCCAAATTGAATTAACAAAAAAGAAAAGCCCAAAGCAATCCAAAGCACGATCCAAACTACTCATAATACCCGTTATTTAAGATGTAACCCTAATCACATACCCTAAACACAGTTATCATAAATCCTGCGCCCCCCCCCCCCCCTAATTTTTTTCCTCACATATCAGATAATACACCTCCATCTCATCTGCTTCTCCCATCTCATCTTAAATCATATCACCATAAAAAAACGTAGCCATAACAGATAGATCTTTATACCCGAAGCATAAACACAAAAAACAAATACACTTAATCACTTCTTTTGATAGCACATCAGACGATACACCCTTTTCTTGATCTCTAAATGGTTCGAATAAGCATAAGTGGTGTATTGAATGATCTATTTGTTCGCCTAGCTTCAAGATCTTATGGAAAGGTCTCCAGTAGGTGTATTTGCTTATGTTCGATTTTTGTTTGTTTTTGGTTTTTCATTTAATGAAATAAAGTTAGACAACAACGTAATTGTTAATTGTCTTTCTTTAACTTCGGATATATATGAAGCTTAGTCTTCAAAAAATTGATCAGTGATGTACTGTTTATTCATTTGTTTGACCTTCACAAAGTTTGATAAAGCTTTGAATAAATCAAAAGAAATGGATTGAGATCATATATATAATCAGTGATGAGTCTTGTTTGTTCTAATTTAAACCGAATGAAAGAAAAGACAAAACAAGGTTGTTTTGGTCTCTTCCTTAAGTATTCGGATAAAACAAAGAAGCAGTCTTCAAATTTGATTGATGATGATATTATTTCGTGAGTCTAGCCATGAATAATCTTGATGTATCTTTATAGTACCACGAAAGAATATGCTGAGGTCGTTTTTGCATGCTCTAACTGAAATCCCTTTTGATTTATTTCCGTTTTGTTTGTTTTAATCTGAGTATGATTGATGGAGATGATGTAAGTTGATGATGGGGAATAGGCTAGGACTAGGATTTGTTGTTGGATTGTGTGTTTTGATGATGGTAGATCGGGAATGGTTCTTTAATTATTCAGTTTTGATTGATGTTATTGTTTGTTATCTTTTCTTGGATCGTCTATGGACTAATAGTATAGATCTGTTCTTGCACCTTCATTACTTTTGTTTTCTATTTGTGGACTGATGATGGAATAGAACTGAGGTTCACAGTGTATAGAGTTGTTGGTATTTTGTTAAGGTCCAGGTCATCTTCATCTTTATCTTCCTTTCTTGACAAATCGCTACTTCTGACAAAAATTTGGCAGCATCTCTTTTCATAAAAGACCATAAAAAAATCATCAACTCGCTAGAACCATTTTGTACCAAATCGCTATAGATCTGTCACTATCGTGCAATTTTGTCATTATGCCACAAAAAACAAATTGCACACAAGAAATAACCTAAATCGCCATGAAGAACACAAAAGCTCGACCAGATTCCGATCACCATTTATTGGCACCTTTTTGACCAATTTTCACGGGATTATACAAAAAGTCACAAAAATATGATGGGTTACAAAAAAACTGTAAACATGATAGGACACAAGTGACAGATTTCTTGGAACCGTGAATGAAAGATTGTACTGTAACATTTTTGACCAAAGAATATACAATATCATGTATAGAGCAGGCTGTAAACCACACAAGATGAAGAAAATTTTGTTTTTTCCGTTTAAAGTACAAGTTTAGAAAAACAGCTTACACAATAGATTTGAACAATGAAGAAAATAAGATTATGACAAGATGACACCACAACAAATCAACCAATAACTAAAACCTAGACTCTGGTACCAATTGTAGGATCGATATTATGGTTGATTATTGTGATTCAAGAGGTCTAGTATGGTGGAAGAACATGATCATCATTGTTGAGTTAGAGAGAGAAAGAGTAGAGAGAGTGGGAGGTTTCTAATGAGAGAAACACCTAATGAGGTGTGTGTATTGAATGAAAAAACCATCCCTTCTCTTGTGTGGGAAAGGGTATATATACACTTACAGTATACGCCCTCCTGTTGGTTGTGGATCAGGTGTACAGTGGGTAAAGACCCGTCCTTCCTCCACGGTGAGACTATATCTAATCTAATATATACAAAACTAAGAGCTATGCTAAGTATGTAAATACATGGGGTGACCGAACCTTTTTCATAATCCTAACATAGGTGATCTTTGGTTGGATGAAAGAATCACTCTTTAAACGAAAGTAAACTAAGTAATGATCTAATAAGTATATCTTTGGTTAGAGTCTTTAAGAAGTTCTTTAGAAGAAGAGGTAGATTCGTGAGACAACCTCGTGGTGAAAAGAAGTCCTCCTCAAAGAACCGAGATGACAAGAATGGAAAGATTAATAGGCAACACTTGATGTATATCAAGATACAATCAAGCAAACAATAGGTAATGCAAGTTCACTACTCAATGACTCTAACACTTTGTATCTTATTGACACCTTGTGTTCTTCTCTTAACTAGTAGAGGAATGTAGGTAATCTTTGGTTGGATGAAAGAATACCTCTTTAAACAAAAGAGAACTAACTAATGATCTAATAAGTATATCTAGAAAAAGAGGATGGAATGCAGAAAGTTTAGTGTGAAAAAGGATGGTCAAATGCTAAGAAGTGAGGTGGTATTTATAGGAAATGAAAATTTGACCGTTATGGGGGGCGATACCACTAAATAGCACACGGTACCACTAAATTTGGTGGTACCGTGCCAGACAAAAATGCTCCCCTTTTTGTTTTTAGTGGTGAAGGTTTATTTTGGTAAGTTTGGAGCTAATTAGGGGGGAAAATAGCTGTTAACTATTTTTGAAATCATTTTCCTAAATAAAACATTTCTTTAAAATTCAAAAATAATATGTAAAATATATTTTTAAAAAGAATGTTTTGTCACCTCACAATTTTAGAGTTTAAAGACACAAATTTACTTCTTAGATCACTTGTCAAGTAATCACTTTGTTTGTTCATACTTAGAGTGATTTGCGTAGAAATCGGATATTTCGATTAAAAACTTGTTTACGTTAATTTTGACGTAAAATATTTTCACATTTTGTTATCATCAAAACGTAGAGATATCGAAAGATAGAAATAAGGTTTTTAGACATTATTTGCATCAACAGGACCAAATCATTCTTTTAGACTATTACGTGTTAGCCTAAGCATTGTAACCCATTATGCCCATTATCATGAACCGCCAGTTCCTGCGGGAAGCACGAGTATTATAGATAGATCTATCGAAGTGGCTCCCTTGTTCGGTTTGAGAACATAGGCAAACGAACGTATAACATGTCAAAACTTAAGTGTCGAGGGTTAGACACTAACCGGGCCTTTATACCATATGCTTTACCTTGCATACCCCACTATCGTAGCTTCGGTGTCATGAACTTAGTGCTAACGGAATACCATTTTTTGTATGACATTATAGGTGTTGTAATATTTATATACCTGAAACTTTGTGGTTCACTTAATTATATTTACTTAAACCTATGAACTCACTAGTGTTATGCTGACTTTTAAGCATGTATGTCTCAGGTTGTTGATTTTCTGCTTTGGTTATATCATGAGGCATGACATCTAGTCATTTGTATTTCAAAAAGTGTATTTACAAAAATATTTATGACTTATTGAAACTATTTATTTTATTTTTATTTGTGACCATGTAATGTAATGACTTAACTATGATGTAAACTTATTTTATTAAATCAAATGTTTTTTTAAGAACGACTCATGTAGGCCGTTCTCTATGCTGTGTATCTTATTCCATGACGCCACACCCCCAGTTAACCATTCCGCTGCACTGATTTAGGGGTGTTACACCATAGCAATGATACTTCGTATTTTTATAAACTATTACTAGTATAAGCTTTCATCTCCAATGATATAAACTTCATCAAGTATATAAACATATCTTATAACTTAGGGTGAAAGCTGAAGATACGTAATATACTTTTTGAAAAGGACCGAGATACATGACCAACATTATCTATTACCATAATCATAAAAATACTTTCAATTTTTTGTCAATATCGTTAACTTTCTGAGTAAAATGACATAAATACCCTTGTGCTCTTCTTTTTTGAATTTGTTCTTGAGTTTACACTTATTTTTAAAACAAAATTCATAATTTTTCCAGATTTCGGCCATCCACCACCAACTCCTCCACCAATACCGGCCAGGTTACGTCCAATTTCTAGATTCCGGCCACTCGAATTTTTATACCTATCTATACTATATTATAAAGCATTTGGGACATTTCCAAAATGGAAGTCTTAAAATACTAAGACTACACACTTGCTTATTAAGCAAATTTTAATAAGTATAGCTATAATAACATTAGTTACAACTCTTTAAAGCACCTTTTGTATACATGTCTTAAAAAAATAATTAAAAAATACAATGTAATTTAATATAAGAAAGAAAACGTCTATAACTACAACTACGTAATAAATGTTATTCTTAAAACACCCATAATATGAAAGATACATGTTATTATACATATTGTACAAACTAATAAAACATACAAAGTTTCATATAATTTATATGCAAACAAGTTAATAGTACATATGATTTTAAAAACATGTCCGGACCAACGGGTTCAACCGAGAACCGAATTCGCTAGCTGTTCGAATAGCCAATAAAAGCCGTCCGAAAAAGATGTTATTAAATCAACAGAGTTTTAAAATGCATACTAAATTATAATGATCAATAAATATTATTAAATCGTAAGAGTCCCTCGAGAACCAACATATACACCTTTTAGAAATTTTTGAACTTACCGTAAAAACTAAGGTGATGTTTCTTTTATTTTTCTGTCCACACAAAGTGTTCTTCTGGATATAATATAGTTGTGCAGAAAAAGTTATATAAGAGAACATGTTGTTTCTTTTTCTCTTATGGATGACCCTTTTAAAAGCAATAAATGACAATTTTACCCTTTGGCCTAAAACTAATGTTGAATAAAAAGGTTGTTCATCTGTTAAGCCAAAATATACCATAGTGATCAACATTGATAACTTACAGCATAACATATTTTTCACAGGAAAATATATTAAGATGATAACAACTTTACAAAACATCATAACATAATAATCATAGATTTCCCAAAAGCCTATTGTGAGATATATTATCATAACATAATAATCACAGGAAAATATATTAAGATGATAACAACTTTACAAAACATCATAACATAATAATCATAGATTTTGTGAAAAATTAGAAGGGGGGGGGGGTTGAATAGTTTTACGTCCTTTTAAAAGTTTATTATCAAAAATATTTTGTAGCTTATTAAAAACTTTCGATTCGATCTCAAGTGAATTCAAATGACAACCAATATAAGCAATTCTAATGTAATAATGAAAGTATTGAAATGTAATGAAGAAAACATAGAGTTAGAAAGATCAAACCACAACACGCGAATTTATAGTGGTTCGGCTACAAGGACACCTTCCTTGCCCTACTCTACTCCCCGAGTACCACACTCGAGAGTTTTCTTCACTATGTCAACAAACTCCTTATGGTGGAGAAACCTTACACACCTTGGCTTGCACGAGTTAACGACACTAAGCTAAATGTCGAGTTCTAATCGTGGCTAGAACCAATCTCACGACTTCTTCAAGGCTTCACACCTTTTTCACAACTTCACAACTTCTTCAAGGCTTCACACCTTCTTCACACCTTCACAACTTCACACCTTCTTCTATGCACAACTTAATTCACAACTACTAAACTACTTTACAACACACCTAGTTTCTACAATCAACAAATTTATACAACACTTTTACAAATATCTAACACAACTACAACATGAAACTAGCTATTCACAACACTACTACAATTAGATGGATGTAGAGAAGTGTTCTTCTTCTTGCACTTGAATGAATGAAGCTTTGGGTCACTTGGAAACAAAGACTTATGAATTATATGATCAAAGGATTTTAGATCTAGAAATGAAGGTTGGATCAGAAAGTTTATAGTGCAAAAAGGTGAGGAAAATGTGTAAAATGATCCAATATTTATAGGGCCAGATTTTACTGTTCGGGAGCGTGCCGGTCCCCTTAATTATATGCCGGTCCCCTTAATCATTAAGGGGGCCGCCTAGTAAAATTAAGAGAGCCGCCCTCCTGAACGTTGGAAAAGTTTTTCTGGATAAAATTTGCCCTTTTTGGTTGGAAATTTGAAATCATATCTTTGTGGTTTAATATAGCATTACCAAAAATAATTTACAAATATATGTAAAATGTTTATATCATTTTATAAGATGTTATGTCTTAAGACAAAATTTCCTTTGATCATGTAATGCATAAGATGCTTAGTTTATGCATACCTTAAGTGATATAAGATGTAGAGGTAAATATTTGTTACCAAATACTTGTTTACGTCTTAATCTTGACTTAATTTGATTTGAGTTTTGTGATTATCAAAACATAGGTTTATTGAGAGATATTAATAACCTTTTTAAGCATTATTTATATCAACAATCTCCCCCTTTTTGATGATTACAAAACTTAAACTCATTAACTCAAAAATTAATTTTTAAACAAGTATTTTAGTGAGTTTATATTTACTTCTCCCCCTTTTTGTAGAATCAAAAAGGTTTAGCCGACAATTTTCAAACGTGAAAAATTGACGGGTAGAAACTCCCCCTTGATGTGTACACCCCCTCGTTTGGGGGCACAAAGAGAACGAGCTATGGAATGCTTTGCAAAAAAAATATTAGAAGCACAAGTATATGCATGCAAACATGTATAAGGTGATAAAAAAAATAAAGCATGTTTGAAAAGAAAGCATTCGTATTAATTAAGTGGTTATGTCAAGACACAACATACAAGTAGCAATTTGAATTACAAGTAGAGAAGCTAGTTCACAAATAAGCAACTAGGAAAATACATCATCATGCAAAAAGTACATGGTCTTCATAGAGCTTGCAAGCAAAAGGGTGGTAGAGGCATTATTTATTAAGCATATGATATGCTTAATTAGGAGAGCATGATGGTGATGGTGAAGGAATGGGTGAGAATTGTAGTGGAGGAATTATTGGAGAGGATGGTGGAGTTGGTGGTGGTGGTGGGTTGGTAAGAAAATGTTGAATATAAGAAAACATATATTTAATTTCATCTCTAAGGCCAAAGATGACCGTGCGGTTGTAGATGCAACAAAGACAAGTATCCCCATGGGATTCAAGTAGCCTCCAAGGCACGGGATTGGCAAAAAATGGTGGTGTAATTGGTGGAGATGAGAGATGAGCATCAAGTGGAGTTATTGGTGAAAGTGAGATGGTAAGATGGGTGGACATGGGTTCTTGTGTAGGAGGTGGTGATGATACTTGTGGTGACAAGTGTGAGTTGATGTAGTCATTGATTGATGAGGTTGAGGGTATGGAGGATGAGGAAGTTCCATGAGTGGAAGGTGTTTTAGATGGTGCATTGGGTGCACTTGGGGATGAGCATTTGGGTGGAGGTGATGGTGTTTTGTTGTCTTCATTTGTTAAATCAATGAAGAGTTGTTTTGGGGGGATGACCACAAGTTTTTGTTTCTTGGAGGTTTTAGAGTGTGAGGTGCTTGGTGGAGTCATGATGATTAAGATGGTGAATGATGAGATGAAGAATGGTGATTGTGGAGGGAATTTATAGTATGGAAATGGTTGATTTAGGTATGTATTTGAAATGGTTGAATGAGATTCTAAAATCAGTTGGGTTAAAATGGGAAATGGTAGCTGAAACTAGAGAAAGGGTTCACAAGATGCAAAAGAAAACAGTGAATCCAGTTCCAGATGGCCGGTCCCCTTAATTGTATGCCGGTCCCCTTAATAATTAAGGGGACCGCCTAGGGAATTAAGGGGGCCGCCCATCTGGTGTTTTCCCAGACGACCATAAACCCAAAATTTGTAGAATTTGGTGATTTTTCAAGTGTGTTTTCCCAGCAAGCTCTATTAGAAGTATATACTCTAGGAATGATGATATATATATATATATATATATATATATATATATATATATATATATATATATATATATATATATAACCAAATTTCATGCAAATAAACATATTATAATCCATTTTGAAAATAAGCATGGCATAACATTAAGATAGTGGCATGATAACAATTAAATTCTAAACATCATTCAAGAGATAAACAACAAATAACACAAGTATTTCCGAATAAATCGGACAAATAGCAAACCATACAAATGTCTAAAGGAAACAAGTAATAACAAGTAGCAACATGTCAATATCTTCTACTTCTTCTTCTTTCCAAGCATCTTCCTAAACATCTTCCCAACGGATTTGAAACCCCCTCGAAGTTCTTCATGCATTTGTTGTTGACGATTGATGATAGACGTTTGACGAGTGAAGAGAAGCTCATCGGTACGTTCATGAGGAAGAGGAATTCGATACTCGGTATCATCATTATCGGAAAGATCTTCAACAAAGGTCGTGGGGGATGGAGTACTAACACGTGAGGTGTCTTCCTCCTCATCATCATCGTCATCACGATGAGATGTAGAACCACGAGGCCTAGAGTACAAAGGAACACGAGATTTTCCTTTGTCACTACGAGGACGGCGAGTACAAACAAGAGTGAGTTGGTTCAAGGTAGGAAGGATTTGAATGTAGTAATCTCTTTAAAGATGAGGGTAATGTTCCATCACATAACGATAAAGTCGTGTGAGAAACATACCGTAAGGAAGATTGGCATTTGGGGTGTTTTTGGCGGACATGATTCGATGAATAAAAAGATAAGCCAAATTGTATTGCTCTTCAGCAATAACACAATAAAGCATGTGGGCAATGCTTGCTGTGACATGATCACGGTGACCACCAGTACCAAACGCATTCTCTCGAATGAGTTCTTCCCACTTCTTCATATCTTGGCTTAGCTCTTTGAGGAGGATTTGATTGGCATGAATATCGACATTCTTCGACTTGATTACTCGACTAGTCGTACGACGTTCTAGTTCAAGCATTCGACGAATGTCTTCAGGACTAGGAATCTCAGAATAGTAGGGGCCATCCTGAGGACGATTTCTTTCAAGAGAGGAAAGATCCCATTCATTTGAGAAAACGGCTTGGCCGTTGTATGGGATTCGAAAAATTTGACCAAATTGAGCAAGAGTAAGAGTGATGAATTGATTTTGAATCATGAAGGAAATGAGGATATTGCCATAGGGATCGGTTTGCACCGTCACTTGGCTATAGAAATCGAGGACAAAACGAGGAATGACTGGTTCGTTGATTTGGAGAAGACATTCGAAACGAATATTGGTGAACATTTGTTCGGTTTGATCATTTTCATAGAAAGATGGATCGACAATTCGTCCTTCGTGAATGTTTCTATTTTCAGTAGGACGATAGAAACATGCAACTGAAGGAGACATGCCGGGAGTAGAAGAGACATTTGGAATGTATTGTTTGGTTATGGATACATCACCAACCGTGGTCTTAGGCATTTTCACCTAAAC